>OX637465.1:776428-1274331 GCA_951799995.1 Trifolium subterraneum | reverse complement strand
TTGGCTGCTGCCACTAAGGAGGATGTTGCCAAGCTGCTAGAAAAAATGCGTGCTTTGTCTCGCCTTCAGTTAAAACAACGAGAACTTGGAAGGGAGTTGAGCAGGGTTTTGGAGAATGCTGAAGCAGCCAAGAAATGCCAATACGCTTTGGAGGACATGCACGCCAGCGCTCGTGAGGCCGCCACAAATCTTTGAAGGAATCTACCTTTAAGCCCCTTTTGAGTTTTTTCCCTTGATGTATTTTGTTCGCATTTCCATTATTTGCTATTTCCTTTACTGCACTCCACTTGTTTTGTAATTTCCTTTATTGTACTCCGCTGTTTTGTGATTTCCTTTAATGTACTCCACTGTTCGTTAGATTTAATTTTGCTAATGACTATCTCTCTTCTCTATATATCGCCTTGAATATACTGTTGTTCCCAGGTGATCGCTGTCGTTTCAGGATCAAAATATTTTTAATTAAAGAGTAGTAACAAGGTAGTTAACCTTGGTCGTCTCACAAGGACCTCTGATTTGATAATTAGTAAAAATAAGAACAATGAATAACACAATTAAATGGGGGTTTTGGTTTGTTCTGATCGAAAGAATATTAGAAATTCAATTAATTAAAGACGATTGATTCATTGGTTTTAGGAAGACCTCGTTCATTACATGTCCATCATAGGTCACTGATATATTCATTCAAAGGTCTATGCTTGGCTGGTTACTAAACTAATTAAACAAGCGA
The DNA here is from genome assembly GCA_951799995.1 of Trifolium subterraneum. Taxonomy (NCBI): domain Eukaryota; kingdom Viridiplantae; phylum Streptophyta; class Magnoliopsida; order Fabales; family Fabaceae; genus Trifolium; species Trifolium subterraneum. The sequence continues at coordinate 1,273,604 of OX637465.1, read as the reverse complement.
TAATCAGGTTCGTAGAAATTCATTCAATTAAGCAAAGAATGTGTTCAACCAACCATGAGCAATGAACAAGCGCCTTAGAACACGGTTGACATCATTACAAAAATCGGCCAGCCCTTTTGCTAAGCGCAAAAGCTTATATCAATTCAATTCAAATTAATTTAAACAAGCGGAAAACTAATTCGAATAATCTCAACGGTATAAACTCATCACAGAATAATTAAGCACCATTAGCACTGAAATTCATACTGAATAAAGAGGCATGAATTGATATAAGACAGCATAGACATGTAAACGAAATTATAATTAGAATTCGAACCTCAGGAACGCATAAACAAAGTTTCCGTATACCAACGAATCAACCTACGAATTTAGTTCTCCATGAGGGCAGTAGCTGCCTTTTGTTTCTAATTTCGTGGATGAAGTCCAGGAACTGACCTATGTCAGAATTTTCGGTTTTTATAAGCAAGCAAAATGGGCCACAAAACAATTGGGCCAAAAAATATAAGTTATGTTGAAAAATAATTAAATCTTTGTAAGTCTGAAACATGACGAGTAAATATGACTCCTTTGCGCTCCAAATTGGCTTTCGGCTTCAACATGAAAGTTGTAGCTCTTTCTCTTAGCTTTCCAACGCATCTTCCCGCGCCTCAATCCGATATTCGTAGCTCAAGTTATGGTCTGCACAACGAGAAGGTGTCAAATTACTGTTTATTACGAAAATGAATAGCAAAACATAAATAATAGCAAAACTAGACTCTAAACACAAAACATGATAAAAATACCAAATTAGCAGGAGAAGTCATAAAATTGCCATAGCACAGAGTGATTAAAAAGTGCATTAAAATGCACTGATCACCAGGCGTGGTGTAATTTGTGTATCTTTATTATTCGGTGAAGTGATATACTAGCGCGTGGCGATATCTCTCTATTTTTATTTTTCGGCGAAACGATATGCTAGGGCGTGGCGATACGGGTTCTGTTCGCCTAACGTTTCCACTTATTCTGTTGATGATCAGCACGTGTAACACATGCGTACTGAGTGGTGTGCATGCGTGTGGGAGACTTTTCATTATCCAGAGGGTAATGAAACGTCTCGTTTCTCTCTTTTACCCAACGGATTCTTGGGTGCTTTTCTTTACCTATAAGTACTGCTCCTCATCCTCATTTTTCTCTTATTCTCTTTGCCTTTGTTCTTATCTAATCTTTCAACGTACATCTTGTTTTAGCGTCTTAACCGCAAGTTTCAGTCAAGGTATAATATTCCCCTCTTTCCTTAGTTGATCATTTTTTCTATTTTCTTTCCGTCTTTAAGGAAAACTGCTTTATGGTTATAATACGAGATCTAGACGATTTTGTGGAGGGTTCCTATAACCCTCCTTTCATGGGTTCTCCTTTAGAGCGTCAGATTCGCACCCATTATACTAGGGCTGATGGTTTGTTGGATCGCCAAGGGTATTACGCGGAGATGGGGGTTTTTTTGTTAGTTCTAGTGGCAGTGATAGTAGCGATTCTGATCGTAGTAGTGCCAGTAGTGATTGTGTTGAAATCTCTCCTTCGTCTTTCGTAGGAAAACAACGTTCCCTTATTTGTCTTCCTGCTGTTGCAGGTTATCCTACCTCCGAGATGGATGTCGCCTCTAAGTACACTACTCCAGAGATGGATGTCTTAGGGAGGCGGTTAAGTTTTCCAACCCCGAAAATGAAGATGACATTATTTTAGAGCCTGAAGGTCCCGAGGAGTTGGTTACTACTATTAACTCTACTCCCCCTCATTATTTTTACCTTTACACCAGAGTCTTTCAGGCTTTGAACTTATGGCTTCCCTTACCAACTTTGAATGCCAGATGTTACAAGTTATGAACATTGCTCCAAGCCAACTCCACCCTAATGGGTGGGCTTTTGTTAAGGCTTTTGAGGTATTGTGTTATGGGTTTGACATAGAACCTAAAGTTGGGGTTTTCTTCTCTTTTTACCAAATTAAGAACGTAAACCCTAAATCCTTAGTTTCCCTTTGTAGTCAACCAAATCGTGGTCGCTTCCATTTGTATGCTTCCAACTTTAAAATCTATAAGGATACCTTCATTCATGTTCGAAGTAAGGAAAGCTTGCCGGATCTTATGTTTGATTCTTTTGGAGAGGCCTGTTTCCCTGGATCTTTTTTCAGCATTGCTCTCTTCTCCTTTAATGTAGCACTATTATATTGTAACATATAACCCCCATTTATTGTTCACTAGAACACTAATTAATTATTTGAGCGATGTAGGAAGTAGAATGTAATGTTTTATACCAATGTTTTTACATATTTCTTTTTTCTTTAAGTCCAAAGTTTTTGTTATCCGCTGCGTGAATTGGAAATGCATTGTAAAAGTAGAATAATGGATATTGGATTTAGAGTGTTACAGTGACGAAGTAAAACCATTCCAAGAAACACCTATTAATAGAACCATAAACAACCTCGGGAAAACAGATGGCGCACAAAATACTGACGAATAAGAGAGGAAGTCAACAAGTCAAAGCCAAAAAGGTAACAACAGAGAGTTAAAAGTGTTTCTGCCACAATTAGAAACGTCCTTCCCAAGAAATAAATTAACATCGTTGTCAGATGCATCAACCTTCGTGCCTGAGTTCAAAGCCACTACTTCATCCACCCGCCTCACCATTGGAGCTATATTCATTTTGCCTGTCCAGAGTAATACTTTAGATTCTATTTTTCGAAGCACATAGTTATATACTTTGACTTGTATGTAAAAAAACAATATCAACGCAAACAAAAATTATAAAAATAATACTCCCTCCGGTCTCATATATAAGAAACAAAACAAAAAAATTGAAAGTCTCAAATATAAGCAAAAGTAACTATAATCATTATATTTATTATTAATATTCCAATTTTACCCTTAGTTTCACTTTTACCCATAATAAATAATAATTTAATTTAAAACAAAAAGTAAGGGTAAAATTGTAAATGACATACTTTGTCTAATCATTTACTCCACTTTCTTAAAGGGTGTTTATTTTTTTTTGTTTCTTATATTCAAGACTAGAGGGAGTAATTCAGATTCTAGAATCAAAAATATTTTGAAATGATTTTTTACTTCAAAAAGTAGATTTCAAATAATTGTAAAGGGTAAAAGAGAAAATTTTGGAGGGTGGGGTGGCGGTGTATGGGTTGGGGTTTTAAAAAGAAAATGTCGTTTCTAAGAACAAAGAGAAAGGTACTGAGTGAAACAAAGATGAAAGAGTGAAACAAAGAAAGAAGGGCATTCAACAAAAATAACGCAGAAGAAGCAAAACATAACGGCGTCGTATCAACCATCTATCTTGTTTCACACCACCGTCGCTACAACCTTCAAATTCAGCTTCGAGTCTTCGACACTCTTCTCTCCGCAAAACCTAAAAACCCTAATTTCTTCAATCCAATGACACCATGCACCGATGAATACGAACAAGATAACAATGACCTCAATGCCACCACCGACGATGATGACGACGGTGGTCTCAAAGAAGATATGGCTGCCCTCGCGCGAGCCTGTATGTTCAACGACGATGAAATCCAATCTCAAGAAGATCCACTTTTGGCCTCCGGAGACGCTATTGTCCCCTTCACTGTTACGGCCGACTCTGACTCCGATGAACAGAGTGACCTAGAATGTCTCAAGAGAGTTCAGAGTCTCTACCAGTCTAATAAGGGAACTCTTCCTCCTCCACAGCCGACTACAGCTGCGTCCGACGATGACGAAGATGACTTCGAAACTGTTCGTGCCATTTTCAAACGGTTTTCTGCTTATGATGGAGGTAGGTTACAGATGAACTGTTATTTGGAATTTGGTACATAATTTGAACTTTCCTTTGTTTTGCTTATTGAAAGAAAAAAGATACAACTTGTGGAAAAAAATTTGGAGCTGAATATTATTTTGATTTTGGTTTTCTCTTAATGCGTTTTTGGCAAGTATATGTGAGTTGTGCATGTATATAAAGTTGTGTTTTTGAAAAATAAAAATAATCAGAAAATATATAGTTTTTGATGCACTCACTGATTAACATGAATAGCAAGACTCACATACCAGAAACCATAGTCGAATGAGTACAAGGGTCCCTTTGATGTCATTTTTGTGGCCATTTATATTGTTTGTGTTTGTTTTTTTTTTTAATAAAAAACTTGGAGTTGTGACAACATTTGGTTCCCATGAAGGTGGAAGGGAAGCATGGGATGAGGGGAATCAGGCCTCGAGTTTAATCGGTGAGCGGAATGTTGCCAAGAGCTCCATGTCTGACAACTCAGATGCCGATGAATTGTGTCCTGATTCTCTATTACCTGATAATGACGCCAAGTTGCTGATTAAACCATGTGGTTTTGACGAGAGTTGTGAAAACGATGCCCATTTGTCTTCTCAATTACCGAAGAAAAGATCAAGCTTTCCTCCTTCAGCTCAAGCTTTTATTGATGCCGTCAAGAAGAATAGAGCTCTCCAGAAATTTCTTAGAAGTAAGTTGATTGAAATTGAAGCAAAAATTGAGGAAAACAAAAAGCTAAGGGACAAAGTTAAACTCCTTAAGGATTTCCAGGTTTCATGCAGTAAAAGAACGGCGAGTGCTTTATCATTGAAGAAGGATCTGCGTGTTCAGTTAATATCATCTAAGAAGTCTGTTGCAACAAATAAGTCAAAGGTTAGTTGTATAATGCTACTATGGTTAATCATATTGATTGTTATTAATTATATTGATTGATATTAATTAATTGCAATGTCATGGTCAATGTTCAGATATTTGTTTATATATTTATGACGTGGAATATGACTGAAGAATATCGTTCAAGATTTTCCTTTCTTTGAAATATAATTTTTGTAAATTACAAGAACTATGACTAATGCCTGTTTATTAGATGCTTATATTATGCCCATACAGTCATTGGATTTAATTGGATAATATATGTCAATTGGGAGAGATGTAGGGTTCTCTACTTCTCTATTTATAGTCTTTGATTAGATTTGTGAAATTTAGTTTTTGCTTATTTTGTTATTGTGTCTGAGTTCCTGTTTGTTGGGGCTTGAGGGTTTGGAATCTGTTCCAATTTGCAATGATATTTCCTATTGGCTTAGCCCAATATAAAAATCCAATGAACTAGCATAGACTAAGATAACTTAGTCATAAGCATAGCAGTTGTGACATTCTAGGTATTGCCACTGTATGTAGTGGTTGGTAATCCTTGATTTGTTTTTTTCTTTTGGCAGAGCCAGAATAAAAAAGTATCTGCAATGTGTTATGGCCCAGATGAGAATTCTCATGTTGCTAACTATAAGATGGTATTGGAAAGATTTCCGCTTTCATTGGATCGGAAAAAATGGTCAAATAAGGAAAGGGAAAATCTTTCGAAGGGAATTAAGCAACAATTCCAAGAAACCGTGCTTCAAATTTCAGTAGATAGAATGAGGTAAAAACCGATTTATATTGTTGTATATTGCTAAATGTTCCATTTTGACCTTTGTCATTGCACTAATTTCCATTATTTAGTGCTGATTTTTTTACTTAATGTATTTACTTGACAGTTCAGGTTGCTCACCTGGAGATGCAAATGACATGGATAGCATAATTGAATCAGTTAAAGGTATTGAAATTACACCAGTGAGGATTAGAGAATTTTTACCTAAAGTTAATTGGGATCGATTGGCTTCTATGTATGTTGCTGGCCGTACTGGTGGTGAATGTGAATCAAGGTATGTATTTCTTAATTGTTGAAGCTTTGTACTTTATGTTTTTGTTATTACTCCATGCTCATGCATCATATCAAATCCTGTCTTATGATTATGAGAACTATGTCTACTGTGTTATTTAGATACTTTGGTTTGAACATTTTCTAATGATATTTTATATGTTTAATGATATTTTATATGTTTAATAGATGAAAGATGCTAACATAGAGTTTGAAGTTGGTGAAAGAAAATATTAAGATAGTACTGTGATTTAGTTACCATGTATGCCAATTTACTTTTTGTTTGAGTGGGGGAAAGGTTGTCAAACTCGAGAGTCTTGGTAAACTGGTGGAGTCACAATTCATAGACTTGACTCGTAAACTCTAGTAGTTTACCTAATATTAAAATAACTTAAATGTGAGCATATATAGAGAATATAATACCATTGAAAAACAACAATTCAACATTTTATCTCCATAATAAAACATGAATATTTTTAAATAGATAAATATTTATTAGAGAATTGTTAGAAATCCCACATTGGCTAGAGATATGACAAATATAGCCTTTATAAATGTAGTGCAAACCTCAACTCTTAAGCTAGCTTTTGTGGTTGAGTATAGGCCTCTCAAATTCTAATACGGTATCAGAGCCTATCCTAGATCCATTTGTTGTTTGTTGTGGAGACCTCCCATATTTGGGCCACCCGTTGTTGTTGATTCCACGCACCAAGCCCAATAGTGCTGGGCGTGATGGGGTGTGTTAGAAGTCCCACATTGGCTAGAGATATGACAAAGATAGCCTTTATAAATGTAGTGCAAACCTCAACTCTTAAGCTAGCTTTTGTGGTTGAGTATAGGCCTCTCAAATTCTAATAAAAATTTTAAAATCAACAAAGAGCATATCATTATAATGTTTTAAAAATTGTATAGTAAACACATAAAGTCGAATTGATCGAACTTATTCCAAGTTCGATCGCTGACTAGAACAATTTTTTGTCAGACTTTAGGGTCTTGCTAACGAGTGTCCCCGGAACACTCTTTAAGGATTCCATTTAAAGAAATTATTTTTTCAAAAAGTTAAACATTTCAATTTCCAATGCATTGACTCCAAACATTATAAAAACAAAACTTACTATTTATGATCCTTAAATAGTGCCTCAGGGGCACTTGTTAGCATTTTCCACTGCAATATTGACTTGAAATTTACATTTTAGGATTAAAAAATGTAGAATTGTAAACTCATAAATACAAAAGAAGTTGCAGTATCAGTATATTAGATGGTAGGAAGAGAGAAAATAATAAGAAACAAAATTATTGCTAATCACTCTAGATAACTATAATACAGAAGACTCAATACTAATCCGTATTTATACGTAGACTCAACCCTAAATCAAGAACAAACCATGATAATATTTAAAATATTTAATTATATTCTAACACTCCCCCTCAAGTGAAATCATACTAAGCTTTAAGCTTGTTACAAATATACCCGTTAAAAGAGGAAATCAAACTGAATCAAATTGAACTTTCACAAACTGCACCCAAGCAAAGTTGCAACAATATTGGGTCAGATGCCGTCCTTTGCTTGAAACAACCAACTGGACCCGAGAGATATACGCTAAGATGGCATAGCTAAGCGTTAAGAAACATACAAAATAGAAGCGCAATGTGCAAATACGCAATGTGCAAAACAGTCTAAAAATATTGGTACCAAGGACCTAAGATATTGAAGCAACAAACATTGGGATGCAATCACAGTGACAAAAGACTAAAACACTGCAGAAAAAAACTTATGAAACAGCAAAGAAACCTCCGAAACACACTTTAAACACGGGACTGACGGAGGCAGAAAGCGTGTGAGAGTGGTTGACGGCAACACTTTGGGGACTGGCTAATCTGTCTCCAACAATTCTTTTTTTTTCTCTTTTCTGAAAGGCTGTCTCTAACGAATCTAATCGTAAGGTCTACGTGACACGTATGGCTGTGTATGTTGGATAGTTAATGGGAAAACTACGTGTGTGACTATGACGACTGAGGTTTTGGGACCAGATTTGGACACCCAAAAACCCAAACTGAAAATATAAACTAGGGTTAGCCTTGACGGTGTCTGAACTCAAAGATAAAGAACTAAGATTTTTAACCTTGCGAAAAGAGAAAAAACTTATCATATTCAAGGATAAATCTAGGAATTTTGAAAATAGGGGCAAAATTATATACTATTATAAACATTGTACATAAAAATAAGTTTAAATTTAACTTTTTCATCCCTTTTATTTCAAAGTTTCACTTTGGCCTCTTGGGCTTTTTTCATTTTATTTTGATCTCTTACCGACGTTAGGGTTTGTTTTATTTGCAAAAGGTACGTACTGGACAAAACGGCACAAAACAAACGTTATGTATTGAACAAATTTTGTCTTGTACAATGTTTGGTGGAAAAAAAAGTTATTTTTGTATTTTAGACAACTTGTGTAAGTTGTCCCGTCATTTAGTAAGGGACAAGAATTTCAATTTTGTCCGGTCTTTTCGCCCTAGTTTGTCGAGTCCCAGGAATAGTTTTAAAATCATAACATTGTACAATTGAAGTTGTCCTGTCCGTCCCTTAATTTGTAGTAGATCAAACACACAGTCTTTTATTTATTTATTTATTTCATTTTAGTCCTTTTAATCACAAATGTAAGACATTTTTTAATTCTTCATGTCGATGTCTAATATTTGGGTCCTTTAAGTTACAAACATTAAGCAAGTGGGGGCAGCTGCCCCCAATATGCCAGGTGGCATTTAGGATATACAAATGGTTAAATTTGTGTACCATACCAAAATGTAATTATAGCCCCTTTGATTTATAATATAATATTTCAATGGCAATGGTTCTACAAAAGTAACATGTAGTAAGAAGTAGGGGATTCTTTTGTTTCACTAAAAAAGTACAGGGAGTCAGTTTGTTAATGGAGAAAGAAAGTAGGGGACTTTGTTTCTAGTACAGGACTTTTTGAGTTGTTAAACTTTTTTTCGAATCTAATTGTTATATATTTTTTATTCAGCTAATTTTTTTAATTTTTAAGAATGAAAACACTATTTTATTGAGAATTTTTACAATACATTCAAAATTTCGACAATACAATATTTTATTGAAATTTTGAATGTACCGGTACATTAGATCTTCAAATTAATAATTAAAATGAGTGTTCTTTAAAATAATTTTTTTCTATCATTTAAAAAATTATAATAACTAGAATTATAAAATGATCATTACTTTATTGAATTAGAAAGAAAAAAAATGTACCCGTACACTTCGATTTATCAATGCTCCACAAACTCCCTATTATATTTCCATAAAAAACAATACTTTAAAAACAAACACTAAATTCAGTAAAAAAGAATTAAAATTAAATAAATAAACGATACATAATTTGTAGGTATGAGAAACAAAATTCTACTCGTCACATGAGAGAAAAAGTTTCATTTTTTGATGTGGTACATAAAACTATTACTCGAATGCATTTAAATGACTTAAATTTATATAATTAAATTATATATTAATGTGTTTTTTTTACCATAAAGTACTTTTAATTTATTCAAATGTTAAAATAACAATACAATCAAAAGGATTGTGTTTTGAGATGTTCATTTGCATTTTGAGATCAGTACAATAAATGAAGACAGTAAGATAGTCACTAGAGATACATATAAAACACTAAAGATAATATCTTTACTCGAAGGCATATAAAACACTAAAGATACATATAAACTTTCAGGAGACACTAAAATGTTAACAAGCCTAAATTTCAATCTTAACAATCAGGCTAAGTGTAAAAAAAAAAAATCAGGCTAAGTTTTTCCACATATGCTGAGATCCATAATTTTTTGTCACCCGACTCCAGAAAAAAGATATTTGCAGATGTTTATAGAAATAAACTATCTGTTACTTCATATGAGAAAATCTGCCACATATTGACAAGACATCAGTGGAGGTTGAGTTGAAGCAGAATTAAATACCTTAATTTTTTTAAAAATGCATTTTATAAAAATGCTTTATACTCTGACGTCAAAATATAATTTATGTTATCTTTTTCTAATAGTATATAGACAGTGCTACAGCGGTGCTACCCAAAGTCTGTAAAGACCTGTACTTTTACCGGTCAAACAAATGAGTTATGTACTATTTTTGTAAAACCAAAAAAAAAAAAAATTCTCCTAATTCTCACAACAAGCTACCCTTAGAGAATCACTGCCATTAAAATTTTAAATCATAAATCAATTGCTATTGTTACTTGTGGGTATGATGCACAGATTTAACTCTGTGTGTATCCTAAATGCCACCAATATGCCATCCCAATATCCGTCCATCGTCATATTCACAACTTTTGAGAACTCTAAAACAGGTAATGGTGAAACGGTTCGAGGATGATCGAAATAAGCTCTAGATACCATGTTGAAGTTGTGGTATATTAGATAGAAGGAAGAGTGAAAATAATAAGACAAAATATTATTGCTAATCACTTGAGAGACTACCTTAATACAAAAGACTCAATACTAATCCCTATTTACAGGGATTCATGGAGTCAACCCTAAATAAAAAACAAATCATGATAGTAATAAATAATATAAAATTTGATCCCAAGAAATACTCTAAGATAATTTAAATTAATATAATAGATATTATAAGATATTTATAATATTCTAACAGATACATTTTATATGAATAGTCCACACCTGTATTTGGTAAATTACGTTTGGGTATTATAAATGTTCTATGAATTCCATATCATTTTGGCATGGAAGATCAATTTGTCTCTTATTATGCACGGTTGATGTGTTTTCAGATGCTTCATTATCAGTGTTATATTATTTGTATATTCAACACAGTTATTTGACTATTGTTTCATGTTTACTGCCTTCCAATGAAGAATATCTTCCTGGGCATTGCAGACATCTATGACGATCACAATCACAGACAATTTATCCTTTTTGGTTTTCAATAAGACTTCAAGATCAACATAGATCATGCAGGTGGGACTGTACATGGAATGATTTTTAAAATGGCGGTGCTTAACATGTCTGTGATGATTGTCATCACAGATGTCTGTGACACTCGTTTCTTGAATCTAATGTAGAACATAGAATAACTTAATGTACGAATGGATTGATTCTCATACATAATATTTGACTAATTCTTCTAATGTTTGTAACAATAGGTGGTTGAATTGTGAAGACCCTTTGATCAACCATGGTCCATGGACTTTAGAAGAGGATAGGTCTCTTTTGATTATTGTCCAAGAGAAGGGCATCAGAAACTGGTTTGATATTGCTGTATCATTGGCCACAGACAGGATTCCATTTCAATGCTTGGCACGATTCCAAAGGAGTTTAAATTCTTCGATGATAAATAGTGAATGGACTGAGGACGAAGATGCCCAACTTTGTTCTGCGGTTGCATATTTTGGTGATAGTAATTGGCAGAATGTTGCTTCTGTTTTAGAACGGCGGACGGGAACCCAGTGCTCGAATAGGTAGGTTAACTCTTTGTTATAATTTTGTGCTATGCCTATGATAGGATCCAATTGGTCTAGGAATAGAAATCAAAACACAGAAGTCGAAAGAAAGAAAAGTATACTGCTTTATTTAGGTAATAAGGTTAGAGATCAAACGGGATCTAACCATGTATACAATAGGCTTATGAAAGAGATAAAGAAATACTGGAATTTAAACTAGGGTAAGCAATTCGAGCTGCTTAACACTCCTATGCAGAGACTGCAATCTGAATACTTTTTTCTCCGTACTCCCAATAATTAGTTCCATATAAATAGGATCTAGAGTTGTGTTCTCTCACTGCCACCTGGCAGTCATATCTGAGGCATTTAATTAGATGAATTAGTTGCACCATCCTGAACTCGTGCTTCTCTCCCTTTATTTTTGCGCTTTCTGATATAAACTATACCGTATCTATCAGCCTATATATATGTTTGGAATTTTTTGCATTTTGGTAGTAATCCAATATTTGCAATCAGAACAATTTTCAATGGTAGCCTATCACTTAAATTAACGATGTACATATTATTTGCTAGTTTATAGCCTATTCATAAGTATTTCATTTACAACTAAATCTAAATTGGTGGCTTAATAATCTTTTTTCTCAAGGGAAAGTCATGTGGCCTTGCAGATATAAGTGACTAATAAATATTAATTACATTTTAGTTTAGTATAGTTTGAACCTCAACTGTTTGACTTCTTTGTTTATGTAGTTTTATGATTATGATTTGAAGATTTAGAAAAGAAATATTATGCCGTTGTAACTTCAGCTTCAAGCTTTTGCCATTCTTTTAGTAACACAAAACAGTAATATACCCTGTTGTATCAGTTGTTGATTTACATTCTGGTTTTAACTGGGAATATCTGGTTAGTTTCTGAGGCTGTGCATTATGTTCTGCCTTGTTTACCACGATGCATCTTAAATTTAATTTGGAATAGGCTTAAGCCCCTAAATCGTTCCTATGTTTCTCTTGCAAGGTTGCTAAATGTAAAAATAAAATGAAAATGATACACTAATTCTTGATATTGAAATGACACAATCAGTGATTAACAAAGCCTGGTCACTGAAAAACTGAAACATGAGAACTGGAGTAGTTGTTTATAGGTTGCTTGTCTACTAATGCAACAAATTATAATTGATGCAGATGGAGAAAATCAATTTGTCCTGTGAGAAAAGGGAGTTTTACTCCTGAGGAGGATGAACGCCTTACAGTAGCAGTCATGCTGTTTGGCCGGAAATGGAATCAAATAGCGAAATATGTTCCTGGCCGGATCCAATCTCAGTGTAGGGACAGGTATTGCATACTATTATTATAAATATTTTAGCAACACAGACTTTTTATGATTTGGGCTTCTTGTTGAAGTTCTTGAGCATTTTTATTGCAGATACCTTAATAGTTTGGATCCTTCTTTGAAATGGGGTGGATGGACCGAGGAAGAGGATTTAAGATTAGAAGCTGCAATCACCAAGTATGGATATTGCTGGTCTAAGGTTGCTGAAGATGTACCTCCCCGCACCGATTCCCAATGCCGAAAGTACGTGTCTAAGGTTGCTGAAAATTCTGTTTTGAAAATCTTTTTAGTTTTGTTATGTTAGTCATACATACATATTTGTTTTGTTGATCAGGAGATGGAAGGTGATATGTCCTGAACAAGTCCCTCTTCTTCAAGAAGCGAGAAAGCGGCAAAGGTCTCTTCTTGCCAGTAACTTTGTCGATCGAGAATCTGAACGTCCACCCCTGGCCCTTACGCTGAATGACTTTATTCCTTTACAATCTGATGTTTCACCATCTGATGTTGGTGCTGAAAATCTCCAAAGGAAACGGAAGAGACAGACGAGGTCCCTCTCCTTAAATTCCCTTTCATTTTCCATTGATTTCAACTTATATATGATCATGCCAGCTTTATTAGAATTATTGTTCCAGTAAATTGTGGTAGCTATTTAGTTTTTGAAATTGAATATTGCTAATTGTTTCCAATTCCCATTCATTACATGCAGCGGCGTCCCCAAGAAAGTGAAGTCAGAAAGGACTCAACTGTTTACCAAAGAAGTACAAGATGCAGGTCTCAAGAAAGAGAGGTCTAAAAGACATGCAAAGAAGGGATCATCTTGTCCCGAGGATGTACAACATATAGTTCCCAAGAAAGAGAAGCCTAGAAGACATTCGAAGAAGACTCGAATTTGTCCTGAGGAAGTACAATATAAAGCAGCATATAGTGATAAGGTCAAGACTTGTGGTGGAGGTGTTCCCTTCATTGTACCGAGCAATATTCCCACGAAAATGAGATCTAAAAGACGTGCTAGAAAGGCTCAAATTTGTCCCGAGGAAGTAGAGAATATATCTTGTAGTGATAAGGTCAAGCCTTTTATCAATAGTTTGGAAACTCAAGATGGAGACAACATAACACTTGCATGCTTTTTGCACAACAAATCAAAGAAAAAACCATCTAAATGTACCAAAAAGGCTAGCCAGGGTTCGTCTTCCTCTAAGACAAAAATTGTATCTAAGCAGGTTGAAAATCAAATCTCATGTGGTGAGCAACACAGATTGTCTCTGTCATGTGATATTGATGGAACTAAATATTTGCTAATGCAAGCGGAGGTTGATTCTAGCAGACAAGCGAGAAAACTGGAAAGTGCAAATGCAGCTCGAAAACCAGAGGATGCACACAATTTGAATGGTGATAACCAGGGTATGCCTCTTAAGTTCTATGTGAGAAAGAAAAAGAAATTGAACCAAGCTACTGAAGGATGCGGTGCTTGCTCTCCCTCCAAATTGAAAAAGGGATCTACATTACTCCATGGAAACAAGCCAATCATCGTTTCTGACAGCAGTGAACCATCCATGTCAAAAATTGTTGAAGATGTGATTGTTTTACGTGGTAGTGTGGCTGAAGCTGAACCCACAAACGTCAATGTTGTTGAAGAGGAGACTGTTCTGCATGGTGATGTGGCTGATGCTAAACCCACAAACATCAATTTAGAAGAAAATGATGACCTGCTTATTTCCTTCCTGCAAAACAAGACAAAGAAACAACGTAGACGGAACAATATTAAGAAATGAAGTTGTTGCTCATGATTCAATTCATGTGGGCTGGTATACCTGTTTGTTTTCCAACTCCTAGGTATGTATAAATACAATAGGTTGATTAAAATCTGGTGCTGGGAAAGTGTGCAATGGCTGTCCCGTATCATAAGGGGGAACTAGGTGGGTAACTTTGAAACCCAATATAGCCATGATCATGAATTTGACGCAGATTGCCTGCAGTAAAAAAAGGGCTGTGGCCCGGGTTGTACGTGACTGGCAACTGCAGCATTTTGCTACTGCAGGAATCTGAATTAGAAGGCAATTATAAGAGAGGACATAGATAAGAAGCATGCCTAGTGGATTTTTTTTGAGCTTTGGCCTGTATAAACACATTTTCGGCCTAGCCCAATATATGTATACTGTGGAACTTCTAGAATTTTGTAAGCTTAATGTGAGTTAAATTTTGATTTAGTTACAATACACTATCAAATTTTACTGTTGGGATCCGTTGACATCAACAAATATTAGCTTTTGATTTTAGAGAATTACTTTTGTCACCCTACCGGTTACTCATGCGCCCTATGCATTTCTCATTTTACCCTTCCGCTACTTAAATAGTTGACGTTGTAAAATGAGTAATTTTTGAGAAAATTCACCACCAACGTCCGCTACTTAAGTAGCGGATCAGTCGGTGGTCATGAATTGCTACTTCAGTCAGAGGCCTGCCAAGTCGGCGAACGCTTATTTATTTTCGGAAGGTGAGGCTTCACACCTCTCCCTTCTCTTCTTTTGTTTTTTATTTTTTTTTTAGTAATATTAGTTTGTATAGGTTTTGTCATTTTCATGTGTAATGGTATTGGTTAGTCACCATAGTCGGTTGCGGTATGTTAATTGACGGGACACCTTTTGTGTTCTATTACATGGGTACAATATGATTAGTCGAAGGATTCAATGGTGATTCGTTGAAACATGGTAGTCGATCCAATGTTGCTAGTACGACCGAAGCCAAAATCCACGGAAACTACCAACAAATCAATGGATAATTGTTGACATCTCGATCTTTGTCATCCTTTTGGTTCTTAGTGTTAATTTATTTAAGGGTTAAATATGTTTTTAGTCTCTGCATTTTGCGAAATTGTTAAAAATGGTCCCTACATTTTAGAAATGGTAAAAAAACCCCATAAAATTTTCCATTCTCAAGATTAGTCTAATCCGTTAAGCAGCGGAATTTAAAAAAAAAAAAATTGATTTCCTTTCCTTGGATCATTACGAAAGAGGAATGAATCAGTTATAGTATCGTTACCTTACGAACTGCGGAAGAGAAGTTTTGATCACAAGCTGAGCAACATAGCAAAGCCTCTATTCGTCCACACGAACGGTTCTCCTCTGGTTTCCGGTGCTAGCCAAGCGATCAGAGGTTAAAGAGAATGAATGAGAGCGTTTTTTCAAAACGACGAGCAACCTATGACTTTGTCACAAGGGTTCTATTTATAGAACCACTTGTGTATGCAGCAAGTGGTTAGCAATGGGCTTCCTTAAGCCCATTAACCTTTGCTAACTAATTAGCAAGTCTTACTTGTTTCTCCTTATTACCATTCTATTGTATGCGACCCTATAGGATCTTGTCACGTTGTCAATAATATTAAACTCTCATTTAATATTGTTTCTCCTTGTAACGTTAGTATTATTTCTTTCCGCGCGCAACCGTTACCCAATTCTTTTTTTATCAAAAAATGAGGTCAACACCTCTTCAAAATATCAAAACAATTTACTCTCAAAAGCACAAAAATATTTTGTCATCAAACATTTTCAAAACTTTGGACTTTAACCCAAGAGTTCTTTTTTATCGCAAAACTTGGATTTTAAACCAAGTGCCTTGGATTTTAAACCAAGTGCCCTTTTATCGCAAAAACCTTGGACTTTAAACCAAGTGTTCCTTTTTTTCTCGCCAAAAACCTTGGATTTTAAACCAAGTGTCTTTTATCACTCAAAACCTTTTCTCAATAAACCTTGGATTTGAAACCAAGTTGTCCGCGTCTTATTTCGTAACCAAACTTCAATCAATTTAACCATATAGACTTTCTTCACAACCTAACATCAATCAAACTCACATTTTGCCACTTTTGCCTTTTGTCTTTACAACCATTTTCAAAAACCTTAAAATTAAACAAATAAATTTACTCGTAACTTTTACTCCGAACTACGAGATTTTGATCCTTCGGGTACGTAGGCATGAGATTTGTCTTTGTGAATCAAATAAAATAAATAAAAACTTTTTATTCTTTTCCATCACTTTAAACTTCTTTATCATCACTTTAATTCCTACGTTTATACATTTTTACAAGCAATTAAAATTAAGCGCAAAGTTAGAATAAAAACAAGAGGTTCCTATAGGATACTATAGATACTTAGGGTGCTAGTACCTTCCATTCGTATAACTAACCCCCGAACCTTGATCTCCAAAAATAGGGTTTTTTCGAACTTTTTCCCTTTCCCTCGGATAAATTAAAGATCGGTGGTGGAATATTAAATTGCGATTCGAAGTTAATTAATAACTCGACATCCAAAAATCACCTCGACAGAAATGGCAACTTCACTGGGGATAACCAAGCGGGTTGAACCTAACTTGTTTTATTTTCTATCTTCGCGCTATTATTCTTTTGCTTGTGTGAATGTTTGTATATATACTTGGGAATACTTTGAGTGGTGAGATAAGTCCTAACCCGGGCTTAAGTGACACAATAAGATAGGATGGGATGAAATCATAGTGACATGTCTTTAGATTATGAAGCACATGTGATATGATCCCGCTCGGTGGAGGCCTCACGACGGTAGTACTCGTCGTCATGATAAGTCATGATGGTGTTATTACTTTCAATGTGAGTGTCCGGAGAAGCCGAGAACCATTAGAATTACCTTTAACCCATCTTGGCCTTTTTAGGGCGTAGTGCGGTGGCTAATCAAGAGTAAGTCTTGAATTTAGTCGTCACGCGAGACTACACTCAAACGAGATCATCTTGTGAATATTATTGGAACGAGAGTAGTCACGTAATCCAGCGATGTTCATGAGGCGGTTGATGACTTTGGGAACTTTGTAGAACCCGTAATGCATGTACAAATAAACCCTAGTACTTACCATATGGGAGGACTTTTTCCCTTAACTCCATCATTATGTATCCCAACCTTCAAGTTGTGTTATGAATCATTGTAACATAATCATACATCCATGCATTCATTTTATCATAAAAAAAATAAAAAAATAAAAAAATCTTTTCGAAGGACCTAAGAGAATTATTTTGTAAACATCGCAGATTATGGAACTAAGGAAAAGGCATACTAAGACTTACAGTTTCAAAGAGCCAGATCTTTCCCGACTAAGAGAGCTAGGATCTCTGGTCCCATTCCCCGATGATTTCAGAAAACAATATGGGAAGCTTTTGAGTATCCTCAATACTGATGTTAAAGAAGGGGCTCTTAATACACTAGTCCAATTCTATGATCCAATTTATCATTGCTTCACTTTTGTTGACTATCAGTTGGTTCCTACTCTAGAGGAATATTCTTATTGGGTTGGTTTGCCGATCTCCAACGAAGTACCTTATACCGGCTTGGAAAAATTTCCCGCACCTTCAGTTATTGCAAAAGCTCTCCATTTGAATAACTATGACATAGCCTCCAACATCACTAAAAAGGGGGGATCTCAAGGATTGACCTCCAATTTATTATTCGGAAAGGCGTTTATGTTTGCTGAAAAGGGGAGTGTGGACGCTTTCGAAGCTATTCTCGCTCTACTCATCTATGGGTTGGTATTATTCCCCAACGTCGACTACTTTGTTGATAGTAGTGTTATCCAAGTCTTTTTGGGAGGAAATCCTGTCCCTACGTTACTTGCGGATGCCTACTATTCCATTCACCATAGGACTCAAAAGGGTGGCGGACTTATCATTTGTTGTGCACCGTTTCTATATAGGTGGTTTATTTCACACCTACCTCAGACCAGCCGCTTCCAAGAGAATCCAGAAAAGCTCCGGTGGTCCCAAAGGATTATGCCTCTTACTTCGGCCGATATAGTTTGGTATAATGCAGCTTATGATGTAGGAGCAATCATTGATAGTTGTGGAGATTTCCCCAACGTGCCTCTTCTTGGCATACGAGGAGGAATTAGTTATAACCATATTCTTGCTAGACGACAGTTCGGATATCCCATGAGGGATAGGCTTGAGAGTGTCCTCTTGACCGGCATATTTTATTTCAATGAAGAAGGGAGCCCATACATAAGGAAAGAGTTTGCTCGGGCTTGGCATAATGTCCGTAGGGAAAGAAAGGATCAGTTAGGAAGGAAGCTTGGTATTGTCTCCGAAGATTACACTAAGTGGGTAATAAGTAGAGCTATAGAGTGTGGGATGCCTTATAGTTTTGAGAAATCATCTTCTGTTGATACGTCTTCTTCTACCATACCACCTTCGGTTATCCCATTCGAGACTATAGATGAATTCCAGGAACTTTTGACTAAATTGAGACTTGAGAAGGATGCGTGGGAGAGAAAGTTCCGAGAGTCTGAGATTGAGAACAAAGAGTTGAAGGAGAAGTTGAAGGAGCAAGAGAAGATGCTCTCTCTACAAGATGGTTTGTTGATTGAGAAGGAAGATATGATCAGGGTAAAGGACGCTTTATTGAGACAAGATAGCAAGCGGAAGAAGAGGCAAGGGGATTTATTTTCCTTTGGCTTCGATTCTTGATTTTTATGTGTTGTTTTTTTTATGTTTGAAAAACTGGTTGGAACCTTTGAATTATTAATGCAATTTTTATTTTTCTTATAATGTTTACAAAATTATTGTCTTAAAGTCCTTCGAAAAACTTTGTATATTTTAGCATAACATATATCATGCATCATACTGCATACATAAGTTTTCAAAACAGAGTCTCATGTTCTTTCTTTTTTCTCTCCGTCTCAGTTAAAGTGGTTCGGCGTATTCGGTACAAACCAACCCGTGTCTACAATACTCGATCCAGGTTGAAAAGCAAGATGAACAATTTCGAGGAAGAAAACCATATGCTCCGTGAACAAATGACAACTAAGCAAACAGAAATCGAGAAATTGACCTGTCATACCCCATTTTTTGACCGATCACTTTTGTTCGGCGTTAAAACTGTTTTTTTTCTTTGTCGTTTCTGACGAAATTTCGGCAGGGAGGTATTTTAAAATTTCTCATTTATTTGGTTTCATCTTTATTTTCTTTTTATTATTATTATTATTTTTTATTTCTTTATATTTTATTTACTATTATTTATTTAAATTCGTTTATTATTATTATTATTATTATATATATATATTATTATTTTGTTATTTATTTATTTTTATTCCTATTTTTGTTTTTTTTTATTTTTCTGGTGTTTTTAGTCAGTTTTTCAAAAAAGTCCAGATTTGTGTTTTTGTCCTCATCCAGGCCCAAAGGGGCAATTTTGTCCAAAAGGGGAAATTTTTATCTATCCAAACCCTAGGTCTGACACAGTATTTATATTGCATTAAATGCACAGTTCCCAAAAAAGAGGTCAGAAAATTTTCCAGCAGCCGCAGAGCAAATTTCATCAAACAGAAACAAAAAATTTCATCTTTTTTTTTTTTCTGAATCAAAAATAAATGAATATAGTTTTTAACCTATTAGAAGAAAGATAATTGCATGCTTAAACCAATGGAAACTTTGGTCAAACAAGTTTGACCAAGTTTGACCAAAGTTCAATAAATTGGTATAAATGTCTAAAAACCGATTATAATTGAAATCTACCATTTTTTGAATAAATAGATGGTTAATAAAAGTCTAAATATAGTTTTTAACCTATTAGAAGAAAGATAATCGCATCTTTAAATCAATGGAAACTTTGGTCAAACATGCCTGACCAAGTTTGACTAAAGTTCAATATATTAGTATATAGTTCTAAAAACCGATTAGAATGCAAATCTACCCTTTTTTGAACAAATAGAAGGTTTATAAAGGTCTAAATATAGTTTTTAACCTATTATAAGAAAGATAATCGAATCTTTAAACCAGTGGAAACTTTGGTCAAACAAGTTTTACCAAGTTTGACCGAAGTTCAATAGATTAGTATAAAAGTCTAAAAACCGATTATGATGGAAATCTTCCCTTTTTTGAACAAATAGAAGGTTTATAAATGTCTAAATATAGTTTTTAACCTATTAGAAAAAAGATAATCGCATCTTTAAACCAATGGAAACTTTGGTCAAACAAGTTTGACCAAGTTTGACCAAAATTCAATAGATTAGTATAAAGGTCTAAAAACTGATTATAATGAAAATTTACCCTTTTTTGAACAAATAGAAGGCTTATAAAGGTTTGAATATACTTTCTAACCCATTAGAAGAAAGATAATGACATCTTTAAACCAATGGAAACTTTGGTCAAACAAGCTTCACAAAGTTTGACCAAACTTTAATAGATTGGAAATCTACCTATTTTTGGACAAATAGAAGGTTTATAAATGTCTAAATATAGTTTTTAACCTATTAGAAGAAAAATAATCACATCTTTAAACCAATGGAAAATTCGGCCAAACATGCTTGACCAAGTTTGACCAAAGTTGAATAGATTAGTATAACGGTCTAAAAACCGATTATAATGGAAATCTACCCTTTTTTGAATAAATAGAAAGTTAATAAAAGTCTAAATATATTTTTTAACCTATTAGAAGAAAGATAATCGCATCTTTAAACCAATGGAAACTTTGGTCAAACATGTCTGACCAGGTTTGACTAAAGTTCAATAGATTAGTACAAAGGTTTAAAAACCAATTATAATGGAAATTTACCCTTTTTTGAACAAATAGAAGGCTTATAAAGGTCTAAATATAGTTTCTAACCTATTAGAAGAAAGATAATCGCATCTTTAAACCAATGGAAACTTTGGTCAAACAAGCTTAACCAAGTTTGACCAAAGTTCAATAGATTAGTATAAAGGACTAAATGTTGGAACAAAATGTGTTTTAGTACACACCCTTGAGTTTTGATGATAACAAAGTATTAAATGGACAATTGATGTTACTAATGTTTAAATTAAGTGTGCAGGAGAATCCAAAGTTATATCAAGAGCACACTTGGTTTATGCTCTGAAGGAACCTAATGGAAGTCTGAATCTTTACACTCTGAAAGAGTTCAGAAGCTAAAACGTGGTCAGAAGCTAAACATGTTCAGAAGCTCAAATAGGATCAGGATGTCTGCAAGAGTTCAGAAGCTTAGAGAAGTTCAGAAGCTCAGAGAAGTTCAGAAGCTCAGAGACGTTCAGATGCCTACAAGAGTTCAGAAGCTATCTGCTAGTCAAGAGTTATTCAGAAGATGAAGACGTTCAAAAGCTGAATTAAGAAGGACTATCAGAGGCCAATTATTCAAGACCAATCAGACTTCAAAGACATCAAAGGTTCATCAGAAGCAAAGGGAATTCCTCTAGTCATCAGAAAGGCTACATCAACTACTCTTACCAAGCCTGATGATTTGTTTAAGGACAACTAATTGCAACGGTCATAAAAGATGTGATCCTACTCTCTCTAGGAGCTAGTTGTACCTTATTATTGTATTTTGGACAGACAGTAAAAGTGAAGCTTAACTGCGAAGAAGACGTGGCTTTGTTCAAAGGATTTTCAAAAGCTACAGCTGTCCTTTTTACAACGGGAATTCTACAACGTCTCAATATCTTTCTCCAACTCATATATATATACATGAAAGAAAGAATTGATGACTACGAATCTTCATTGAATATATCTCTCATAATCAAGTGAGAATAAAGAATCTTAATAGAAAATATCTCTCAGAATTAAGTGAGAATTGAAACTAGCTCAAGCCTCTGAAGTTATTATCTTGTAATAAGTTTAAGCTTATAAGTTAGTATTACTCCTGCGTGAGTAATTTGGAAAAGTCTCAATCTTAGTGATTAGAGCAAGGAAGTCTCTTGTCCTGTGTGACTTAAGAGCAAGGAAGTCTCTCTGTCTTGTGTGACTTAGAGCAAGGAAGTCTCTCTGTCTTGTGTGACTTAGAGCAAGGAAGTCTCTGTTCTTGTGTGATTAGAACAAGGAAGCCTCTCTGTCTTTTGTGACTTAGAGCATTAGGATAAGTCTCTTGCTTTTGTGCTTGAGCACCAGGATTGTAATCTTTGTGATTATAGTGAAATCCCTTGGAAGTGCAAGGGGACTGGAGTACTCTCGATTTTTTAGGGGAACCAGTATAAATCTTTGTGTCTCTCTCTCTCACTCTCGTATTTACTCTTCCATCATTACATTTAGAGTCAAGTTGATTGTGTTGCATATTCCGCTGTGCTTAAAAACTTTGATAGATACTATTATCTTGAAAAGAATTTACAAACTCAAAACACAATTCAACCCCCCCCCCCCCCCCCCCCCCCCCCTCTTGTGTTTTCTCCCACGCACCTTCATTAAAGACCGATTATAATGGAAATCTACCCATTTTTTAACAAATAGAAGGTTTATAAAGATCTAAATACAGTTTTTAACCTATTAGAAGAAAGATAATCGCATCTTTAAACCAATGGAAAATTTGGTCAAACATGCTTGACCAAGTTTGACCAAAGTTCAATAGATTAGTATAAAAATAATGGTTTTAAGGGAAAACTGGTTAAGACGGAGGGGGGGGGGGGGGGGGGGGGGGCTCGTAGTATTATATGGGGGCCTAAAAAGATAGTTTCTAAAAGTCCAGCGTCTGACAGATCCCTTTGATTGGCTTAACATCCTAACTCATGGCACTTAGGCGCAGCCCCTTAAGAGCTCATGTTATAAGTATATTAAGTTGCATTTTCACTAACAGTAATTGTTTTTGGTGTTGTGGTAAGCGCTTGATCCTACACAAAATTCCCCCCCCAAAAAAAAAAAGGAAGGGGGGGGGGGGGGGGGGGGGGGGGGCGGGGGGAGAGAAAAAATTAGTGAGGAACCAAATCCCTCTGAAAATACATGTTTTTTTGGGTCATGCTATTTCATGGAACACTAGTTATAGGGAAGAAAATCATATAAAAAAAAAAAAAGCAGGGTCGGTCCCAACAATTTAGAGGCCCCCGACACCGAATATTAAAAATGAAAAACACTTAATAAAACAATGCAAAAAATCTAAAGAATAAAAGTCTTTAATTTTTTTTAATAGTCATTTAAATTGTAAATAACATATATAACATAAAAAATAGTTCATCTTTGTACTAACGTATAAAATATTTATATTCTAATCAATAACTACAATATATCTTCTAGCTACTTTAAAAAAAGCATTCCTTCTATCAGTGGTACGAAGGAGAAAATGAGAGTGGTTATGGTGCATAAGCTTTTTTTTATGCATGGTGCATAAACAATGAAAATTGCTTTGCGCACCCCTTAAATTTCTCTTGTACCCCCCAAATTTCTCTCGCACCCCCAAATTTCTCGTGCGCCCCCAAATTTGTTGCGCCCACCCCAAATTATGCCAAAACCATTCTTATGTGGGAATAGTTTTAGAGATTCGCACTCCAAAACCATTAAGTGCATAAAATGGTTTTGGCTAAAAATCTAGGGGAGGAAAAAAAAATCTGTTAAGTGCATAATTATAGGGTTGTACTCCAAAACCATTTTATGCACATAATAGTTTTGGAGTAAACCCTCTTAAACCATTCCAATAGCAAAATAGTTTTGACTAGAAATCTGGGGGAGCGAAATAACTGGGGGGTGCGCAAGAAATTTGGGAGTGTGTTAAGCAATTTGAGGGTGACCGATAAATTTAGGGGGTGTGCTAAGAAAAATATGGGGGTGCGTGAGAAATTTGGGGGTGCGCCAAACAATCTGAGTATTTATGTATGGTGTGCATAAGTAAGGCTTAAGCACCATAACTTGTCCCGGAGAAAATACATGCATTTTTGTTTGTATTTGAAACATGACAAATATTTTTTCTGTTTATTATTTTTTTGAAAAATGGATCTATCCACTTTAAATTGGGCGAACAAAAAATAGATTAAAAAAATATTGAAACTTTTTATTTTGTTTTTTAAGATAATTATTTTATTAAGAGATTTATTCATATAAAAATATTTTTGAGGCCCACAAAAAATAGAGGCCCAACTCCTTAGGGCAGCCTGCACTCTCTAAGGGCTAGCCCTGAAAAAGATCATTTTTACACTTTTAATCGCATGTCCTAACTGAGTAACGAATCCTCATACGAGTTACGATCCTCTCAATTTCCATTTATTTCCATTTTCATCATTACTAAATAGTTTTGGAAATATAAATAAAAAAATATGTCATTGAATGAAATCAATCACTTTTATACACCCTAAAATATTTAAAAACTTTATAATAGAATAAATGAAAATAATTGAAAATAGATACATTAATTTTAAAATAGATTTTATAAAACTGTTTTTCAAAATAATATAAGTTTTTTATATATTCGTTTTTTCTAAATTGAAACATTAATTTTGACATAAACATACATTATTAAAAATCAAAACATATTCAAAATCACAAATTTTTCAAAAAATTGTATTTTATAAATGATTTTTATGAAAATATATTTTAAATAGCATCAAAATTAAGTGAGTTTTTGAAATTTTGATATCGAAATTTTTTTCAATAAAATGATAAAACACCTAAAGTAACATTTTAAAAAAAAAAACTATTCAAAACAAATTTTCATTTGAAGCTTTTATAAAAAGTTTTTTGTAAATTTGTTTTATACAAAATTATGTAATACTATATAAGAATCTATTTTAAAAAAATCTATAACAAATAGATTCATTATGTTTCCTGGTCATTATTATTAATTATCTATTTAAGAACAATATCAAGTTACTTCAAATATCCCACAAACTCCCTGAAATTAAAGCAAACATAAAACTTCACTATCATTAACCAGCTCGTCAATTCAGTAGATGTCCAATACAGACTAAAACTTACAAAAATTTAGTTTATACTAATTATGATGTTATATCAGAAGGCCCATGGTTCACATAACATGCTAAAATTGGAAAACAATGGGAGGCAAAAGGGCGCAATTATTAATATCATAATTCCTCCCCTGCCTCTTCCTTTCCTTTGGACTTTGCCTCCTCTGCAATATGAAAACCCTCAATCCTGCGTGAAATATCCTCCTCTGCACTTGCCTTCTCCTTTTCAAGGGATCCATTTGGTGATAAACCCTCTGATTCATCATGAGTCAATGGACCTGTCTGCCATATTCTGATGGTTCCATCCTCAGATCCTGATGCATATGACTCTCCACCAGGAGAGAATCGAACACAGTGAACAGGACCATGATGGCCTTTGTTGCATGCTGTCATCACCAGAACAGCACAAGATTCATCAATATACTATAACAAATTAAAACAAACTAAAAAACCAGTTTAGTTATCAAAAGATGATAGGTCAATATACTTTGTTTTGGTTTTAGTTCCTATAAATATTAGCCTATATGGAATTAGCTTCTACATATTCTTCTCTGTTCTGGGACTAGGCTCAATATGATCCTCAAATATTACACGGATTAATAATTTAATTCTAACAAGAACAAATATTTTATACACAGACTAAAACAAAAACAACAACCAGAAGAAACTTTTTCTGTTTTTCAGGGATTCATACCAGCTCAAATGCATTGTAGGGACTAAAGTTGAGATTGGTATACTGGTGTATGCTACAAGGACTAAAATGTCATTTAAGCTTTAATTTTGAACATATACATGTAATTAAATATTACGTAACTTACCAATCTCATTGCCAGTATGGAAATCAAACACATGAACCCACAAGTCTTCTCCCCCAGCAACAAACTTGTTCCCAAACTTGGGCTCCAATGAAGCTGATTCCACATTGCATGGCATATCATAGCTCTTCACCAATCCATAGCTGGAAATAATAGGTTATGTTGAGAACCAAAACGGCAGAATCTTACAAAAAAAAACTTTTGCCAACTAAGCTTATTGTTACTTACTGATTTGCATCCCAAAACTTAACAGTAGAACCATCAGCGGTTGTAATATAACGACCATCCTGACTTACTTCAGCACTAGTCATAGGCGACTTGGTGTCAAGTGTCTGAACTATGTTACCAGTTCTTACATCCCATAGCCTGTGAATTATCAACATGATTCAGTACAAAATTGCATCCAAGCTTCTTATTTATATAACAAGTTTAAAATTATAAATAAGGAAGCTTATATACAAAAATAGACAACTATAGGCTTCATATGGCTAAATAAGCAATACCTGACTCCTCCCATATCAGTACATGAACTCAATATTGTCTGGTCACTATGAAGCCATGCAACACTCCTGACTGAACCAGGGGATTTATCCACTTCTTTGGGTGGTGCATCAGGCCGATTCAAATCATAAATTCGGAGAATTTTCTCTGCTCCCCCAGTGAGCAAAAGGTGAGTATCCTGCTCCCAGGTATACAAACATCAATCAATTCATATGAACAAAGGAAAGTTTTCCAGCAAACCTCAGGTAAATAACAAGCATCAACAAGGTATCCAAATTTGAACAGAATCTATATTATACATAATCAATTATCCAAGTCTATATTAGAATTAGCTTGTTTTGTATTTAAAATAACTCATAATTAAGAGTTTGCAGAGAAAATATGATAGAAATCAAAGTAGAGGTAGAAATTGAAAATTGCAAAGAGAATTTCCAAAGAGATCCCATATACTAAGTCCTTGCTCAAAAGAATCAGGGCTCAAGGGATTAGTCTCTGCAATTGCGCCGCAGAGGATACCAGGTTTACACAAAATAAAAGGCCTTGCTCACAAAACCAAAGACAAAAGTATTAAATAAAAAACTAAAAAGCCAAAGCAATAACTACAGTATAATAGAACTATGAGACATTCATATACATAAAAAAGTATATCCTGGATCATGGGGTGAATTCAGCTATCTGGAATATGAAAATACTATTATCATTTGGTAAATTCTAGGCATGTATATACTTAACTGGTTTCTATTTTCTGAAGCCCGTTTTGTGTTTCTGTAATTAGTAACTTTATACCATCAACCAGAAATGGATACTAACAAAACTCAATGATGTAAAGGGTCATGCTAAAATGTGAATAGTGACAGAAACACAAGCGTCAATTCTACCTCAGAAAAAGCACATGCTCTAACAATGTGCTTATGCTCAAAAGAATGTAACTCGTCTCCCGTTAATGCATCCCAAACTTTGCTGCACACAAACCAAAGAATACGACGTGTCAATTTTTATGACACTGCAATTACTTCAATATAAAATGCATACCAAGTGTAATTACTTAAATATATAACAATGCAATTTTTATAACACAATTACTTCAATATAAAATGTCAAAATAAAAGCATACAAGAGACTGGTACTAAAAGATTAATGCAAGAGTACATATTAATTTTCATGTTTGGATCACCTAGAATGCACTTGTGTTTTAAGAATTTAAATGTATTAAATTCACATACTGTTAGTAACCAAATTCAAAAGAAAGAACTATTTTATTGAAAAGATTGAGATAGAATAAGAAAGAATCTTCTGGTTGATGAATTTTTACAATACTGAGTGAAATCTTCTCTATCCTTGCATTCTCCTATTTATACATGATAGATGTTGATTCATGCACTTTTACATGTTTTAGGTGTTATAACAACACAGTAACAGTTCAGAACTCGTTTGGGTGGAACCATTGTGGGATTGCAAAATCCAAGTGTACTATAAGTAAAAACGTAAACCTCGGATATTTTAGGTGCTAGAATAATTCAGTCCTAATTCAGAAGCTTTATAACCTTTTTTAGGTGCTGCAAATGACCCATGCTATATTAAAGTGGTTTGGTGTGGGGCAGGGTGGTTTCTTGATGTGTCCCCCTGTTCAGTGTGCTTCAAAATTCTGTTTGGGCAATACCAATGTTTTTAAAACCGGACCGGCCGGTTCGACCGTGAACCGGGCCTAGCACCGGTCCGGTCAACTTCCCAAAACCATTAGTCTGAGAAACCGGTAAAAAACCGGGAAAACTGGGGCGAACCGGTGAAAACTGGATGAACCGGCGAACAGGTCCCGGTTTTATCTAACCGGCCGGTTCAATTTTTTTCAAAAAAAACTTGAAATTCTATTTTTTTCCCTTCTTTTTGTCAATTACAGAGTTAAAAAATTATTCTTTTTTAGTTTCCAAAATTCATAAAACTTATACACAGTTACAGATTGTCAATTTCCAAAACTTGTATTTTTAGTTCCTAGATCCTCTTTCTCTGTTTTAATATAGGATTATCAGTTTAAGAACACAATTTTTCATCTCTACCATGTTGGGTTACCATCACATAGATAGAAGAAAAATAGAAAAAGAAGTGGACCTTGAAGTAAAATTTTAAAAGAAGAAGAAGAAATAGGTAGCAATTGAGAAGTAGAGAAAGTGGAAAACAAAATTATGCAGGTATATTAGCACATCTTTTGTATTTGAGTAGAGAAAGTGGAGTATACTGTAAATCTGTGCGGCGGCTACATTTGAAGTTAGAGAATTAGGGTTAATTAAAGGGTTAAATATGTTTTTGGTCCCTATAGTTTCGCAGAATTTCGTTTTTAGTCCCTGAAGATTTTTTCACACTTTTTAGTCCCTGAAGTTTTGTCAGTCAGTGTTTTTAGTCCCTACTTTTCAATCAACTCGTGCATATGATTCGAAATTTTAAATTTTTTTCTGCAGTCATGTTTAGTACATTATATGAATCTCTCTTAGAAAAGTTTAAATTTTTTTAACATGAGATTAATTAAATATGAATTTTTTAGTATTTTGCACATAAATAATTCATCTTAGGTTAAAAAAATTCTAAATTTTTATCGGAGATGTTCTTATAATATTATAAACATGAATACAAAGAATCGTTAAAAAATGTGAAAGTATACAAGAGTTTGGTTAAAAGTAGGGACTAAAAACACTAATTGACAAAACTTTAGGGACTAAAAACGAAATTCTGCGAAACTATAGGGACCAAAAACATATTTAACCCTTAATTAAAAGTACACTTCTATGTCTATATATATAGAACCTTGTGTTTTTTTAACAAATATATTGGGCTTTTTTTTGTGGCTATTGGACTTACTACTATTTTTATAAAACTAATACTACTATTATTATTTGAATGAATTTTATTTATAAAATTATTATATATGAAGTTTAATATTATGTTTATTTATTATTCCGGTCCAATCGGTTTAATAACGGTTCAACCGATTGAACCGGTTGAACCATGAACCAGAGGTCACATCGGTTTAACAACGGTTTTATACTATGAGATCTAAAATTTAACTTGAGTTGTAGTGGAACCTGTGAATTTTCATACTGGAAAATTTGTTTGTATCAAGTATAAAAATGGAGCAAAGCTCACTTAAAGTAATGAAAAAAGGAAAAACCAGAGCCAAAAGATTCCTAACCAGAGAGAAAACCTCCTAACAAGTCTAACAATATTTCTCAATGACCATTCCCCACTCTACTCAATATATTCTCGTACTCTAACAAAATCTCCTAGATTCTAGTTTCACACCATTAAATAATCCATTCTCTCCCACATGACTCCACTTTTTTATAGAATGTCGAGGTGTCCTATCAAGCTGTGAGCTTGATTATCAAACTTGTGAATTAAGTAGTAGAATCCTGAGTTTATTATCATAAATACTAGATAGGCATACCGTGTTCATATGCTCTAAAGCTCTTTATTCATAGAATTAAGAGGATTTGTTCAGATTTGTAATTGAGAGTCCAAAACTGACCCAACCAGTCTTAGGTGAGGAAATAATTTTATCCCTAAATGGTAAGGAAGCCATTGATAAGATTCAAACAAGTTCTAATCCAAGAACTCAAAGAGGAGCCACTCACTCTCACAAATCTCACAAAGAGATATTCTACTTCATTTCAAAGTTGTCTCATATAAGATTACAAATGTCTATTTAAAGCAAAACCCTAAATCTACATGGACCATAAGTGACACCATTCTAGGCCCATATTGAACTTACTTAATTTAATTAAAACAAAACTAGGACTATTACAATTTAAATTAAAAGAAACTAACAATCATAACAATTAATTTATTAAAATATGGATTCTCTTCATGCACTTGAGGTCCTCATCAAACTTGGAGAAGTTTGCTCGAAGGGAACCCTTGGTGAAGTGTCAAAGAGTGGAAGAGTTATAACTCAAAGTTATGTGAAGTCTACCCAAATGTACACAAAAGCGAGTCTATATGTAAGTCAATTTCTTAGTTTGAAAACCATGTACGATCTCAAGATGTACTACTATCTCGCTTGGTAAATTTGGCATGCATGATTATGCAGTTATGGAAAAATATAACGTTTAGAGGTAGGGTTGCAAGGAAGATCAAATGAGCTTGGAAGCAATGCTGTAAGTGAGTGAGTGACATTATGTCCGCTATCTCTGCAACAGAGGCGAAAGAAAGGGGAAAAGAGGAAGTGTAACCCAGAACGGAGAGACTATGACAAGATGTGGTGGCATTACTTGATCGAATGGTTGAAAAAGATAGTGCACAATGGACCATCTATGATGATAGAATCCCCTATATAGTATTAGGCAAACTCTTACTAATTTAAGAACTGAGTTTATAGATGACCCCACAAGGACTCATAAATTTTTCAACATTGTGTGCGAACTTCTTTTCCACAATTTCAATTGGAGCTTTTAGGGTTATTTTTCCTATTTATATGGATATGAGTGAGCGTGTGGGATGTTTTTATGGTGGATCATAGGACCAAAAACATGTTCACAGGATTAAAGCAACACACATTAATTCAACTAAATGGGATGTACCCGAAATGACAAATGCCTCATTAAACATACATTTTATTTGAAAGCAAGACACTATGAGCTAAATGACAAACAAACATGACCAAAAAGAACAATAACTATTATAATAGGGCATTTAGTAATCATAATCACTAAACAACTTTTTTTCTTCAAAAAAAAAAGACGATTACATACGTTGAGAAATCAGCCGAAGCAGTTGCTGCCCGCAAAGCATTAGCATCCAAGCAACAACTCCAAACTGCACCTTTGTGCCCTTCAAATGTTCCAATCCAATCTCCAGTCTCTCCATTCCTCAGCATAGGACTAGCATCTATTCACACAAACAAAAGTCACACATCACCATCAGCATCAATCACATTTCAAAATAACAAAGATCCTAAAATTGATCTAGGGTATATTACTTACATCAAATTCAGATCCATAAATTAGGAAACCAAAAAAAACAAATTACACAATCAAAATCAAAATCTACAATTCCTAAATCATACCTTTGCTTGCGCTTATAAGGAAGAAACCATCGGGAGTAACAGGACTGTAAAAAAGATCAACAACTGGACGAGAGTGACCGTGACAAACAAGAGGTACCGTAACTTTTTTCTTTTCCATTTCTAAAATCTGACAATTTTTTATGCTATTTTCTTGGTTCTTAAACGTAATCACTATTAATTGATAGAAAGTATGAAAATATACTCGAAACCCTAAATCTATGGTAAAGAAAAGCAAAAAAACAACAGTAATAACAGGAAAGGATTGAAATTACACGAGAAGGTTAATATTGGACTCAATCAACACCTCCTAACCCTTGAAGCTCTGGGAAATTTTGGATAAAAAACAAGAAAATTGGTAAAAAGATTGAAAACCTAACAAAATAATAGGTATATTGATAAAAGAAAATGGCTAAAAAAGAAAAAAGGAGTAGAACACAGAGCTGGGAGAGGAAGGGCCAGGGCGCGGGGATGGGTTTGCTCTAGGACCTGCTCTCTTATACTGGTGAGTTTATGAGAAGTCGGACAACTCAATTTGTCTTAGGAGAGGGTAAAAAGGAAAAACTCCTTCTTCTGCGGGGATTTTATTATTTATTTATTGATTAAATATGTTTTTAGTCATACATTTTGTAAAATTGTTAACGATGGTCCTTATATTTTTAAAATGGTAAAAAAAACTTACAAAATTTTATGTTATCAAGATTAGTCCAATCCGTTAAGAATAGTACTTACATTTTGTAAAATTGTCAAGAATAGTCCCTACCTTTTAATATTTTTAGTTCCTATATTTTGTAAAATTGTCAAAAATAGTCCCTATTTTTTAATATTTTTATACATCGTTATTGGTTGTCACAAGGACTTGTTATCTGAGATAGTCTAATTCCTATTTTGATTGTTTGATATATTATTGATATTAATCGGCTCACACATTTGTGACATATTGTTAATTGTGTTTCTTTAATATATAGTACGGTAAATTCTAATATGGACCACTTCATCAAGTGATCCATGGTGGACCAGTCACGAATAACACTATAACGAATACGAATTTTACAAAATCCACCTTTTGGATTGAAAGTTTATATCATATAGATCATCCATAGAAAAATTTAAAAACACTTGATATGTTATTGAGACACATCAAGATTAACGGTTGTTAAATAACATAAATCTTGATGAGTCTCAATAACATATCAAATTATTTTAAAAAAATTTGAAAAATTTATGCATGATCTATACGATATAAACTTTCAATCCAACAATGAATTTTGTAAAATTCATATTCGGTAAATCAATTGTCCACGGTGGACCACTTGTGAAGGTGGTCCACCGTAGCATTAGCCTATAGTATATATATGTGAATATTGTGATTAGCTTGCACCAATATTGGCTATGTATTATATTGCTATTCGGGTTATTTGGATAGTTATATTTGGGTTTAATTATGTTCAAATACATGAAAGATCCAGGCTTTGTTGATTTCTTCGGTGTATAAGCTATACATTTCAGTACTTAATTTAACTATTTGGGACTCATATAGGATGTTGTTTCAGTCGGTGAGATCACTCTGTGGTGGACTTGTTTTATTACCTATTCGGTATAAATAAATAAAAAAATGTTAAATAGTACCCTCGAGGCACTTATTAAGCTTATTAATAAGGAATTTTTATATTGAAAGTTGTGCATTCAACACTTCGAAATTGTGAAAAGTTATTTTTTCAACACAAATTTTATTTTTTATTTCCTTTTATAGTATGCTTAACAAGTTCCCCGGAGGCACTATTTAACATGACCCATAAGAAAAAATAAAATAAATAAGAGATGTCGTCAGAGTTCAGGTTGGTTTTAAGAGAATTGTTTTTCTTATACTATTGAGAATTTGAGACATGCATCATATAGATGTATATAGAGTTGTTTAGCGCTTTTGTGGCAAGTCTTTAGGTGCCTTTGTGGCAGGTTCTTCTTTTGCCTGTGTGGCAGGTTTTACTTTTTTGCTTGTGTGGCTGGTTTTTCCATTGGTATCGGTTTTCTTATCCGGATCATTAGTGCCTGTGTGGCTGGAAGTCTCATATAGGGGTTGTCTTAGTCACATTGCATTTCATATAAAAAGGGAAAAATAACAATAGTAAGTAATTATTCTAGTCATAAAAGAACGGATGTAAAAGAAAAGAAAAATAAATAAACCTAAGAATTGTTAGTCCGTAATGAAACCGTGATCTTTTCTTTCCTATTTTTTTCACTTGGCTTTGCTTTTAATTGGTGATATGTGCTGAATTATGAACCTGGTCACATGTGTTGTGTTGAAATGTGATATTTTGTCGTTTTGTTTATTTTCTGTCTTAACAATGGTACTTTTATATTTGTACTCTAATCACCAAAGTTTTTTTAAAACTAATAATTATATTTTTCATAAGGCGAAGTGTTTTTTTTATGCTTTTATAACATTTTCTTGTGGTGAGTATGAGTCAATATGGATAAGGAAATTGACCCCCTTACAACTAACATTTTAGGTACTCAAGGAGAAAGCTATGATTGAATGTGATGCTTGGAGTGTGTACGTACGGGGGAAAATTGGGTTTTTTGTAAATTGAGAACGTTATGTAATTAATAGTCTGTTTCGGCAAACTCTTCATTTTTAATTATGTTCATATTTTTATAAGTTCCAATTTAATTATCTTTATAACTATTTTATTTTGTGAAAAGAAAAAAAGTAGCCGCATTTTTAAATAAACAAATACTTTTATTATAATATATTGGATAAAAATCTAGGATGTTATACTCACTACAACATTTTTAGCTTTAGACAACGAAACTATAGGCAACGGCTGGAAAACCGTCGCCAAAAGGGGTCATAGCCAACGCTTTCCCACTTGTTGCCAAGTTTTTATACTTTGTTCACTTTTCTAGTAAAACCGTTGCCTGTTTATTTTAGGCAACGGTTGTGTACACGTTGGTGAAATAAAACCGTTGCATGTTCACATTCTATAGGCAACCACACTAAACCGTAGAATGAACCCATTTTGGCTACGGCTTCGTAGTTTTTTAGGCCACCCTTATTAAAGCGTTGCTTAAAAATTTACAAAAGCGTTGCCTAAGGTCACACATTTCAATTTCCCCAATTCATGTTGGGCGCTAAATTTTCCCTCAATTTTTCAGACTCCCTCTTCTTTTTTTTTTATATCAACTAATTAAATTTAAAAAAAATAAATAAAACAAAATAAACCCAAACCAAAAAAAAAAACCCAAAACACACACACACACAGAACACACAGTTCGTCCTTCTTCTCCGTCTTCTTCAAACCAGAAACGCATCACGCATCTCTAACCCAGAAATGCATCTTCTTCAAATCGCAAAAAACAAAACTGATGAATACAAAATCGCAAATCAAGCTCCTTTCCTTCTTCTTCTTCCATATCGTATGACCTAATCCTAACCCTAATCCCAATTTCTTGTCTTCTTCCATCATTCCATTCCATCAATTCATTCAACTGTGAAACCACAAAAAATCCTAATCTCACAAAAACCCTAACCCTTTTATCCATTGACTCGAATTTGTACTCAAAACAAAGATTGAAGCTCTCAGTTGGTTGTGATTGAAGCTCTCAGGTGGTTTAATTGAAGCTCAGGTTAGCAATTTTTCCTTTCTCTCAGGTGGTTTAATTGAATTTGTACTGCATTTGTTTTTAGTTTTCCCTTGGCAAATGAAAACATGAAAAAATTTGTACTAAATTTGTACTGCAATTTTTTTTAGTTTCCTAACTTAAATCAACTTGAGGTTTTCCTTGTATGCTTTTATCCTCTTTCAAATGTTGTAGTTATAAATATTGTTGCTTTTATCATTTGTATTTTTTAAGTATATCATGGAGTTTTTTGTCAACTATTAAATATCATCAAGGAATGAACCAATGCTCAGATTGAGTCTAAAAGAATAACTGTTATGATTATAAATTGAAGTTCTAAAAAAAATTATATATTAAAGAACCCTTAAAATGTAACTATTGTTTCTAAAATCTAAAAATTGTATCAGTAATAGATGAACTAATCATATATTTGAATACCAAAGGAAAAGCCAGGCAACCAAAATTAGAAATTAAGGATGAAAAAAAAATTGAACAAAATTAGTGTGAAGGAACTTAGAGTAGCTTTATCCTTTCAAATTCAATCACATAGCACCTAATGGAGTTTTCGGCGGTTTTGTGATTGGGGCTGGTGGTTTGTTTGTTTCAGTGTTGTGTCGCCTTGGTGCTTTGTTAGTGTTTGGGTTTGGTTAGTGCTTGTTGGTTTAACTGTTTTTTATGTTTCATTAGTCACCCTCTGCTGGTGCTGTTTTTTAAAATACTTTCAGCCTCTATGTACTACTTGTACCTAGTTGTGCTACTTAATAAAAATCATTTTGCAGTTAAAAAAAAACATAGTACCTAATGGAGAAGTAGTCAACTTTTGAGCTGTGTATTGTGATTGGTGTCATAGAAATTCATGCAAAAATCATGTGAGGCTTTTCCCTGTTTATGTATGATTTTATTTTGAGACATTGTGGAATTTTGTCTGTGGAAACATAAAACAAATTTTTGGATTCATGCTATTCATGACCTCAATGGAAAAAGCTAATAGAGGATTGAACCACTCACACAAATTGGATATTGGATGCAAAATCATTTAGTGATAGGAATGATTTTATATGTTTCCTATTTTTGTTTCCAGGGTAGCATTACGCATGGGACAGTGTTGAAACTTCTTGCGGAAGATTTAAGGGAAAGATAATTGTGTTTCTCAAGCAGATTTCTTCTGGACGACTTCTCGTAACCGGTTATTATATATTCTGAGCAATAAACATTGTTTTCTTGCTATACTAGTAATTATTAATTTTAGCATTGTGGTTGGTTATATGATCTTTTAAGGAGCTTGTATTGGTCGGACCTTTATCTGAACTATTAAAAAAATTATTGTTAAGACTGTTATGTGATGTGTGGTGTATATTGTATTTTTAACTCATACTGAAGTACTGGACATTGCCTCTTGCTTTACTTAAAACCTTAAAGCTAACCAATGGTAATGAGTAAATTAAAAAGATGTCTATTATAACCATACATCATAGTATTTATTTTACTTTGTAAGGTATTATGTATTTATACATATATCCTAGTATAATATATTTTATGATTATAATATTTTATACATTTGAATAATTAAACGTATGGACAAAGAGTGGACTAAACTCCCAAGACATTGGAAAAAATATAGGATAGGTGTTAAGGCTTTTTTAGATTTTGCGTATACCAATGGAAGTCCTCAAGGGCGTGAAATTTCTTGTCCTTGTGCTCATTGTGCAAATGGTAAATGGGCAAGAAGACATGTGGTGCGCGATCATTTAATAGCTGTGGGTTTTGTTGAGGGTTATGATGTTTGGGTAAACCATGGAGAAGATATGCCCTTGCCTATGGAAGTCGACGAGAACTCAAAAGATCAAGAAGACTCGCATGACGACATTGATGGCTTATTGCATGACATTTTTGGAAATGTGGTAGAAGAAGATGAAAGCAGTAAGGGTCCCAATGAGGAGGCTAACAAGTTTTACAATTTAATTAATGAGGCAAAACAGGAACTATACCCAGGATGTGAAGGCTTCTCTACTTTATCATTCGTAATTCGACTTTACTTGTTGAAATGTCTTCATGGGTGGAGCAATGCATCATTCACTTCCCTTTTGGAATTATTGAAGGAAGCGATTCCTAATTTAAACATTCCTGAATCTTTTAACAAAACAAAGGCGATGATTAGTGATTTGGGTCTAGATTACAAAAAAATTCACGCATGTCCAAATGATTGCATGTTATATTGGAAAGATCGTGAGAACGATAGCTCTTGCAATATTTGTAAGGCTTCACGATGGAAGGAGTTCACTCAAGTTGAGAGTGAATCGTCTGAGCAAACAAAATATGATCATAAAGTCCTGCAAAGGTTTTGAGACATTTTCCATTGATTCCTCGACTTCAAAGACTATTTATGTGTTCAAAGACAGCTAAGGAAATGAGGTGGCATGAAGAAGAACGCCCAAAGGATGGAAAATTGAGGCATCCCGCTGATGGCCAAGCATGGAAGGACTTTGACAAACTTCATCCTGACTTTGCTTCTGAGTCTCGTAACATAAGACTTGGCTTATCGAGTGACGATTTCAATCCATTCAGAACCATGAGCATATCACATAGTACATGGCATGTTATGATGGTAGTGTACAACTATCCGCCTTGGTTGTCCATGAAATCTGAATATACAATGTTGTCATTGTTGATTCCCGGGCCACAATCACCGGGGAATAACATTGATGTGTATCTTCAACCATTGATTGAGGAGTTAAAGGAGTTATGGGAATTAGGTGTAGATACATATGATGCCTCAAAAAATCAAACATTTAAAATCCGTGCAGCGCTCATGTGGACTATTAGTGACTATCCCGGATATGCTACGTTATCAGGTTGGAGAACCAAAGGAAAGAAGGCGTGCGCATGTTGCAATCATAAGACTGAGTCACAATACTTGTATAACAGCCGCAAGATCTGCTACATGGGTCATCGTGTCTTTTTACCAATGAACCATGCATGGAGGTATAATAAAAGGTCCTTTAATGGAAGCGAAGAACTTAGGTCAGCACCTTCTATGTTAAAAGGGACTGAAATTGTGAAAAAATTGAAAACAATTAAGGTTGTATTTGGCAAAACGAAAAAGAAGAAACTTGATGGTCCATGGAAGAAGAAATCAATATTTTTTGAGTTACCTTATTGGGCTGAAAATACATTACGTCATAATCTTGATGTGATGCACATTGAAAAAAATATATGTGATAACATTATTGTGACTCTCTTAGACATGCCTGGGAAAACAAAAGATCATCTTAATGCTCGTTATGATTTGCGAGATATGGGAATTAGAAAGAAACTTCACCCGATAGAGATTGATGGAGGTCGTGTAGAGTATGCACAATCTTGTTTTTCACTGAGTCCACATGAGAAGTCTATTTTTTGTGGTGTTTTGAAGGATGCCAAATTACCGGATGGGAGTGCTTCAAACATTTCAAGGTGTGTGCAAGTTAGTAATAAGAAAATATTTCGCTACAAGAGTCATGACGCACATTTTATGTTGCATTACTTATTACAAGTAGCAATAAGAAGCACCTTGCCCAATGCTGTGGCTGAACCTCTAATTCGTCTTGGGTCCTTTTTTCGCTCTCTATGTAAAAAAGTTATCCAAGAACAAGATTTGGATTTCTTAGAAGCAGAGATTGCTGAAATTCTTTGTCAAATGGAGATGATTTTTCCTCCTAGTTTTTTTGACATAATGGTTCATTTGCCTATTCATTTGGCAAATGAAGTTAGGTTAGGTGGTCCAGTTCAATTTCGATGGATGTATCCCACTGAAAGAAACTTATGTAAACTGAAAAGTTATGTCCGTAACAGAGCTTATCTTGAAGGTTCTATTACTGAGGCGTATTTGGCTGAAGAAGCTTTGACTTTTTGCTCAAGATATTTGCATAAGAGTGTAGGCACAAGGTTGAATAGAAAGAGTCGAAATTATGACAATAGTGATTTATGTGATGTGGATTTAAATGATTACTTTTCATGTATTGGCCGCCCTTTATGTGGAAAGAAAAATGGTAAACCATTTTTTCTAGATTCGACTACAAAAGCTCGTGCCCATCGATATCTCTTGTTCAATTGTGACGACATTGACACATACATCAGGTACCATAATGGTATAATTATTCTTGTACACATATATAAAATATATATATTAGTGTTTGTTTCTAATAGATAATAAGTTATCTTTATAGGGAGCATGATGATATTGTTGATAGTCAAACTAAAGGACCAAAGTGGATCAAGGCCAAAACCCAAAGCGAAGATTTTAGTGAATGGTTCTCGAGCCTTGAAAGATGATGTATCAATTCAGCTGAAAAATTTCTCTAGAGGTCCAAGTAATGTAGCAAAGAGGTTTTCGGGTTACCTCATTAATGGAAATAGATTCCATACTATGAAAAGAGATGCAAGACGCAAAACTCAAAATTCTGGTGTAACTTTGGTTTCATTGACTCCAAGTTTTGCAAGCTCTAAGGATGAAAATCCTAGGACAGAAGCCATCACTTATTATGGATCAATTAGTGATATAATAGAGTTAGACTATTATGGCCATTTCAACTTTGTGTTGTTTAAATGTGATTGGTATGAGGTTGATCAAGAGAAACATGGGCTTACTTGTGTATATTTCAACAAAAAATGTTGCCAAAATGATCCGTTTGTGCTACCTTCTCAAGTCCAACAATCTTTCTATGTCCAAGACCCACTCAATGCAAATAGACATTTTGCTATGAATACATTTCCTAGAGATACATTTAACATGGGTGACAAATCAAATTTAATGGTTCAAGAAGAAGCTTATCAAAGCGATCCTTTTGATGGTGAACTGAATTGGATTAGGGAAGAAATACCCGCTGCAATTATTGATAAGTCTTCAGTTGTTATGGAAGAAACAAGAAATGAAGATTCTGATTTTGACTAGCTACTTGAGAAGACTTTCCATTTTTTTTTTTTTGTTAACTCAATAGTTTGATGTAACATGAGTTACCTTTTTTGATTAGATTGTAAAAGAAATATTTATGTTCAAACATATCCTTCGATTGTGGTATTGTTGGTGTGTATGTATATGATTTTTATGGTGTGTTTGTGCTTCCTTTTGGCATTGATAGGTGGTTGTTTTAGTTTTCAGGAGCTGTTGTTTTGGTTGTTAGTTCGTTATATGTTTTGTTACAGCCATATAATTTCCTAATTTGTTTCTCTAATTTTTTTTTTGTGTTTAAATACTTTCAGAACAAATGAAGAACGAAGCAAACAACAAGAAAAATATGAAATGTCATGTCAAGAGTCAAAGGGGTG
This sequence comes from Trifolium subterraneum, assembly GCA_951799995.1. Lineage (NCBI taxonomy): Eukaryota > Viridiplantae > Streptophyta > Magnoliopsida > Fabales > Fabaceae > Trifolium > Trifolium subterraneum. Next base: position 1,233,142 of record OX637465.1, on the reverse strand, counting down.
CTTCTAGTTTTGAGCTTCCACAGGTTAGATCGAGTGCTGAATTGGCGAAGCGTTACCAAATCAAGCGTGAGGAGGGAATGGCCAACCTTCGACAAAAGAATGCATCTACAACTAAAGTTGAAGCTCCTTGTAACAAGCAAAATCAGCCCCCAACTAGTAAACCATTCAAATTATCTATGTTTGCAACAAACACAAATACAATTATGAATTCAATTAAGGATCCAAACATGGAGCCTAATCCAAAGAAAATTGTTTCTGACAATGAAAGTAGGACTCAAACTAATGTTATTACTGAAAGGAGTGTAGAAATGGAAGTATCCTTGAATAAACACAAAGGATTGAAGATTCAAGACTCAAAAGGTCAGTCTCTAGTTGCTGAAAGGACTCAACCTAAGGTTTCTAAAATCCAAAATCCAAAAGACCAAAGTTTGGCTCAATGTAGAGGACTGTTACCTACACAGATTCAAGATCATCCAAAGAAGAAAGCCATGAAAAAGACAATGATTAAAGATGGATCGATAGAAATAGAGCAAGTTGTAAAAAAAAAATCTGTTGGAAATGGTAGTTCGAATGCAAAGGGGTAGCCTAGGGAAAGAGTAGTGTCTAAAGATGAGTTGAGAGCAAAAGAGCAACCTATGAAAAGGATGGTCGATGAAGATGAGTCAAGGACAAGGCAGGAAAGTGCTATAAAGAAGTCAAAAAGAACCCCTGTGTGTCCATCAATGTTAATTGATGATTTCCTTAAAGAAAATGGAAAAGATGTTGAACAAGAGATTGAAAAGTTAATTGAAGATGAAGGAGATATTGTTATGGAAGAACAAGAACAAGAGGAGAATGTGGATTGTGAGGAAGCTGCTGAAACAAATGGTGATGTTAATATATTTTGTTATTCACATATATTTTGTTATGTGCGTGTGTTATTTTATTAATCATATTTTGTTAATCACTTTCAGAGACTACTAAGAAAAGAACTCGGGGACCAACACGATGTTTAAAAATCTATGCAAGGCCTGAAAAACATCGTCCAGAAGTTACTTTAGATGATAACGGAGATATAATTGGACCCGATGATAAAACTATTGCAGAATTTCGCAATTTCCTTGGCACTGTAGCAAGGAATTCAGATTTTTGTCCTTTGATCTATACAAACTTCAAGGAGTTGCTAAAAGAGGAAGCAAAAAAGGATCATATGAGTCGTAAGGAGCGTATTTGGAGATATGTTCAGGTATGAGGTATTTCAATAATCAAATATTTCGTTTTTGTTTCAATGACCGAATATTTATCAACGTTTAATGGCGAATATTTTTTTTTTTTGTAGAGGTATTTCATTATTCCTGATGAAGGAGAAAAAGCTGTATTTTATAGCATAAATTTGGCTTGGAGACGCTATAAATTCGATATTAAGAAAGACCATTTCCTGAAGTACACTACTATGAAGCAGAGAATAAAAAATCGTCCTGAAGGCATATCTGAAGATCACTTCAAGAAACTGTTGATATTGTCATACCCTAAATTTTGACCACCCCTTTTTATCACTTTATTTTAGTTGCATTTTCTTTCAATTATTTGTATAGCGTATTTGTTAGTTTTTGAGTCTAGGGTCATGGGTTCAAATCCCACTAGTGTCCCTTTTATTTAATTTTGAATTTCTTAACTATTATTTTCAATTTTTAAACACTTGTATTTTCTATTTTTATTATTTTTTTTTATGCAAAGTAGTCAAAATCTAAAAAATATGTCAATTTGTTATTGTTAGTAATTTCATTTAGAATAAAAAAAATGTCAAAATTAGGCAAGTTTTTATTTTTAATAGATTACTATTATTATGTTTCCTTTTATCATCATTCATCTTTAATTATTGTTATTTATTATTATTAATAACAAAAAAAAATAAAAATAAAAAAGAAAAAGAAAACAAAAAGATGCAGCACGTGGCTGCATCTTCCCCACCTCCCCTCTTTTTAGTTCTTTTTGTTTTTATTATTATTATTATATTATTATTATTATTATTATTATTATAAAAAATAAACAAAATAAAAAGCAAAAGGAAAAGAAGAACACGTGAAACAACAGTGCAGCCCCCTTCATCTTCTGATTCTTTCCAGTCTTGTTCAATTTTTGCCAAAACAAGCTTCAGTCTTCACCAACAATATAAGCAAGCAAAAGTTCATGTCATTTCATTCCTCTTTGATGTTTGTTAATCCGATTTCTCTGCCAAAACATCAGCAAATCCAAACTCTTTTTTATCCAATGAACATAAAGATTAATCAATAAACTCTATAAATTAGAGCAAAATCAGACAATGAAAAGGGGGGTGGAAGAGAGAAAATAATCATAGAGGCAAGGAAAAGGCTACAGAAACACAAAAGAACTCATTAACAACTATACTCCCAAATCATGTTTTTGTTCAACCCATAAACAACATCATTTTTCACTCACAAATCACAATCTCCATTCAACACCATCATCTTCACTAAATCAAAATTTCAATCACTATCCATACCAAACACCACTAATAATCAAAAACAAAAAGGAGCAAAGAAAAAAGAATGAATTGGTGAAGCTGTGAAAGAGAAAGGAGAAGCAGAAACAGAAACACCAACACCAACTGCTATCATCGTCGCCGCTGCATAATTACCGCCGACCTTTCTCTCTCTCGGTTTGCTCTCTCTCTGTTTGAGTTTTAACGTGTTTGTGTTTATCAGATCCCTTTTGTTTTGTTTTGTTTTGTTTTATGTATGGTTTATTTTTACTTGGACCCTTAGTTTTGTTGGGTTGCTGTTTGTTTGGAGCCTCATTTCATTCTCCCTTTTTTATCTGCTAATAACAACATAATAACGACTAACATATTTAATAGCAAGTAAAACCAACAAATAAGTTTTTTCTATTTTATTTTATTTTTGTTCATTTTCTTATTATTAGATTAGTTTAGTGTACAAAATTCTTCTTTAACTCAAATAAATTAAACCTTTCATAATAAAATGTTTCTTCTTAAGTATTTAATTCGTTGAACAAGTTGAACAAGAAATCTTTTTTGGTTATTTAATTAATTTGTACAAAAACACTTTCTTTAACATAAATATATTGGATGAAAAAGAGACCGGCGGATGTACATCCGTTCATCTCTCGAATAATCGAAGGCTTAGTATCCGCTTCGTCTACCGATTGTTCGTCTTCAAAACTTGAAAATAAATTCGACTCATCAAACCAAATTTTTTGCCAACGCGCAATCAAAAAAATCAAAATAATTTTTTTTATTCAAAATGAATGATGTTTTTGTTTATCTATTCTAACGTGATACAAACAACGCTTAATACTCCCACGCGCGAGCATACAAGCATACGTTTAACCACTAAAATGTGATCTAAACATTGTTTCCTAAAATCAATCAACCCACAAACTTTTTTTATAGAGAACTAAGTGAGCTTTGAATTTCCCATCGCACCCGGGAATACGTAGGAGCGAGATTCAACATCTTGTCGAGCTCAACAATAAAAAACTAAATTTTTCCCCTTCTGTATATACACGAATCAAAATCAATTTTGAAATAAAGACAAAGCATTAGTAAAAAGCACGCGAACAAGTTAACGAACACTTTTTTAACCCTAAGCAAACAAGGAGGTTCCCGTTGAGTACAACGGATGTGAGGGGTGCTAATACCTTCCCCTTGCATAATCGACTCCCGAACCCGGAAATGGTTGCGACAACCATCTTTCTGTTGTTTTCAAGGTTTTATCGATATTTTCCTTTTCCTACGGGAATAAATAAAGTTCGGTGGCGACTCTGTGTTTCACTTCACGCGTACTTACGCTCGGGCATTTTTTCGCGGCGCGACAGCTGGCGACTCTGCTGGGGACATTTTCAAGAGAGTCAAGCCTACCCTTTTTAGCTCTAGGGTTTATATTTTGTCTTTCGCTTGTTTACGTGTTTTTCCTGTTTTTCACGTCCTTTATACGTGTTGCATTTATTTCTTTATTATTGTTGATTTATTTCTGCACATATACTCGTATATTACAATTGTGGGTTTGGGTTACTATTTGAGTGAAGCTCTACACCCGGGCTTGAGAAAAACCTACACTTAAGTAAGGAGTTAGTAGTATGGGCCCATCGGATGTACTTCTCATTCGGTGATATACGAAAACTCCGCCTAGAGTATATCTATTCAAAGTGCTTGTCTCGAATTGGCTTGCCCATCCTCTTGACGAAATATTGAATCTGATCGATGACTCTAGGGACCTTGGTTAGAACATAATAACTCCATCTAAGGGAGACCTTTGAGAATTCACCATGAATCGGCAAATCCAGTTTCATGGTGAAATTTCAAACAAGGTCCGTGACCTCAGGTGTTCATCTCTCAAACAAAACAAAAAAAAAACCCTTAGATCTATCCTTGTGAGGGGTCGAAAAAAAACTTAGAACCGTCCTAGGGAGCCCTCCCATGTGATTTTTCTATACCTTCTCCCAAAATTTATTCCGCATGTCATGCATTTTTCCATAAAACAATTATTTAGCATATGAATTCACATTTTCAGGGAATTTCAAAACAAAAGAGTTTATCGCTAAGCATCTTGAAAATGAGTTCGAACAAAAAGAAAACACTTCAAATAAAGGCACAGTTACCCGACATGAAGAGCTTGAAGATTTTTAACGATAAGTTAACTAGCATGGCTCGAGACCGTTTCACCCTCAAATATGGAAGGATCCTTGACCTTTTGGAAATCCCGGTACAAGTAGATGCCGTCACCGCCCTCGCTCAGTTTTATGATCCACCGTTAAGATGCTTCACGTTCCAAGACTTCCAATTAGCCCCAACTTTAGAAGAATTTGGTCAAATCTTGGATTTTTCTCGAAAGAAGTTGGTTCCTTACAAAAGGATTAGGCAAGTTCCAAAACTTGAAGATTTGGCCGTGTTGTTGAAAATATCAGATTTAAACCTCCACTTTAAGACCGAAAGAGGTGCTTCAGGCTTTCGAAGAGATTACCTAGAAATGATGGCAACAAATTTTGCAAAAGATCGGGAATGGGAATCCTTAGGGCAAGTATTGGCTCTGCTAATCTTTGGTTTGGTTCTTTTCCCTAATCAAAAGAATTTCATTGATATTGCTGCTATCAGCGTATTTTGGGCTGTTAGAGTCAACAAAGAAGTCCCCGTACCTGCTCTTCTAGCCGATGTATATTACACCCTTCATATGCGGTATGAGAATGGAGGAGGTTTAATGCTATGTTGTATTCCTTTGTTATACTCATGGTTCATTTCTCAAATATCTGAAAATGTCCTTCCAAGTAAGACATTGAAGCGCCTAGAATGGTCACAAAAAATTGTGACTCTCACCGAGGGTTCCATCTTATGGTATGCTAGGAAGATCAATGAAAGGGAGGTAACCATCAGTTGTGGGGACTTTCCCAACGTACCCCTCATAGGGTCAAGAGGTTGCATCAACTACAACCCGATACTAGCCATAAGACAACTTGGATACCCTATGGTACGAAAGCCCGATGATGAGGCTTTGAAGGAATTTGTGCTTCGTGATACAGATACAAATGACCCAAGGATGCTCCAAAAGATTATCCAGTCGTGGACACAAGTGCACCGTAAAGGGAATGAGCTAAGAAAGAGGGCCATTGTCAAGGAGCCTTACTCTCATTGGATCAAAGAGCGAGTCAAGAAGATTGGATTTCCTTTCATCCTCACACCTTCTTCTCAACCTAGCTCTCCGGAGCCAATGCCTACCTCTATTGAAGAAGTGAATGAACTCAAGCAACCATTGAGCGTCTTGAGAAAGAAAAAGGAGATTTACAACAACAACTCTATCACACTACCCATGAATGCAACAAGTTCAAATTTCACTTCGAAGAGAAAAGGAAACAACTTGCCGAGAGTATAAAGAGGACCGAGGAAGAAAAAGCTAAGAAAGAAAGAGTTGATGATTGTCTAGCGGGGGTTACAAATGAAGTCAAAGAACGCAATCGCCGGCTAGACAAAGCTTGGAAAGAAAACAAGGATTGGAAGGACCTTTGGGAGCACACTTTGAGAAGTCGAAAAGAAATGAGAGAAAGGTTTGAGGCTCGAATCTTGGATCTCACTACACGACTCCAAGAGTCGCAAACCCTTGCGTCCAATGAATGCCGACTCCGAGAAGAAAGCGATAGGATAATCCAAAATCTCCCTACTAATTGGAATGAGCTACTCATAGATTTGAGGAATCTCAAGGAACATGAAAGGCAACAAAGGCAAGACTTTGAGGCCATGGAAGATAGAGCTCATCATTTGGAAAGTCAACTCCATCATTTGAGGGAACTCTCGAGCCAAGATCAAGTTATCATCCAAGAGCATCGCCAAGAAATCGCGAATTGGAAGACGAATTTCTCCAACCTAGCAGGGTTTGCAAACAAAGTGGTCCGAGGAGTTCCTAAATTACACCAGGAAGCTTACGATGTGATGACCCCCACCAATACACCGGTAGAAGTTTTCATATTTGTGGAAGCTTGTGAAGTCGTGCTAAGATAATTCAAGTCTAGTGTAGATGTGGCCCGTAGAACGAGGTTTTGATTGTATTGCAAAAGTGTTGTACTATGCCATTATTATGAAAATTAAGTAATGTACTATGTTTTTATTATGAAATGATAATCAAGTGTTGATCATACTCTTTTTTTCATAGTGTTGTTCGCTCTCGTATTTCTGAATGCTTACGATAAAAAAAAAAAAAAACTTTGAAATTCCCTTTAAGGAAAATAAAGGAAACTTTTGCATAACATACATCTGCATGCATTTCACCAAAAATTTAGCATGCATCTCATTCAAAAAACTCATTTCATCCCCTTCAAACTTCAGGAATAAAATTTCAACATAGCAAGGAAACCGAGGACACAGTTGGTTCGAGAACCTGCCTTTCGACATTCTCATCAAACACGAGGAAATAAACAAAGAGCTATGGAACAGATAGAACAAAATCATGCTTTGATGCGGGTGGAAGTCGATGGTATGAAGGAAAAGATGGACAAGATCTTGGAAATCGTGCAAAATATGGCCAACAACCCCCAGCCGGTGGTAAACACACCTTGGCCCACCTACGGTCTTCCTCCCGGCTATGTACCTCCAGAAGATGATAGCAATGTTCCACCCCCGTTGGAAACCATCGCTATACCAGTTGTAAATGCGACTAATACTTCACATGGAGTCTCAAACGACCCGAATGGGAACACCTCTCCTTGTCACGCTACCGAAGGTGTTCAGTTGGTTCAATCTGTACCAACCTCAGCAACCCTTGCAGTTGACCACGTCGAGGATGAAGCGGCGCAGAAATACAAGGCTTTAGAAGAGAGGTTGAAGGCTATCGAAGGATTTAGTGCATTTGGGATAGATGCTTTGGACATGTGTTTGGTCCCAGACGTTGTGGTGCCTCCTAAATTCAAGACGCCGGACTTTGAGAAGTACAAGGGCCTCCAATGCCCGAAGATTCACTTAAAAAGGTTTTGCACAAAGATGTCTGCACACATAATAAATGAGAAGCTTATGATGCACGTCTTTCAAGACAGTTTAAGTGGGGCATCTCTCGATTGGTATATGCAATTAGAGAGAACTCAAATTCAGACTTGGAAGGATCTTATGGACGCCTTTTTGACCCAATACAAGTATAACATAGGCGTGGCTCCCACTCGTGTGCATTTGCAAGGAATGTCACAAAAAAGTGGGGAATCATTCAAGGAATACGCACAAAGGTGGAGAGAGGTAGCTGCTCGAGTACTACCACCCCTGTTGGAAAAAGAGTTGGTTGATACCTTCATGAGCACGCTGCATGGGCCGTACTATGAAAAGATGATAGAAAGTATTTCTTCAAATTTTGCTGATCTGGTTACCATAGGGGAGCCTGTTGAAGAGGGCATTAAAAATGGAAAGATTCAAGGTGTCACTAGTGCCCAAGCGGGAGCTAAGAAATTCTTTGGTGGTCCTCCAAAAAAGAAGGAAGGCGAGACTAATGCCATTTTAATCGGACCCTCTGAAAGGCCTCCAGTTCAGTTGCCTTACCTCCAATATCCTTACGTGGCAGCCATAGCTCAAGGTCAATACCAACAACCGGCCTACCCAATGCGCCCACCCCAACATCCATTGGTAGTGCCTCCACAAGGTCAGCCACAACAAAATCGGTACCAACAAAGGAACCAGCCTGAGCCCCGTAACAACTATGAGAAGAAGGCTGCACGTTTTGATCATGTACCAATTCCATATGGCCAAATCTTACCTTACCTTCTTCAAAAGGGTTTGGTAGAGTTGAAGTCTCTGCCGCCCATGGTTCCACCTTACCCACCTTACTATGATGCAAATGCCAAGTGTGATTACCATGCCGGGTCACCTGGACACAACATTGAAAATTGCAAGGCGTTCAAGTACAAAGTAAAAGAACTTCTCGATCGCAAGCTGATATCTTTCAAAGAGGAGGGCCCAAATGTAAAGACAAATCCTTTGCCGGGTCATGCGAGTTCGTCAGTAAATGCTATTGAAGAGGTAGAGGAGCTGGATTCGGTGAAGGAGGTATCTAAGATAAAGACCCCTTTATCGGTGGTGAGAGAAAGGTTGATTGGTTTTGAGCTATTTGAAAAGCTACACTCTGGTTGTAAAGATTGTTTGGTGAATCCTGCTAGTTGCCAAGGAATGAAGGAAAGCCTGCAAAAGCTAATGGACCAAGGCCTGGTCCAAATTGGTTACTCAAAGAAAGATGCCGATATTGCCGTGGTAGAATCCCAAGGTCCCGCGCCTTTTGAAATCCCTTATCAAAGGGTAGAGGTCCAGATTCCGGTAAATAAGGTAGACCCAATGGTATTTCATGTTCCTGCACCCTTCTCTTTCAAAAGTACCAAGGAGGTGCCGTGGAATTACTCACCCATCGTATCTATTGGAGGTAAACCCGTCGCCAATGTGGGACCCACTGTTGGCAACATTGCTGGAATAGGAGGAATGACAAGAAGTGGAAGAATTTTCTCGTCCGACCAACCAAGTAAGAGCACTATGAATGCACCTATTGAACCCACTAAGGGAAAAGCCGTGGAGGAGGTTGGGGTGGGAGTCAGCTCACCAAAGAAGACGATACCTCAAGGGGAGGCCGAAGAGTTCTTGAGAATCATTCGAAAGAGTGATTACAAAATCATTGACCAGCTAGGGCAAACCCCGTCAAAAATATCCATGTTATCTTTGTTATTGAGTTCCGAGGCTCATAGGGACACCTTGTTGAAGATCCTTAATGAGGCCCATGTAACGAAAGACATCACGGTGGATCAGTTTGATGGAGTAGTTGCTAATATCACCACAAGTCGGTATCTGGGATTCAACGAAGATGAGTTGCCTTCTGGTGGGCATGATCATAATAAAGCCCTGCATATATCGGTCAAATGTTTAGACAACATTTTCTCTAAAGTGTTGGTAGACACTGGTTCATCCTTGAACGTCATGCCCAAGACAACCCTTGACAAACTAGCAAGTGAAGAAGTATCAATAAGGCCAAGCTCTCTAATAGTGAAGGCCTTTGATGGATCCAAAAGAGCAGTCATGGGAGAAGTTGATTTTCCAATCCTAATTGGTCCACAACTTTTCACTATCACCTTCCAAATCATGGACATCAATCCCTCTTATAGTTGTTTACTTGGAAGACCTTGGATTCACGCCGCTGGGGCAATCACCTCCACTCTGCACCAAAAGTTGAAGTTCATAGCCGGTGATAAGATGATCGTGGTATCGGGACAAGAGGATATGATGGTGAGCCATCTCTCATCCTTCCGATACATAGAAGCTGATGATGAAGCTTTTGAGGTTCCTTTTCAAGCGCTTGAAATTGCCACCATTACTACCTTGAAAACAAAGCGCAAGTCTAGCAAGAAAGGTGGGTTGGCCATGACTTCGTGGAAGGCTATGAAAGAAGCTTTGGAAGAAGGAATTATACTAGGATGGGGCAAAGTGCCAGAGATTTGTGAGAAGAAAGATCGTTTTGGGCTGGGATACCGACCAACAACAAAAGGAATGATGGAAGCTGCTCAAAGGAAAATGGGCACCCTTCAAGAAATATTCGGTAGTGCGGGTTTCATCTATGAAGGCCATGTGGCGATGCTTGAAGATGGAGACGAAGACGTGCCCAACTTTGTGCACCAGTGTGTGCCGAATGAAGTCCTTCGCAATTGGAAAGCCTGGGAGATTCCGGAAGTTGTTTTTAAGTAATTGTCTTGTTTTCCTTGAAAAAAAATCATTTGCTCTGCCCAAGGCAATTGGATTTCTTTTGTAGGGCACCCCTTATGTTTTAAAGTTTTTCATCAATAAAAATGCATTTTATGTCTAATAAAGCTTATTTCTCTTTCATTGCTTTTCTTCTTCTTTTTCAAAAAAATGGCAACACTTCAAATTTTATTTTTTTTGCAATTTTCCATCATCATTCTAAAATAAAAAATCATCCTCATGCAGATCCACCAATATATCCATTGAAACTAACACCGTTATAATCCCTATCGACTTCGAATTTCCAATCAACCAAGCCGAAGAAGGCGACGAAGACAATTGTGAGCTTCCCGAAGGGTTAGCCCGTCTCTTGGAACAAGAAGAGAAAGAGATTCAACCGCACCAAGAGCCTATAGAAGTGATCAACTTGGGAACTCATGAGGTCAAGAAAGAGATCAAGATAGGGGCCTATTTGCAAGAAGACGTAAAAAGATGTTTGATTAGCCTGCTAGAAGAGTACGTGGACGTGTTTGCTTGGTCATATCAAGACATGCCGGGACTGGATACTGACATAGTCATGCACAGGCTACCACTGAGACCCGAGTGTCCGCCGGTGAAGCAAAAGTTGAGAAGAACAAGGCCCGACATGGCTCTTAAGATTAGAGAAGAGGTTAAAAAGCAATTTGACGCGGGGTTTTTAGCAGTTGCCAAGTATCCACAATGGGTAGCTAACATCGTGCCGGTTCCGAAGAAAGATGGCAAAGTCCGAATGTGTGTCGATTATCGGGATTTGAATCGGGCAAGCCCAAAAGATGACTTCCCTCTGCCTCACATTGATGTTTTGGTGGACAATACGGCTCAATATTCAGTTTTTTCTTTCATGGATGGCTTTTCAGGATACAACCAAATCAAGATGTCTCCAGAAGACATGGAGAAAACTACTTTCATTACCCCATGGGGCACCTTTTGTTACAAGGTCATGCCTTTCGGTTTGAAAAACGCTGGGGCAACATATCAAAGAGCAATGGTGACTCTCTTCCATGACATGATTCATAAGGAGATAGAAATTTATGTTGATGACATGATCGCCAAATCACAAGAGGAAGAAGACCACTTGGTCCATTTGGAAAAACTTTTTGCTCGCTTAAGAAAATTCAAGTTGAGGCTGAACCCCAACAAGTGCACCTTTGGTGTCAGATCGGGGAAGTTATTGGGATTCATTGTCAGGAAAAGGGGAATTGAAGTAGACCCTGACAAAGTCAAAGCCATACAAAATATGCCTACGCCAAAGACCGAGAAAGAGGTGCGTGGATTTTTGGGGAGATTGAACTACATTGCTCGGTTCATCTCACATCTTACTGCCACATGTGAACCTATCTTCAAACTTCTAAGAAAGGACCAAGCCATCGAATGGAATGAGGACTGCCAAAGGGCATTCAACAAGATAAAAGAGTACTTGCAAGAACCGCCAATCTTGACACCTCCAGTTCCTGGGAGGCCCCTCCTTATGTATTTGACGGTACTGGAAGGATCAATGGGTTGTGTACTGGGACAACATGATGAAACAGGGAGAAAAGAGCATGCGATCTATTACCTAAGCAAGAAGTTCACCGAATGTGAGTCAAGGTACACGACACTCGAGAAAACTTGTTGTGCATTAGCATGGGCTGCTCGACGTCTAAGGCAGTACATGTTAACCCACACCACTATGTTGATATCAAAGATGGATCCCATCAAGTACATCTTTGAGAAGCCTGCACTTACGGGGAAGATTGCGCGTTGGCAAATGCTATTATCTGAGTACGACATCCAATATGTCACTCAAAAGGCAATCAAAGGGAGTGTGTTGTCTGAACATCTTGCCCACCAACCACTGGAGGAGTACCAACCTATACGGTTTGACTTTCCGGACGAAGACATCATGGTCTTGAGCGAAAAAGAACCCATAGGGGATGATGAAGGACCCGAACCGTGCGCTCGCTGGAAACTTGCCTTTTACGGAGCTTCAAATGCTATGGGCCATAGGATTGGAGCTGTTTTAATATCGCCAAGAAATGGATATACTCCTTTCACCGCAAGATTATGCTTTGATTGTACAAATAATATAGCGGAGTATGAAGCGTGCATCTTAGGTCTCGAAGCAGCAATCGACATGAGGATCAAAATATTAGAAGTATATGGAGATTCAGCATTAGTCATCTACCAAGTGAAACGAGAATGGGAAACACGACATCCCAAGTTGATCCCATACCGTGCCTACATCATGGAATTGACAAAGTTCTTTGATGAAATCACATTTCACCATTTTCCTAGAGAAGAGAATCAAGTAGCAGATGCTCTAGCTACGTTATCATCAATGTACAAAGTGAGATTCCACAATGAGGCACCCATCATAATAGTGGATCGTAGAGATGAACCAGCTGTGTGCACGGTGGTTGAAGAAGGGTGCGGTGATAAGCCTTGGTTCTATGACATCAAGCGATACCTCGAAAAGCAAGAGTATCCAGAATATGCTTCAGTTATTGACAAGAAGATTTTAAGAAGATTGGCATCACAATTCTTTTTGAGTGGGGAGGTACTCTACAAAAGAAATCATGACATGGTCCTTCTCAGGTGTGTAGATAAGCAAGAAGCGGAGCACCTCATCACAGAAATCCATGAGGGATCTTTTGGAACCCATGCCAATGGGCACGCAATGACAAAGAAAATCCTAAGGGCGGGTTATTACTGGCTAACCATGGAAGCTGATTGTTTCCGTTATGTTAGGACATGCCACAAATGCCAAATCTATGCCGACAAAGTGCATGTGCCACCAACTCCTTTGAACGTCCTAACAGCACCATGGCCTTTCTCTATGTGGGGGATAGACATGATTGGAATGATCGAGCCAAAGGCCTCTAATGGACATCGGTTCATCCTAGTTGCCATTGATTATTTCACCAAGTGGGTTGAAGCCGCCTCTTATGCAAACGTGACAAAACAAGTGGTGGCCCGGTTCATCAAGAAGGAGATAATTTGCCGATATGGTATTCCCAACAAGATTATCACGGATAATGGGTCAAATCTGAACAACAAGACAGTGAAAGAGTTGTGTGAAGAATTCAAGATTGAACACCACAATTCGTCACCGTACCGGCCAAAGATGAATGGTGCCGTAGAAGCAGCCAACAAAAACATCAAGAAAATCATTCAAAAAATGGTGAAGACTTACAAAGACTGGCACGAAATGCTTCCTTACGCCTTGCACGGCTATAGAACGACGGTTCGTACTTCTACTGGGGCAACTCCCTTTTCCCTAGTATACGGCATGGAGGCAGTACTTCCAATCGAAGTGGAAATCCCTTCATTGAGGGTCTTGATGGAAACAAAATTGGAAGAAGCTGAATGGGTTCAAACGAGGTTCGATCAACTAAACCTCATCGAGGAAAAGCGCTTAACGGCATTGTGCCATGGCCAGTTGTATCAAAAGAGGCTCAAAAGGGCTTTTGACAAGAAGGTTCGTCTTCGAGAGTTCCAAGAAGGAGATCTAGTCTTGAAGAAGATACTGCCCATTCATAAGGATCCACGTGGAAAATGGACACCTAACTACGAAGGGCCGTATATTGTGAAGAAGGCTTTCTCAGGTGGAGCTTTAATCATCACTACCATGGACGGAGAAGAGCTCTCACTTTCGGTAAACGCTGACGCAGTCAAGAAATATTATGCCTAGAAAAAGGAAAAGAAAAATAAAAGCTCGCTAAGTCGAAAACCCGAAAGGGCGACTTAGGCAATAAAGAGCGTCCCGATGGATTGAAAACCCGAAAGGGCAGTCTAGGCAAAAATTAGGGGCACAAAAAAGGGAAACAAAAACCCGGTAGGTTGAGAACCCGAAAGGGCGGCCTAGGTAAAAAAAAGGGTATATTCCCGGTGGACTGAAAACTCGAAAAAGGGTCCAAGCAAAATTAGGGATTCGTCAAAATAAAAAGGCAAATGACTGCGAACGCCAACCTCACAACAAAAGCTCAAGCGGGAAGAATCAGTCTAATCACCAACTCTGGAGGCAAGGTGTTGGGATTTTGAAGTCATGGGGAGGATATCATGTGTTATGCTTTCATTCATTTCCGGTTGTCATTTCATCTTTTGTCAAATAATTTCCTCTTATAGGAATTACATCCTTGTGTACTATTACCCATTCCTGGGTCAACAACCAATCAATAAAATCTCTTTTGAATTCATTTCATTTTCTTTTTGGCCATGCTTATTCATAAAATGCTGATTTATTTTGATAATGCATTAAAACATGAAAATTCTCAACAACAAAAAAAGCTTTTCAAGGAACAATTCTTACTGTTAAATAATAAACGATTATCCTTGGTTTCCGATTTTGCATCCAATGTTGAAGTTCGGAGTTTCATCATTAATCATCATAGTTCACCCATTATGGGAGTTGTATCCCTCAATAAGGGCAAGAACACAATGCGAAACACAATTGGAGTATCTTGAAAATCTCCAAACAATCTCGCAGTTGGAGGACCATCAAAGATCCCCATGTGTCAAAAATTAAAGGGTTCTATTCACAAGAGATCAACTCCAGTTTGGCAACTTTAAGAAGAGACAAAACAAAGAGCAGTCTCTATCGACATATCATTTCATCCAGCAATCATGCATTTCATATATCAAACATCCCAATCATAACATGCATTCAACCCAAGAAAAGCCATCATGCATAAACAAATGCATATGCACAAAACATGCATACATGACATGCAGAAAAGCTATCACCCTTTCTGAGAGATCCCTTACCTCAACAGTAACGTCCAGTGATTTCCCCAGTAGGTAACATTTCCCTACAAAGGTTCCTCTAACCTATCTTTGCCCCCCAGCAAACTTATTTCCAAGTGACCTATATGAAATTTCCTCAACTAACAATCGTCTTATAGGCTGTGTTAACTCGTGAGTAGCTGTTAACCTCTCATATCTCCAATCAAATCAAATGTCTTTAGATCTAAGCACCTGCCGAGGCGACGATCTGTTTACCTTTCAGTCTAAGCACCCTCCGAGGTGACGACTTGTCTTTTAGATCTAAGCACCCGCCGAGGCGACGATCTGTTTACCTTTTAGTCTAAGCACCCATCGAGGCGACGACTTGTCTTTAGATCTAAGCACCCGCCGAGGCAACGATCTATTTACCTTTTAGTCTAAGCACCCTCCGAGGCGATGATTTGTTTTTAGATCTAAGCACCCGCCGAGGCGACGATCTGTTTACCTTTCAGTCTAAGCACCCTCCGAGGCGACGACTTGTCTTTTAGATCTAAGCACCCGTCGAGGCGACGATCTGTTTACCTTTTAGTCTAAGCACCCTCCGAGGCGACGACTTGTCTTTAGATCTAAGCACCCGCCGAGGTGACGATCTGTTTACCTTTTAGTCTAAGCACCCTTCGAGGCGACGACTTGTCTTTTTGATCTAAGCACCCGCCGAGGCGACGATCTGTTTATCTTTTAGTCTAAGCACCCTTCAAGGCGACGACTTGTCTTTAGATCTAAGCACCTTTCGGGGCGACGACTTGTTGATTTAGGCACCTTTCGAGGTGACGATCTCTTTATCATGTCCAATCTAAGCAAGATGCTTGAGTCTGCTTATCTTTTTATCTTAGCAATGATGCTCGAGTCTGCTATGATTTGCTTTATTCAAATCCTTCTCCTTTTTGGTCAAAATTTGGGTCTTTTCGTATTTAATTATCTTCCACCCCGAGTACATAAAGACTATCGTCACATGTCCTTAGGTGAAAATTAATTAAATAGGGGTATCTGTCATACCCTAAATTTTGACCACCCCTTTTTATCACTTTATTTTAGTTGCATTTTCTTTCAATTATTTGTATAGCGTATTTGTTAGTTTTTGAGTCTAGGGTCATGGGTTCAAATCCCACTAGTGTCCCTTTTATTTAATTTTGAATTTCTTAACTATTATTTTCAATTTTTAAACACTTGTATTTTCTATTTTTTTTTTTTTTTTATGCAAAGTAGTCAAAATCTAAAAAATATGTCAATTTATTATTGTTAGTAATTTCATTTAGAATAAAAAAAATGTCAAAATTAGGCAAGTTTTTATTTTTAATAGATTACTATTATTATGTTTCCTTTTATCATCATTCATCTTTAATTATTGTTGTTTATTATTATTAATAACAAAAAAAATAAAAATAAAAAAGAAAACAAAAAGATGCAGCACGTGGCTGCATCTTCCCCACCTCCCCTCTTTTTAGTTCTTTTTGTTTTTATTATTATTATTATATTATTATTATTATTATTATTATTATTATTATTATAAAAAATAAACAAAATAAAAAGCAAAAGGAAAAGAAGAACACGTGAAACAACAGTGCAGCCCCCTTCATCTTCTGATTCTTTCCAGCCTTGTTCAATTTTTGCCAAAACAAGCTTCAGTCTTCACCAACAATATAAGCAAGCAAAAGTTCATGTCATTTCATTCCTCTTTGATGTTTGTTAATCCAATTTTTCTGCCAAAACATCAGCAAATCCAAACTCTTTTTTATCCAATGAACATAAAGATTAATCAATAAACTCTATAAATTAGAGCAAAATCAGACAATGAAAAGGGGGGTGGAAGAGAGAAAATAATCATAGAGGCAAGGAAAAGGCTACAGAAACACAAAAGAACTCATTCACAACTATACTCCCAAATCATGTTTTTGTTCAACCCATAAACAACATCATTTTTCACTCACAAATCACAATCTCCATTCAACACCATCATCTTCACTAAATCAAAATTTCAATCACTATCCATACCAAACACCACTAATAATCAAAAACAAAAAGGAGCAAAGAAAGAAGAAGAATGAATCGGTGAAGCTGTGAAAGAGAAAGGAGAAGCAGAAACAGAAACACCAACACCAACTGCTATCATCGTCGCCGCTGCATAATTACCGCCGACCTTTCTCTCTCTCGGTTTGCTCTCTCTCTGTTTGAGTTTTAACGTGTTTGTGTTTATCAGATCCCTTTTGTTTTGTTTTGTTTTGTTTTATGTATGGTTTATTTTTACTTGGACCCTTTTTTATCTGCTAATAACAACATAATAACAACTAACATATTTAAAAGCAAGTAAAACCAACAAATAAGTTTTTTTTATTTTATTTTATTTTTGTTCATTTTCTTATTATTAGATTAGTTTAGTGTACAAAATTCTTCTTTAACTCAAATAAATTAAACCTTTCATAATAAAATGTTTCTTCTTAAGTATTTAATTCGTTGAACAAGTTGAACAAGAAATCTTTTTTGGTTATTTAATTAATTTGTACAAAAACACTTTCTTTAACATAAATATATTGGATGAAAAAGAGACCGGCGGATGTACATCCGTTCATCTCTCGAATAATCGAAGGCTTAGTATCCGCTTCGTCTACCGATTGTTCGTCTTCCAAACTTGAAAATAAATTCGACTCATCAAACCAAATTTTTTGCCTATGCGCAATCAAAAAAATCAAAATAATTTTTTTTATTCAAAATGAATGATGTTTTTTTTTATCTATTCTAACGTGATACAAACAACGCTTAATACTCCCACGCGCGAGCATACAAGCATACGTTTAACCACTAAAATGTGATCTAAACATTGTTTCCTAAAATCAATCAACCCACAAACTTTTTTTATAGAGAACTACGTGAGCTTTGAATTTCCCATCGCACCCGGGAATACGTAGGAGCGAGATTCAACATCTTGTCGAGCTCAACAATAAAAAACTAAATTTTTCCCCTACTGTATATACACGAATCAAAATCAATTTTGAAATAAAGACAAAGCATTAGTAAAAAGCACGCGAACAAGTTAACGAACACTTTTTTAACCCTAAGCTAACAAGGAGGTTCCCGTCGAGTACAACGGATGTGAGGGGTGCTAATACCTTCCCCTTGCATAATCGACTCCCGAACCCGGAAATGGTTGCGACAACCATCTTTCTATTGTTTTCAAGGTTTTATCGATATTTTCCTTTTCCTACGGGAATAAATAAAGTTCGGTGGCGACTCTGTGTTTCACTTCGCGCGTACTTACGCTCGGGCGTTTTTTCGCGGCGCGACAGATATATTGGAAAGATAGCAAAGTCCAAGTAAGCTACCTAGTTGTGTTGTTTAATAAATTTTTTAAGAAACTGTTGATATATTTCAGTGGAACCATTTTAGTTATAGAATTTAATTTGTTTCTCGTAATGTAGGCCATTAGCCAAAAAAATGCAGCGAATAGGAGCAAGCAAAAGTTTAGGCATCGTGTGGGACCAAGGAATTTTGCTAGAATTCGTGCAAAAATGGTATGATATTTTTATCCCATTTTGTCACAAACTCTTATTGACCGAAAGAAACTAAATGTTATAGGCTTTTTATAATGTGAAAGAATAACTATAGATCTTTTTGAAATAAGAAGAGCTGCTTCTTTTTGAAATAAGTTTGACTCAAATATTATAGATCTAGACCACCATTGATGATGTAGTTGCTGGATAAGAATAACTATAAGGGGTGTTACTGTTTACAGTCAGAAAAGAAAAAAAATTAGATGTGCAATTGATTGAACTCTAATTGACTATGGACTGCTGAAACTAATTAATTGATTGAATTCTAATTGACTATAAGGGGTGTTACTGTTTACGGTCAGTAGCATTCACCAATGTTATAAGGCCCCGTTTGTCACAAACTCTAATGAACTGAATTCCAATTGATTGAACTCTAATTGACTGTGGACTGCTGAAACTAATTAATTGATTGAATTCTAATTGACCGTGGACTACTAAACTTGTTATCGGTTCACAATTTTAACTAGTATTTGTTTTCTCAATCTATGATTACACTAATGTAGCGGGAAGAGAAGAATAGAGAAGTCACCCAAGCTGAGGTTTTTATTGAAACTCGCCAAAGTCGAAAAGGAAAAGAAGTAGATGGAGAAACACAAGTTGCTATAGTAAGTTATACAATTCTAATATTCATCTTGAACATGAACATAGTTGTTCATTTTATTTTTGGTATTGATAGTTTTTTATAATTAGGATAAACTTCAAGAGTCGATTGAACATTCAACTGAAACTGCAAAACAAACATTTCACTCACTGTTTGGGAAAGAAAGGCTCGGTAGAATGCGTTGCCATGGAAGAACTGTTACACCATCATCATTAAGGAGAAAAGAAGAAATTTCTTTAGTGAAAAAACAATATGATGGTAAAATTGCTGACATGTCAATGAAGATGGGAGCAATGGAAGTACTTCTAAAAAACATGTACATGCAACAAAATCCACATTTAAGTGAAGAAGATGTAGATAATATGATTCGAAATGCTTTACATGGTGATGATATTAGTCCTACACCACGTTCATCGACGTCGACCTACGCTCCTACACATCTCAAGGTATGATTCGAAATGCTATCTAGTTGTTTTAGTGACTTATGAAGTTGTCGTCATTTGTTGTTCACAAGCTCTCTAATTGTGTTTAGTGACTTATGAAGTTTTTGGTTTGATTTGTCTTTATTTTCATACTTTTAGGTTAGCAATGAAAATGATCATAATCAAGATGATGATCTTCAAAGTGATCAAGATGATGATCCTTATGACCAAGAAGATGATGATCCTAAATCACCATCTATATTGGATACAAGAATCCTTTCACCATCCATTATGAATATAAAATTCACTCACCATCTATTAGACAGAACTTATGCATGAATGATATGTCACGACATTTCATCAATATAAATTCATTTATATACTCACCAACATTCCATGTATTAACACATGATATCACCAACTCACCATCTATCATATCATTTACATGTAAACACATTTATACATATATATATTTGCAATCAATCCAATTCATCATCATCAATCAATAAGCATATGGAAATACTATCATTAATTATGTATCTCTACAAGGCTAACAACTTATGCATCAACCTATCATCATCATCATAATCATCAAAGAAATAAACCAAGTCTGACTGTTCTCGCTACTCCTCGCCATAGCGAGCTCTAGCGAGACAAGTCAGAAGCTTGCACTTCATCTGCCGAGCCCTCGCCATCTCTCGCCATCCCACGCCATCAGCGAGCCAAAACAGAGACACAGGGTTTTGCTGGCGACCACTGGCGAGCCTCAGCGAGCTCCCTCGCTAGCTCTCGCCTAGCGACAAACATGCAGAAGACCTGCTCTGTTTCGCGGCCGTTCGGATTCCTCACTCAAAACGTGTTCCAGTTCTAAAAAGATGTTTCCTTTAGATTATAATCTTGTTATCATGCATAGAAGTACAAGTTTCATCACTTACAAACATCAAAAACATCATCAATCAAAGATTATTCATATTTTTCACCAAAAACTCATGAACACATAATTTCACATGAACATCCTTTGATTCACGAAATTAAAACCATCAACATGTACTTTTAGCATCATACAACATAGATAACACGAAATTATCATAAAAGGAAGCATTTTGATTCATTCATATTCATAAAAATACCAACTTTCTAAACATAAATGGGTGAGAGGGTTTGCGCAAAGAGAAACGAGATTTCTCCTCCCTCTTAATCACCCACTAATCATATATAACTACTCTCTTACCTCAATTTCTTCAAGAATTATCCCCTTCAATCTTCCCCTCTCGTTCTTCTCTTCTATGTTCGTCTCTTTTTCTCTTCTCTAAGATTCTCTCTCTATTCTTCACCAAATTTCATGAATAATGATATTCTCTCTCTAAACTTCAAATTTATATCTAGGTCAAGTCCTCCCTCTTAATTTACTAAATTGTCCTTCCTCATAAAAGCTCAACTCTATTTTCTAACTACACCTCCTAAAAACACTACTATACTAACTACACCTCCTCATCTAATGCCACATAATTAATTAAATAACACAAACATGCCAAATAAATAAATAGTCTACTTAAATAAATAAATAAATAAATAAAACGGGATGTGACACTTATCACCTAACAACTAACTATGTTAACTTCTACCTAGGAACTCCTAGATATGAGATCTCTCTCACTCCCCCTCAATCACACAATCAGTGATCACAATTGTTTTTAATAAAATAAACATAACTTCGTACTTAAAAGCTTAAGAGTGATTTACGATTACAACTCAATTAAAACAGTCCTACTCAAGCATCGATGAGATACATGAGAGACTCACAATAAACAATCTAAAGACTAAAAACCTTAATCGCACTTGGGCATGGCAATATAACCATACCCGCGGGTACCCGTCCGCCCCTTTTACCCTTTTTTTAATAAAAAAAATTACCAAAACTTAACAAGTTCATATGGAAGCTAGGCGAAATGGGGATACCCGAACCCCGTTGGGTATGAGTTTGGGGTTCTACTTTTCATACCCGTTGAGAATTGGGACAGGTTTGGGGAATCCAGATCTTTATGGTTTAGGTTTGGGAAAGACAATATCCGCCCCCGACCCGCCCCATTCCCATGCCTAATCACATTATTCTTCTCAATGGTTTCAGTTGCTTGAACTGATTAGGTCTTTAGTCCTTATACATACTCCCTCCGTCCCATATTATAAGCGGAAAAAAAAAAACACTTATTAAGAAAACCAAAACTTGAGAATTTGAAATATGGTTTTGTGGATTTTTCTTGAAATAAGTTGCATGGGAAGATGTAAAAACAAACTTGATTGGTTGTTGTTTATTGAGAAATGGAGAGAAAATTAAATGCAATTTGCATTTAATTTTATAAGAATAAGTAAAAAAACATTCTTGAAAGTTATTTTTCCCTTATAATTTAGGACAAAAAAAAAGGTCATTTTTCCCTTATAATATGGGACGGAGGGAGTAGTCTTGAATTTACATGGCTTGAGATGATATAGGAAATTAGTTACATAGTTGGCTTTGAACATATCACTTACATAAGAAATGATAATTATACTTATTTTTATCTTTTTAAACGCCAGCTATCGTTAAAGCCAACTTCAAAACTCAACAATCAATTTCATATCTCTTCATTATAATTTATATGAAATTCGAATATATTGATACTTAATCATTTTGTTTCAAGTTTATGTTAAGATATTATTCGGATTGATTCATCACTTGTATGATTAGTTCGAATAGGAATTGATATAGGCTATGGCACTTAGTTATATGGTTGATTGAATTCGGTCATGATATTAACCGTGTTATTAGTGACGCTTGCTCACTTCCCATGGTTACTCCCTCACCGGTGAGTCACCTATCACCTCCCTCATCCTAGCATTTTCTACTAACAAATTTTCTATAAATAAAAACTTCCATAAATTTCCTAGTGTGAATAATTCTTAGCTAGACTTTTCTAACCTCGCAGCTGAACTCTGGATTACTGGGACCCCCTCCTCCTATGAACCAAATGGTTAATACAAAAAAAATAAAAATGCAACATTTGTTAAATCCTATATTTTGGGACGCTTCACAAGAATTGTGTTGCCACATTTGAAAGTTGAACTTTCATCATGGAACTCCAAAGATATATTAATTAGGAACTAAAAAATATGTTTTTGTAACTTATGAGTAAAATGAGTAAATCGGGTAAAAGAATGTGTTACTTTGCTTTGTTAGAAAATGAACGTCAAACATTTAGAAACTGTAAGATATGTTTGATTCTTTGAATATCTAGGGAGTGTACAATTTTATTGAACTACTCAAGGTCACATTCAAGATGTACAACCACAAGCATGAAGGGGGGATGTTCAAATTTAGTTTGAAAAAATGTTTATAAGTGAAAGACTGACTATTCTCCACCTTACATGTTAGTTTGTAGTTACCACCAACCCATAACAAAAACCAAAGAGTAGTGACAAATGGTGCTTTGCAACATATGATAAGACAGGCAACCAACAATATCAGGGATGGTAAGGACAAGGAGGATGTGAAGTTGGGATAGTGTAAGGTAGCAACGGGAATAGAGCGATAATAGATGGTGGACATTGTCATGTGCAGGTGGCAGCTGCCATAGGGAAGATTATAAAAGGGGGGAAAAAAGTCATGAGTAACAACGAAGGGAGAAAAAAGGAGGATCTAGATCCTCTCTAGTGGCAGAATGATGTGCGATATCAACCATTCATTTCAGTCTACCATATGCAATCAATGATATTAATTGGTGGATGAATGGCTAAGATAAGCACAAGATGAGGAAAATGAGAGACATGACTGGAGAGGATCTAGATCCAAAAGAGGATCCTATCATATCTTGTTAATTCCAAACCCTACTGAAGGCTGAATATAAAACCTATAATGCTGAAGATGGTGATGACACCTGAATAAGCTTATCATATTCCCTAAGGCTCAATAAACAGATTTGTAAAGGGTAGAATAACTTAATCTTATCATAACTTCCTGACAATTCTAGTGATTACTACACTGCCAAATCCTAAACCATTTTATGCAAACAAGGAAATATTTCCAACAAATCCAACATTTCTACTCCAATCCTATAAGAAGGTTTAAGGGTTGCCAAAAATTCAGGCATGCCACAATTAAATAACAAATAAATACAAACTTCAGTAAATAACATCATAAATATATATATAACAAAAAAAAGCCACAAGCTTCACTTGAAAGTTGGGAACAAGTACCAATACGAGGTTTATCCAATTATCACCGAATAATGCTGAACAATATCCTTTATGAGTTGAATGTCACACACAACGAAATGATTAGAAGAACCAAGTATTAAAAGCAACGCCAACTGCTTTCTTCTGTATACAAAATTGAACTCATACAAATCATGCAATAGTGCTTCCTGATGAAAAAAAAATCAAAGACCAAATGAGGATAGCTAGTTGAGAATCAGTTAAGGACTTTAACATTCTAAGGAAAAAAATGTTACCAACATACTCTTTAACAGTTCCTCTATTACATTCTCTAAAAAAGTCAATTTTAATCGTCTCACATATATCACTTTTAAAGAGTGTGTCATCAATTTGAAAAATAGACAAATTTAAAAGCATATTAAAGTGGTGTAGGTTTGCTTTTGATTTCTTAAAAGCAATGGATGAAGTTTTTGGTGTATAAAGGCCTATATTTTTAAAAAATATAATGTATAATGAACCTTTATACACTCAACATTGAAGTGTTCTTAAAATAGAGTTTGATGGCATTCTTCTTTATAGTAAACCAAGTATTTCGACTTCTATTCTAAATAATTACTAAGTAAGGAACTTTATTTAATTTATTTATTTAATTAATTATTACCAAGAAAAAAGTGTGAACAGAATTTTCTAATTTGGCATTAGATAAATATGAGAGCTTAAGTATTATTAACATGAACAATTGGTTTCCATTTTATTTATACTAAAGTCAATGTATACCGCTGTTTATTAAAAGCAAAGTTGAAGTGTTCAATTGTTAAAGTTTATAGTTAAGGTCTTCGGTTAGTTATCTGTTGAAGAACATTCAAACAGAAGGAGGATAGATCAAGAAAGACATTCATTGTAACTATATAATATTATCATTCAAGAAGCATCATAGTCTTTAGAGCATACCTGGGATACTGCTTGAAGCTCTACGAACAAAGGAATCTAAACTATCATTCGATGTAGTACTTATTTTTGAAAGGTGCAACAAGCTTGCAGGAATGCTTTTGAATCTCACATCCAAGCTCAACCTCCATCAAACGATGGTTCCCCTTCGAGCGACTCATTAGAAAATTAACACTTAATTCATCACCTTCACTAACATGTGTAGGAGGATTTAAGAGGAAAACCTGTCCGGTGATTGAAACATATGACACTAACATTAGCATATAGTTGTACCAGAACGAAAGTCAGAGAAATAACAAATACCCAATTCATCAAAGAAAGTATGAATGTTACATCTGTCTCTCTTACTATTGATAAAAATTTCAAGCTTGTAATTTAACAATAGAAGAGACACTTTATGGAACTTATTTGAAGTACCATATGCTCCTTCGGTGATATTCAAATTGTCTCATAGCAAAGAACTTATATATGAAATTGAAAAAAAATAAAAATAATAATAATAATAATAATAATAATAATAACAACAACAACAACAAAAGTTCATTTCATAGCCAAATCAACTAATTGATGCTGTACAAACCTGCTGGCCCCAGTGTGTACAGTAATCTACACTAGGAGCAGTAGTTAACTCGATCTCATGTTCAGCTGGATCCTCACTTCGTCCCTGGTAAGCATAAACAGAAAACAATAAGATTTAACTATTTAAGATATTTTATAGATATATAATGCCATTAAAAACATCGGAGCATCTTACCCGGAAATGTACATCAAACCACCCTCCAAATCCACACAATTTTGTGTTTTCCATGGTTATTGACAAAGAAAATTTGGATCTAACTTTCTCTATGTCTGCAACTGTGGCAGTCAAACAGTCAATTTCCTTAATTATACCAGCAGTTCCTATGACTTGATGTGGATGAAGATTGTTCCACAACGATGTCTACAGGAATTAAAACAAGCTAAATTAGTCTCGTGCAACAGAAACTCAATTGGATTAGTAATGAAATAATCGGAGAGAAAGTTTGATAACTTTCTTTGTAGACAGGGAAGATAATATGGTCTCATCTGAAGAGAGTTGGATATTGGTAAACAAATGACTTTTTCTCATCAGGAGGTGTTAGAATTCTTGTTCAAAGCTCTACACATGCAACACCAACTACTCTCTTACAAATTACCTACACCTCCTGCTTGCTTGCAATGCACCCACCAAATCCCAGTATTTTCCAGCTGAGCTAGGGCACACCCAGTTCTCGATTCTGCGCATACTCTATTCTGTTTATTTTCCACAAGTTGTCTACTGCTTTTTTCAGTTTTTAGTAGTCCTTTAAGTGGAAGGAAAAACTGTGATGTTCTGTTATCGTCTTGTTGCTCAAATTTGTGTTTCTTTCACATCTCTGCAGTGTTCTACCTAATCAACATTCTGCTCTATCTGTGTTCTGTTGTGATTGTTGTTTTTTTAACTATACATTTTTTGCAGGGATGGCATCGTTCGGTCTCTCACAGGCTTAAAATTTTATTCCTTGACTTGTGTTGTCATTGACTTCTGTATTTAGCTTAAGAGTATGACTGCTGATTATTAATCATTAATATTTCTTTAATTTTATGTGAACTTCAACTTTTTAGCATTTATATAAGTATAGTATAAATTAACTTAAATTACTGTCTTCGGTATAACAGTCACCATAGTACCAACTAATCACTGTCCAGCTAAATCAGTTTTGTTTTATGCTAAAGAAAATTCAATGTTGTTGAATAGTGGTACTATAGCATAGAAAAATGTCGAGGAACCCGCTATGAAAACCTCAAAGCTATCCAAGTTTCGTTATTAGTGAAATTGCGGCTACTATTCCAGTTTCAACTTGCAGATGTAGCAGTAATAGTGGAAAAAGAGAATTTTAAGGGTTTGAGAAATATAAATACTAAAGGATATGTCAGAGACTCACTGGAGCTGGAGGAGGACATGATGAAAGGGAGTTAAGATGGAAGGGGTGTTGAAACAAAATTAAGGTAGAGAAAAATCCACTAACGTATTGAAAGGTTGTGGTTTCACCACACATCTTCAGTTTTACTATTGAAAGGAAAAGGAAAGCCCTAAAATTGTCTCTTTTTCTGTTACATCCTGACCAAAAATGCTATAGTGGCTGCTATAGCCCTTATAGTGGAACAAGGATTAGAATTTAGGTTTTCATAACAAATTCATCAAAATCCAATCCCCTAAGCGATAGTGCCGCTATTTGACAAGAATACTGATACAATTCCAAAGCAACGTACACAGTTCAACAGACACAGCAAAGTGAATGACTTCATGGAAGCAAGGACTTTTGTATCAAGGGAGACTACTTACCAACAGTGCCTTAGGCACAGTTCAACCTGTTATTAACATAAATATTGTTAAACGGTGTCGTTTAAATGATTTTAAAAACCATTGGCTGACGCAAGGTTTTGGCAGTTTGTAGTACAAACAGTGCACAAAGCACTGTAGTTACCAATTTTTCAAGCACATGTTAATGTTCTTGGGAATGCACACCTACATGGTTTTACACTCCAGCGTGGATCAACCCGCAATCAAACCAAAATGATTTCCATGTGGGGATTTGGATCGTTCAACCCTGTAGAACATGTCAATCCTGTCTCTACAAGCCAGCACATGATGCAGAGCTGACATAATTCCAACCATAACAAAAATTCAATGTAACTGAAACTATACAGTACACTTAAGGTGTACTAAATATATAACTTGCCTGTAGATAGTACTTCCTTTGCTCCTCTGCAAAAGGCTTCGCCAAAGTGCTCATATCAACACCATAGAAAGCTTTTGTTTCGTCGACGAAGTTGTGCCAATCACCCATAGCTGACTGGTAATCACCCAATTTTTGTTCTACTATCCCAGTTTTGATAGGTGCCATCCACATACGAGCATGACTAGGATACCTACAAAATAAATATTCTTAAATCACCATTTGCTAATGTAACACCAAAAGCCACCAAAGATTTACTCATTGACAAAATGATTTTTCATATCAGAACCATTACATTTGTATGAAACCGATACATTCAAAGTTAACCAACTCATCAATACATGTAAGTATCTCTGCTGGTAATGTACTTTCAAAAGTCATTGTAAAGCAAGAGATACCAAGTTAAATCAATGAAACAATTAAAGGAGTACAAGTATGGGATCAGAGCAAATGCAATCATTTTTCTTTTCGCACTGTAATTTGTTGACTAACTGCTGATTTTGTGATTCACCCTTTTAGGTTGAAAGCAATGTTTTCAAAACCGGACTAGAATGAACGGTTCAATCAGAAATCAGCAAGCCAATCGGTTGGTTCAAAGTCTGAACTGCAGTTGGTTCAACCAGTTGACCCATGAATCAGAAGTCTCGTCAGTTTGATCCTGGTTGAACCAATTGAAGCATGACTCGGAAGTCTCATGTGTTTGATCTCCAGCCCAGTTTTGGCAACATTGGTTGAAAGCAAAAGAATATGCTCTAAATAACGAAACATTCTGCTGCCTTGTGTGCAGACAAAAAAAATGATATTAAAGTTCAGCTTTCTTAACTGACTATTACTGCCGTTTTTCAAATATAGTATATGGATTAGAAATAAAATCTAATATTTAGATAGTGACTAAGGAGTTGGCACATATCAAGAAGCATTCTACCAAAACAAAACATCAATTAATTTAAAAGAATAAAGTAAAAAAATAACACTCTTCTTTTTCATTTATGTGAAGGAAATAATACTTACATTACTCCTGTTGGTTTGAGCCAGCGGTCACGAGCACATATAACTGAATCAAACATAGATTCTCGCAGAAGAAAATAACCCATCCATTCAGATATGATGACATCAACTGCAAGTCATCAAGGTTTTTTGTTTTTAAAAACAGTCTGTAATTGCAGCTCTCAAAATCAAGGTTTTTGATCATTTGTTTAATTTACGGTTCAGGTATGCCAATAAAAACATGGCTACATCACCGTTTTACAAGTAGTGTACTCATGTTTCATTAGTAAAAACGGAGTACCGGGTACATACCTAGTACGGATAGATACTTCACCGTTTTACAAGTACTCGTGTTTCATGAGAAAAAATCGAGGACCATAGACTTACTTCACAGTTTTAAAAGTTTTTCGCACTATGGAATATCGTCACACAATCATGACCACCATTTAGTTAAGAACCTTAAAGCTTAAACTAATGCACACTAACTAACCTTTCTCTGGCAATGTAACATCCTCAACAGATCCCTCAATAACATCGACTACTTGCTCAAGATTATTTGCTTTAACAAGTGCACGGGCGTGTTCTGACATCTTAGTAGCTTCAACTGCATAAACCTTCTTAGCACCTGCCTGAGCTGACCATATAGCAAGAATACCACTTCCAGCTCCCACATCCAAAACAACCTTCAAAACACCATAAGTTAGAATTTGTCTTTTCATTCCTTCACAAATTTCATCACAGTATCCAAACACAGTTCATTTATCATAAATCTAATACTTTTTATTACAGTATAAAAACTAAATACCAATATTTTTAATGTTATAACCAAACATGGTTGATGTCAAGAAGAAGAAGAAGAATAACCTTATCCTTAAAGTGATGTTTGTTTTCAAAAACGGCATTGAAGTAAGCGTCCATTCGAACACGGTCTGAGAGCATCTCTTTTTGATGGTAGAGAAAGGAATAGGTGCAGAAGTAGTTCGCGTAGTCAACTTCTTTGGGGACGGCGGTGCCTCGGCCACCACCGGCGGCGTTTTCAGAAGAGGTACCCATGGTTATGGTTGCTCTGTTCGGCTCTGGAGCAACAGAATTTATTTTAGGGCAGAATTGGTTTGGCGGTAGGGTTTGTTTGGGTTTTGGTTCTGTACCGTTATTTATTTATTACACTAGCTATACTTTCTTTTCCACATTATTATTCTAATTTGGGTTATATAAAAAATACAACAAATTTTTATTTTAATTTCTATAAATAAATAAATAATATTTTTTTAACGAAACTAACTTAATGCATTTCATTAATCACTAAAAGTTCAGTTGGTAGGACATCGCATTATATGTGCAGGAGCTCGGGTTTGAATCCGGAGCACTCCACTAAGCTACTTGATAAAAAAAAAGTTCAATACATGAAGGAAGAATAGTCTCAAATCTATGGCCGCCCTAGCTCCGTATGGGCAACCGAGTTCACTTGTCTCCTAATAAACTTAACTTCAAAGTTAACATAAGAAGGATATCATTAACGATTGATAGAAACTCTGAGTTGTCTCTCCGCTTGGTGCGAATTGCTTCAACCAGCACTTGAGGGTCACTTTCAAATTAGACTCGTTCAAAGCCTCTCTACTTAGCTTCGTTCATAGCTTGCAATAATGCACATGTTTCACCCTCCTTTGTTGATAAAATCATCTTATGTCACTGTGTGAATCCAGCAATAAACTCACCGGAGCTGTTGCCAAAACAAGCACCCAAAGTTGTCCTTCCCGAGTCAACAAAAAAAGTTGCATCGACAATGCATTTTAACCAATCTATCTGAGGCTTTTCTCATCGATATGTGCTTAAAGGCGGGACATAATGCTCATCAGTACTTCGCATTTATCACTTTTCAATATCATTGTCATACCCTATTTTTTGACCCATATTATTTTTGCATTTTTTTATCAAGTCATATTTTTAGTCCTGAATAATCGCTACTTTTTCAAGAAATTTCAACATGTGGATATTTTTCTTAAAATGCTTCGTTTGTCAGGAGATTTGAGGAAATTTTGGCAGAGAGCTATTTTAAAAAAGAAGCAGCACGTGGCTGAATCTTCCTCCTCCCCTCTTTTTATATCTTTTTGTTTTGTTTTACTTTATTATTAGTATTATTACTACTAAAAACTCAAACAAAAAAAACTGAAAAAAGCAAAAACAGGGAAACAAGAACACGCCTCTGCTTCAGCTTTCTTCTTTGTTC
This sequence comes from Trifolium subterraneum, assembly GCA_951799995.1. Lineage (NCBI taxonomy): Eukaryota > Viridiplantae > Streptophyta > Magnoliopsida > Fabales > Fabaceae > Trifolium > Trifolium subterraneum. The sequence goes on along the minus strand of OX637465.1, from coordinate 1,202,488 downwards.
TCTTTTTCCCAAACTACAATCCTCACCAATTTTTACACTCCAAACAAAAGCTCATATCACATCATTCTCTTTTCATCTTTGCAAAACCATTTCTTTGGCCAAAGAAGCAAATATCCAATTCACCGATTATCCAATGAATACAAGAATTCATCACTTTATTCTATAAATTGAAACCAAAATCAGAAGAAAAGAGAAAGGGGAAAAATTTGGGGCTGAGCCGCAGAACAAAAACATCAAACCCTAAACCTCCATTTTTTTTTCTTCAATCACAGAACACCTAACATCAAACACAACAAACCCTCGTTGATCTTTTTTTTTTTCTCAAACACAAAAACAAACATTAATTCCTTTTTTCGATCCAGTTACACAACAAAAAAACAAACAAAAAAAAAACCTCATTACCTTTTTCGGATCCAGAACGAGAAAATAAACAAAAACTTCCTTTTTTTCTCTAAATACAGAACAAACAAAAAAATAACAAAAGCATATAAACAGAAACGAAAAGGAGAAGAAGAGAATCAGAAACCGAATCAAACTCCAAAGGTTGAAACTTTTTGCCTTCTTTTATGTTTTTTCGATCTAGGAATGTTTGGTTAGGATCCAGGATTTTTTGGTTCGGATTTGGGTTTAGAATGGGATAAAGAAGAGTTTTGGGTTAAAAAATTTTAATTTTGAGAAAAAAAATTTGGTTTGGCCGGCGGAGCCGCAGCCGGAATCGCTCCGGCACGGCGAGATCTCGCCGGCAACGATGAATGTTCATCGGTGAGGATGAACAAGAGAGAGTCCGGAGAGAGAGAGAGAGAGAGAGAGAGAGAGAGAGAGAGCGGAAGTTAGAGAGAGAAAGAAAGTGAAAGAATGAAATTTTTTAAGGTTTTGGTATTAATACCCTAACCCGATCCTGTGCGTGACAGTCTATGGCTGTATCGTGCACCAACGCGCCCAACCTTTCAGATCCTGATCAAGTGTCCCGGATCCCATCTGCTTGTGATCAAATCAGGGCTGTTTGATTTTAATCAGAAAACCCTGATTCTGTCCCATACACTTTCTCCACGCACCCCTTTGGGCATTCTCTTTGCGCCCCCCAGTCTGTGGGCTTTAAGTCCAGTTTGCTAAACACACCCCTTTTGTAACTGTTTGCACCCGCTTCTATTTATTTATTTTAAATTTTAGCTTATGATAAAAGTGCTTATGGAATAAGCTTAGTTAAGCTATTTTATCCATATTTGCATAAATTTGAGGCTTTTCTTTTTTATTCATTAATTTTTGTCTATTTTCATCACATTGATTTATTTATTAATTTACTATTGATATTTAATTGTGATTTTAGCCTATGATAAAAGTGCTTATGGAACAAGCTTAACTAAGCTATTTAATCCATTCTAAGTATTAACTTGAGGCTTTATTTTGTTTATTTTTTTGTTCTTATTATTAGCTTATGATTAATTACTTACTATTCGCTTTAGTTTATTTTTAGTTTATTATTTCTCTATGCTGACTTTATCACATCATTATTTATTTTTGTTTGCATCATTATTTATTCGGTTTAATTACTATAAATAAGAAACAACCTCATTGCATGCATATTTATTTATTCTGCTTTATGCCACAAACAAAAATTTAAAAAATAGTAGCGTAGTAAATCCAAGGAAAAGGGAATATTTTTGATCCAACGTCATTATGAAGTCCCTTACGCTTATAGATCTTATCGCGTTTAGTTTGACGCGAGAAATTAAGGTCGTGGTTGGATAAGATTGGATGAGAAAGTATATGGATTAAAAGGGAAAAAGTAAGAGTTTGTGGAAATTCGTGATTTGGTGAAGTTCCTTACGAGTGTAATGTTTCTTTCGGATTGTAATGAGTTGAGTAATACTTGTTGAGGAGTGTTTCTTTCGGATGTTTCGAGATTAAGAGAGCATTATTGAGGTTCGATGAAAATGGTCGATGTCACCATCATGATTCTTGACTGTTTATTGGCAAATTGAGGAACTGACCGTCCTTGATCTCTTGTCGATAGTAGACAAAGTTGTGTTGTTGAGATGGACTAATTTTGTTAAACTTAGTAATGCATAGAGTTTTGGATGTTTTGGTGGAAAACTTGGTGAAGTGATCTTGTTAGAATTGTTTCAGATTGTGTAATTATCGAGGACGAAAATCTTTTAAGTGGGGGAGAGTTGTAACGACCCAAATTGTGTTATTTTATTTTATTTTATGCTATGCTTTATTTTAATATATGTGTGATATTTATTTTATTAAATTATTGCTTGTGTGACATAGAATAGAGGAGGGGTGTGATTAGTAGAGTAGTAAAATGTGATGTTGGGCTTTTTGGTGAATTGAACTTAGAATAAGTGAAGGGTAGTTTGGTAATTGGAGGTGAGGTTTGACCTAGATATAAATAGGTGGTTTTAGAGAGAGAAATTCATTTTGTGAGAAATTGGTGGAGGAAGAGAGAGAAGCTCTCATGAGAAGAGAAGAGAAAAGAGAAGAAAAACCAAGTTAGAGGGGAAGATTGAAGAGGGAAAGCTAGAGAAGTTCATCAATGAGGTAAGAGATTAGATTGCATAATTTGTGAGTGATTCTAGAGGGGGGATGTATATTTCCCCTTACCCAAACCCTCTACACTCCATTTTCTTTGGTGGGTGATTTTTATGAACAAAGTTAGTAACTTTTTATATGAGATATGTTGATAATGATGTTAGCAATTGAAAAGTACGAATTGATGATTTCAAAATTGGGAAATTGTAGATGTTTATTAGATTTTATGAACTTTATCAGGTTTTGTGAAAAAGTATGAATAATTCATTGATTCTTGGTATTATGATGTTAATATGTGTTATAAATTGTACTTCTATGTGTATAAGTATGTTTATAACTTAAATGAATCACCTTTTTGTAACTGGAACACGTTTTTGGTGATTTGGATGATGAATTAGTGAAAACCCGAAAACAGAGCACCCATTTTTGGGTTTGCTCGCTGGGCGACCAACTCGCCAGATCTCGCCAATAGTCGCCAGTGGCTAGGGGAGCTTATGACTTGTGCTCGCCAGATGCTCGCTAGGCGAGAGTTGGCGAAGACAGTCAGATGCAGTTTTATTAATTGTTGATTTTGATGATGATGATAATTGTTCAATACATGAATGAATGTGTTTATATGTATAACTATGATGGTAGAAGATGTTTATAACATGTGGAATTAAGAGTATGAATTATTATGATGTTTATTGATGATGATGTTGTTGAAGTATATATATGTATATGTATAATATATAATGGATGATTATTGATGTTAATTGATAATGGTGATGTTGTTGATTTATATATATATATATATATATATATATATATATATATATATATATATATATATATATATGTTTGATGAATATTATGATGATTGATGATGTTGATGTTGATGTTGTGGATTTATATATGTATATATGTGTTATATATACTACGAATAAACCTGTGCGTTGCACGGGTTCGATTAAAATATTTGTGATAATTGTGCTAAGTATATTCATGGGTGAGCTCCAGGGAACGATTCTGGTTGATACGGAAAGGGAAGGAGGAGCTGTGAGTAGGCCACCTTTATTGGATGGTACTAACTATGATTACTGGAAATCACGCATGGAAGCATTCTTGAGATCAATGGATAGCAAGACATGGAAATCTGTGATAAATGGCTGGGAACATCCTACTGTTACAGACGAGGATGGTAATGTGTCCCTAAAACCTGAAGGAGAGTGGACAAAGGGTGAAGATGAATTGGCCCTTGGATACCACAAAGCTTTGAACGCCTTGTTCAATGGTGTTGATAAGAACATGTTCAGACTAATAAAGCGATGCACTGTGGCTAAAGTAGCTTGGGACACATTGATAACTACTCAGGAATGGACATCTAAAGTCAAGAACTCCAGACTACAAATGCTAACTACTAAATTTGAGAACCTCAGAATGAAGGAAGATGAGACGGTACATGACTTTCATATGACTATTTTAGATTATGCTAACACATTTGATTCACTAGGTGAAAAACTTCCTGAAGAAAGGATGGTGAGAAAGATATTGAGGTCTCTACCCAAGAAGTTTGACATGAAGGTCACCTGCATAGAAGAATTTAGGGATTTATCTGAAATAAAGCTGGATGAGCTGGTGGGTTCCCTACAGACTTATGAAATTTCTGCAAATGAACGTTCTGGAAGCAAAAGCAAAAGTATAGCCTTTGTCTCAAATGCAGAAAGTGATGCTGTACAAGAAGAGACAAACACTGATGAAAGCTTATCTGAAGCCATGACTCTTCTAGGTAGACAATTTAACAAGGTATTAAGAAGAATGGATAGGCGAGGTAGACAGAATGTGAAGCATAATGTGTCCCCCATTTCAAAAGAAACCTAAAACTGAAGAGAAAGTGAGTCCAGTGAGAGGAGTACAATGTCATGAATGTAGTGGATATGGACATATCAGATATGAATGCCCTAACTACTTGAAGAAACAACAAAAGGGAATGACTGCAATATGGTCAGAGTATGAAGACTCTGATGAAGACACATCTGGTGAAACTGCAAAGCACATCACTGCCCTGACTAGAGTGTGTTTATCTGACACTGAATCAAATCATGAAGAAGTTTCTTATGAAGAGTTAGTTGAATCTTATAGAGCTCTATGCAAAAGAAGTGAAGAAGTATGCAGAAGTCATGAAAATCAGAAAAGGCTCATATTGGAACTTCAATCTGAAAAGAACAAGCACCTGATCAAGATCTCTGAACTGAAGAATGAAGTAACTCAACTAAACTCTACACTTGAGAAATTGAAAAAGGAAGTGTCAATGAGTAATAATACTGCTGTTCTAGAGAAACTAATTGAATCACAGGTTCCTGGTAAGAGTATAAAAGGTATTGGCTATGAATATCAAGATCTAAATAAGCCTAAAGAATATGATCCTGAACTGAAGTTTCTACCTTTTGGAGGAAACAAGAAGCCCTCAATGCCAAAACAGAGGCTGCCCCATGTTCCACCCCATCTAGGAATCAGAAACATGAGACCACAACCATGGATTTGTCATTATTGTGGAAGAAGAGGACATATAAGGCCATTCTGTTATAGATTATATGGGTATCCCAGAAGAAATCAGAGGGAAATGTCTGAGAAAGAAGGGATTGAACACACAAAGGAATGGAAGCCCAAAGGTAATGATGCTAGCTAGTTTAATTGCTCACACATCTCTTAGAGTTACATCTAGAGAAGATTGGTACTTTGACAGTGGTTGTTCCAGACATATGACTGGAATAGAAAAGTTTTTGGTAGATCTTAAATCTTATTCCACTAGCTATGTTACGTTTGGTGATGGAGCAAAAGGCGAGATTAAGGGAATTGGAAGACTTGCAAATGTTGGACAACCAGATCTTGATGATGTCTTACTTGTGAAAGGATTAACAGCAAATATAATTAGTATAAGCCAACTTTGTGACCAAGGAATGAAGGTGAATTTTACCAAGGGTGAATGTCTGGTCACTAATGAAGAAGGTGAGTTGATAATGAAAGGAGTCGGGTCAAAAGACAATTGTTATTTGTGGGTAGCTCTAGAAGAAATTAACCTATCCTCTTGTCTAATAACAAAAGAAGATGAAGTTAATTTATGGCATAGGAAACTTGGTCATCTCAATCTAAAGAGCATGAAGAAAATTATCACAGAAGAAGCTATAAGAGGTATGCCTAAGTTAAAGATAGAAGAAGGCAAGATCTGTGGAGAATGTCAGGTTAGTAAACAGATCAAGATGTCGCACCCTACAGTGCCCCATTTGACCACTTCTTGAGTGCTTGAACTACTACACATGGACTTGATGGGTCCTATGCAAGTGGAAAGTCTAGGAGGAAAGAAGTATGCTTTTGTTGTAGTGGATGATTACTCAAGATATACTTGGATCAACTTCCTCAGAGAAAAATCTGATACTTTCTTTATCTTCAAAGATTTGTGCATGCAACTTCAAAGAGAAAAGGATGATGGTATTGTACGAATCAGAAGTGATCACGGAAGGGAGTTTGAAAATTCTAATTTTGCTGACTTCTGTGCTTCAGAAGGAATTGGGCATGAGTTTTCTTCACCCATTACACCTCAACAAAATGGTGTGGTGGAAAGGAAGAATAGAACCCTGCAGGAATGTGCCAGAGTAATGTTGCATCCTAAGAAGCTACCTTACCACTTTTGGGCTGAAGCAATGAGTACTGCATGCTACATTCAGAACAGAGTTACTTTAAGATTTGGTACATTAAATACCCTATATGAGCTATGGAAGGGGAGGAAGCCTACTGTAAAATACTTTCACATTTTTGGGGGTAAATGTTATATTCTTGCAGATAGAGAACCAAGAAGAAAATTGGATCCTAAAAGTGAAGAAGGAATTTTTCTAGGATACTCTACAAATAGCAGAGCTTATAGAGTTTTTAATTCAAGAACTGGCACAATAATGGAGTCAATAAATGTTGTAGTTGAAGACACTCACTCTACAAAAGAAATAGATACTGATGCAAATGTTGACCCAAATGTTGCCCCATTTGTAACCCTGAAGGATGAAACTGATATAGAAATAACTGAAAATTCAAGCCAAGAGACTGAATTGAGCAGTGCTCCAGCAAACAAAGGCCCTTCAGTTAGAGTGCAAAAGAATCACCCCACAGATCTTATCATTGGTGATCCTGATCAAGGCATTACTACTAGAAGATCACAAGATAATGTGTCAAACGCATGCTTTGTGTCTAAGATTGAGCCAAAGAATGTTAAAGAGGCACTAACAGATGAATTTTGGATTGAAGCAATGCAAGAGGAATTGAATCAGTTCAAGAGATGTGAAGTGTGGGACTTAGTACCAAGACCAACTAACACAAATATAATTGGTACCAAGTAGGTGTATAAAAACAAGTCTGATGCACAAGGAGTGGTTACAAGAAATAAAGCCAGGCTAGTGGCCCAGGGTTATACTCAGATAGAAGTTGTTGACTTTGAAGAAACATTTGCACCTGTAGCTCGTTTAGAATCTATAAGGTTACTTCTTGGTGTGGCATGCATCCTAAAATTCAAACTCTATCAAATGGATGTGAAAAGTGTCTTTCTAAATGGATACTTGAATGAAGATGTTTATGTTGAGCAACCAAAGGGATTTGTGGATCAAAATCATCCTAATCATGTGTACAAATGGAAGAAAGCATTGTACGGTCTCAAATAAGCACCTAGGGCTTAGTATGAGAGGCTTACTGAATTTCTAGTAAAACAAGGCTACAGAAAGGGAGGAAATGACAAAACCTTGTTTGTTAAGGAAGAGGAAAAAGATCTGATGATAGGTCAAATTTATGTAGATGATATTGTATTTGGTGGAATGTCTGATAGAATGGTGCAACATTTCGTCCAACATATGCAATCTGAGTTTGAAATGAGTATGGCTGGTGAGCTAACTTTCTTTCTTGGCTTACAAGTGAAGCAAATGGATGACACTATCTTCATCTCACAAAGCAAGTATGCTAAGAACATTGTGAAAAAGTTTGGTATGGAAAGTGCAAGCCACAAGAGAACTCCTGCAGCTATGCATTTGAAGTTATCTAAAGATGAGAATGGTGTAAAAGTTGATCAAAGCCTATATAGAAGTATGATTGGAAGCTTGCTATATCTCACTGCAAGTAGACCGGACATTACATTTGCAGTTGGTGTATGTGCTAGATACCAGGCTGAACCCAAGGTAAGTCACATAACTCAAGTCAAAAGAATTTTGAAGTATGTGAGTGGTACTAGTGATTATGGGATGTTATATACTCATGGTGATAATACAATGTTGATTGGTTATTGTGATGCTGACTGGGTTGGGAGTGCAGACGATAAAAAAAGCACTTCTGGAGGATGTTTCTTTTTGGGAAATAATTTAATATCCTGGTTTAGTAAGAAACAAAATTGTGTTTCACTATCTACAGCTGAAGCTGAATATATTGCTGCTGGTAGTAGCTGCTGCCAGTTAGTTTGGATGAAGCAAATGCTCAGTGAATATAGTATTTGTCAAGAACCTATGACCCTATATTGTGACAATATGAGTGCTATTAATATATCCGAAAATCCAATTCAGCACAGTAGAACCAAGCATATTGATATCAGACACCATTTTATCAGAGAGTTGGTTGAAGATAAAATTGTTATATTGGAACATGTCACCACTGGTGAGCAACTAGCTGATATTTTTACTAAGGCACTTGATATAAATCAGTTTGAAAAACTTAGGGGCAAGTTGGGAATTTGCCTGTTTGAGAATTGATAGCAATTAGCCTTGTGTACGCGTGCTACCAAGCCCAACTCTTCATATTTCTTGCACGATGTTCAAGAAAGAGGGAAAATTAATATTCCACTCTTTTGTTCCTTTTGTCACGCAAAACCCTTCATATTGTACCTAACTTTTTCAACTCTAGGTTCTCTCTCTCACACACTGTTCAGATTCCTCAAAAATTTTCATCTCCTGTTTTCATCAAACTCTGATCATCATCTACAATTTACCATGTCTAGCAACTCGCAAAACACCATTGAAGATGATTCGTCTGATCGCAATGCTATCCCGAAACAAACTGCATGTGAATCTCCTTCACCAGATTCGATTGTACCGTCGGAAGAAGCCAAATCGAAGAAAGAATCCCGATCATCCAAGAAGAGTAAGTCTTCTTCTCGATCTAGTCACACTAAGTCAAAGAAACACAAAAAGAATAAAACTTCACCTGCGTCAGGCTCGATTAAAATCAAGAAGAGCAAGAAGAAGAAATCCTCCAAGAAAGGAGAAACGACTCGGGCATATTCTATGTCTGACTTATATTTGGATATGAATCCTCCAAAATCTGGTGATGATGTTGTTGTTGACAAAGAGACTGTTGATGAGAGTCTAAATTTGAATGAAGGTACTGTAGTTGCTAATCCTAATTCTGTTGAAGATATGAATGTTGGTAACCCTAAGGTTGATAATGATCTAGAAACACAAGTGTTGGAAAAGTGTAACAAATCTGATATTGGTACTGACACCCCTGATAAAGATAATGTGAATTTGAATTTTGTTGATAAAGAATTGGAAAAATCTCCACCAAAATCAAATGTGGCTGAAGAGACTGACCCATCTCAGGATGCATCCGGCATACTACCAAATAATTCTGTGATTAATGAAGATGACAACAATTGGACTGATACTGGTGATAATGATGTTGATAGATCTCTCGTTCTTGTTGAGAAAGAGGCCTCTGGCCCTAGAACTGAAGAGATTCAAGCTGATGATGTTGATGAAGACCCTCCTGCTCCTGCTGAGAAAGATCCGTCTGTTCCTAGGATTGAAGAGATTCAGACTGATGATGTTGAAGATAACTTCATTGTCACTAGTGAGAAAATTGTGCATACCACTCCCATTCAAAGTGTGGATGGAAGACAAATCATCCCTACAGTTATTGCATTGTCTGTTCCCACAAAGGCAGTAAACAAATCTGGTTGCAAACCAGTTCTGCATGGTCCTCCAAGGACTTGGAGTAAAGGTACTCCTCCTAATGAGAAGAAGAAGAAAGGCCGGAAAAGAAAGGAGATCAGTTTCAGCGAGTCTGAATATGATGCTGAGCAAGATGTTGCAGCCTTGACTAGTACATCCAGAAAAAGAACTAGAAGCAGGTCTCTAGTGAATATTCCAAATCTTCATGCTCCCCTAGATAACATTTCGTTTCATGATGCAAGCAATGTGCCACAGTGGCAATTTGTGTATAACAGAAGACTGGCATTGGAAAGAAGTTTAAGCAAGGAGCTGATGGAATGTGCTGAACTTGTCACCTTGATTGAGGAAGCAGGGTAGTTGAAGACGGTACAAGATCTGGGTGTGTGTTATGAGCTGCTGGTGAAGGAGTTTTTGGTGAATATTGGTATGGACTGTGATGACCACAAGAGTCCAGAATTTAAGAAAGTTTTTGTTCGTGGGCTGTGTATTGAGTTCTCTCCAACTATCATCAACCAATTCTTGGGAAGTAGTGATGAAGTTGTACTTGCTATAGAGGTGACAGACAATGAAGTTTGCAAGACCATTACTGGAGGTAAAGTGTTAAAGTGGCCTAGGAGAGTCAAACTGTCCACTACCAACCTCACTGTCAAGTAAGCGCTTTTGAACAAGATTGCTGCAGCTAACTGGGTCCCTACATCTCATAACTAGTATGTGGCTACTGGATTAGGTAAGTTTATCAATGTTGTTGGAACTAAAACACCCTTTAATGTTGGCGGCTATATTTTTGATCAAACATTGCTGCATGCAAAGTCTACTGCTACTAGGCTACCTACAGTTTTTCCTACTATTCTATGTGGTATTATTCTCTCCCAGCATCCAAATATCCTTAGGAACTCTAGTGTTCCTTGCAAGAGAGAGACTGCACTCACTTTTGACTGCAGATTGCTTGAAGGACCACATGAGGTTGATATAAGTGTCCCATCTGCCACCTCATCCGGTGTTTCTATGACCAGAAAGCAGATGATAGCAGATCTGAAGGATGTGAGTAAAGCTCTTGGTGAAAAGAAGCTGAAGCTTGATAAGGTAATAGAGGCCTTAGAGCTTGAAGAGCAGGTTGGTGCTGCTGGAACCTCTCATACCCGAGCTGAAGTGGATATGGATGGAGATGGAAATGCTAATCCTGATGAGAATGCAGTTGTTGAAGACTCTGAAGGCAGTCTTGGCTTTTGATTGTGATTCTCTTTTATGATACTGGAATGCTTGTTGATGTACTTTTTCATTTGTTTCTGTTTGCTTTTCTCTCTTTTGATTTGTGGGCCATGCCCTGGATTTATGATGCACCTACGTGTGCTTTTGGTCTGTAATATCTACACTCTACTGCTCTGATGATTCTCTCCTGTTTGACTTTGACAAATTTGATGACTAAAAAGGGGGAGTAAAGTTTGATGATTAGTTGCTACTATGTTATGTGTTACTGCATGTGGTAGAGGTGGTAGCTACATTTGAGTTTACATCTGGTGTGTGTCTATGTTATTGTTCTATGTTACTGCATGTGGTAGAGGTGCTAGCTACATTTGAGTTTACATCTTGTGTGTGTCTATGTTATTGAATACTCTATGATATGTAACTTAGAAGCAATGTGTTGTGTGTGAGTTTATATATGCATGAAGTGAGGGAGAGAAAAATTTATTTTAATTATGCATGATTTCAGGGGGAGTAAAATATATGTGTTGAGGGGGAGAGTCTGACTATTGTATGTGATGAGGTAAGTAATGTTGCCCCATCCTAGATACCATCCAGAAGGTCTGAATGGAGAATTTATTTTTCTTTATTTGACTGAAATTTTACTTTGTCTTCTAATGTGATGAATGTGTGTTGTTGATGACTTACTGAGTGAGAATTTATTTTTCTCCCAGTATGAGAATCCACTTAGAGAGTTTATTTCTCTCTGATGCTGTTCTTTTTTGAAGACTAAAATGTGTTTATTCCGCTGGTGCAAATCTCTGATGTTCCTTATCTGTTTTAATTCACTTGAAGTGAAGATAGGATAGTAGCCCTACTATGTTCTATTATTTTTTTGTTGTGTGTCCATGATGATCTAAAGAATGACAAGAACTACATCTTTTGATAATCTGCCTAATATTGTTTTAGCCAAAATTTGCCAAAGGGGGAGTTTGTTAGGTTTTTGAAATTGACTGTATTTTACAAAAACAACATTAAGTAAGATGTAGGGTCAGATGTCTCTACATTTGGAACAACATCCTGAAGCTGGAAATTATAGATAGTTTGTTACAAGGTTATCTCGCGCGCTATTCTCCAAGCTTATCCCTTTAGCGTTTTGCTTGTCTCACAAGACATGGAGATTGATTTATTTTCCTAACATATCTCAAACAATATCTCGCCTAAAATATATTCCTATATTTTAGGATTTGAGTTGGATTTGTTTTAAAAGAATATTTTCTTATCGGATATGGTTCAAGTTTGTTTTGATTTGTGAAGTCGAGTTCAAGGAATAACCTAGGCTATCAGCGTGCTATATATATTGAAGACCATAGACGTTTTTATGTTGCTGAAACTCTTGTAAAGTCTAGCAAACTTGCGTCTAGGGTTTTAGTGTGTCTCTTGTTTTATTGTGAGCCTATCTAGTATCATCTTGATACTTGCTTAGGACTGTGTTCTTGAGTTGTATGTGTTTTAATATACTCCTAAGCTTTGAAGTACGGAGATAGGTATTTGTTTGAAGTGTGACTTCATCAAAGTTAAGTTTAGATCAATCACACTGGGCATGTGGTTAAGAGGAGAAGGGACATGGGTCTCTAATCTAGGTGGTCCTAGGTTGAAGATAGCACGGGTAGTGACTAGGTGATGAAGTGTAAACGAGTCGTTTGCTGGAAGCTTCTAACTAGTATTATCATAGTGGATTCTCTCCTGGATTGGTATCCCTCAGAGTAGGTCGTGTTATACGCCGAACTGGGTTAACAAACACTGCGTATCTTTTATTTCCAGTTATTTATATTTTGTTAATTATTACTTCTGCTGTGCGCGTTGTGGACACAAAGGTGGGCACATCTGGTACCCCATTGCTACGCCAGAATTTCACAAATGATTTATTTTTATTTGTTTTCAAGGAACACAATATTATTCGCAAACATCATAAGGAGACCTTTTTTTGTTTTTTTTTTAGAAAAACATGCCACCTTTTACTGATGGACAGAAGAAAAAAAGTACCAATTTTTATTGGAGGTAGAAAAGAGAAAAACTTCATTTCATTGATAATGGAAGATTACAAAACCTATGACGTTCGCAAAGAGGATCCTAAGTTTCTTGAGAACCAAAGTAAAGAAATTTTATGAATGCAGTATGATGCATGATATGTTATGCTAAAATGTGCTAAGTTTTTATTTTGTCAAAGGACTTATAAATCAATTGTAAACATTGGAGATACAAACACCCTATTTAATAAGTTTCTTTTTTTTTAAACCAAGGAAAAAGGTAAAAGATTACAAAGAAAGCAAAAATTTGTTTGCAATGTTTACAAAAAAAGTTGTTTAAGTCCTTCGACATCGGATGAGAAATCTTTTATGAATGAGTGCATGCATGCATGATGCGGAAAACATGATGGGGTTAAGGCATAGTGTTGGAGTCAAAGGTAGAACCTTCCCATATGGTAAGGACTATGGTTCATTTGTACCTGTATCACGGGTTCTAACAAGTTCCCAAAGTCATCAACTGTCTCATGGATATTACTGGGTTACGTGACTACTCTCGTTCCAATAACATCCACGGGATAATCTCGTTTGTGTGTAGTTTCGCATGACGACTAATTTCAAGACTACTCTTGATTAGCCACCGCACTACGTCCTAAAAAGGCCAAGATGAGTTAAAGGTAATTCTAATGGTTCTCGGCTTCTTAGGACACTCAAATTGAAAGTAATAACACCATCATGACTTTTCATGATGACGAGTACTACCATCGTGAGGCCTCCACCGAGCGGGATCATATCACATGTCTTCATAATCTAGACTACTCTGGACATGTCACTATGATTTTACCCTATCCTATCTTATTGTTTCGCTCAAGCCCGGGTTAGGACTTATCTCACCACTCAAAAGATCCCAAGCAAACATATATACACATACATACAAGTAATATAATAGCGCGAAGATAAAAATAAACAAATTAGGCTTAACACGCTTAGGAGAGTCCCTAGTGAAGTCGCCATTTCTGTCGCGGTGATTTTTGGATATCAAGCTATTGGTTAGCGTTGAATCGCAATTTAATATTCCACCACCGATCTTTAATTTTTTCCGAGGGAAAGGGGAAAAGTTCTAAATAACCCTATTTTTTAAGAGATTTAAAGGTTCGGGGGTTGGTTATACGAAGGGAATGTACTAGCACCCTAAGTATCTATAGTATCCTATAGGAACCTCTTGTTTCTATTCTAACTTTGCGCTTGATTTTATTTGGTTGTAAAAAAAGTTTAAAGTGATGAAAAAGAAGAAAAATGTTTTTGTTGATTTTATTGATTCGCAGAGACAAGTCTCATGCCTACGTACCTGAAGGATCAAAATCTCGTAGTTCGGGGTAAAAATTGCAAGTAAATTTATTTGTTTGATTTTAAGGTTTTTTGAAAATGGTTTTAAAGACAAAAGCCAAAATGTGTGGTTGATTAGTGTTAATTTGTGAAGAAAGTCTAAATGGTTAAATTGACTTGAAGTTTGATTATGAAAGGAGACGCGAACACTTGGTTTAAAATCCAAGGTTTTTTTGCAAGAAAAAGGTTTAGGCGAGAAAATCATTTGGTTTAAAATCCAAGGTTTTTTGCATGATTAAAATGTTTGATTGAAGAAAATACACTTGGTTTGAATTCCAAGGCTTTTGCGAGAAAAAGAACACTTGGTTTAAAGTCCAAAGTTTTTGCGATAAAAGAGCACTTGGTTTAAAGTCCAAGTTTTTTTGCGATAAAAAGAACACTTGGTTTAAAGTCCAAGGTTTTTGCGATAAGAAGAGCACTAGGTTTAAAGCCCAAGTTTTTTTGAGATAAAAAGAATACTTGGTTTAAAGTCCAAGGTTTTTGCGATAAGAAGAGCACTATGTTTAAAGTCCAAGTTTTGTGCGAAAAAAGAGCACTTGGTTTAAAGTCCAAGTTTTTTTGCGATAAAAAGAACACTTGGTTTAAAGTCCAAGGTTTTTGCGATAAAAAGGACACTTGGTTTAAAGTCCAAGTTTTTTGCGATAAAAAGAGCACTTGGTTTAAAGTCCAAGGTTTTTTGCGATAAAAAGGGCACTTGGTTTAAAGTCCAAGTTATTTGCGATAAAAAGGGTACTTGGTTTAAAGTCCAAGGTTTTTGGCGATAAAAAGAACGGTTGGTTTAAAGTCCAAGTTTTTTGCGATAAAAAAGAACACTTGGTTTAAAGTCCAAGGTTTTTGCGATAAGAAGAGCACTTGGTTTAAAGTCCAAGTTTTGTGCGACAAAAAGAGCACTTGATTTAAAGTCCAAATTTTTTTGCGATAAAAAGAGCACTTGGTTTAAAGTCCAAGATTTTTGCGATAAAAAGGACACTTGGTTTAATGTCCAACGTTTTTGCGATAAAAATGACACTTGGTTTAAAGTCCAAGATTTTTTGATAAAAATGTTTGATGAAAATTTTCGTGTTTCTGCGATATTTAGAAAAGAAAATATTTATGTATTTTGAAAGAGGTTTTGACCTCATTTTTTTGAAAAAAGAACTGGGTAGCGGTTGCGCGCGAAAAATGGTACTAACCTAAAACGTCATAACAAATAAATTAAGCGCGAAGACAATTCGCAATGATATTTGATCAAAGTGACGCCTTTTCCCTCGGAATTTAATATTATGCATATTGGCGGAATGCGATAAAAAATAATTATGCATGAGATGCAATTTTTCATTTATGAGTACATTGGTCCCTAATTACACTCTAAAATCTTTGCAAGAAAATAAACATGAAATGATGCAAGAGAGGGGGTATGCTATGCACTTTTATTTAGAGTTTACATTTGGCCTATTTACATCATAAATTCAAGAGCAAAAATAAATGGCAATTAATAAAGCGAGAAACACTCAATATTGTGATAATAATGATATTATAAAAATAAAGGTAAAAATGATAAATAAATGGATGTAATGAAATAATATGATATGCATGGATAAATAACATAAATAAATAAATAAATACGAAACTAAAAAGATGAAAATAAGCCTCGACATCGTGCTTTACAAGGCTGGAAAAATAGCTAAAATAGCTTATGCCAAAAGTATTTATCTCATAAGCTCATCACAAAAATTAGAGCAATTAATTAATAACATATGATATTAACGATTTAAAATCGAATTAAATCCCACTATAAATTTCAGTAGCTTAATTTTGTTCAAAATGACTTAGAGAAGTCATTGAAATGAAAAGCTACTTTCACAATAAGCTTAAAAAAAAAATTAAGTTTAAACAGGGGGTGTCAAAAGTAACGAAATAAAAAGGGGGTGCGAAAAGCAGTACTGAGGTCCAAGCCCAAACTGGGGGTGCAGCCCAAGGGAGGCGCATGAAGAAGATCAGCAGATTGAATCAGGGACGTCTGATTCAGATCTGAAAGGTTTAGGCACGCTGGTGCACCGTAAGGCCATGCACCAGCGCAGACAGGAATGGGTCAGGATATATATACCCCAAAACCCTAAAAAATTCTCATTTTTTCACACTCTCCCTCTCTTCTACGGCTGCTGCTCTCTCCCTCTCTTAGCTCTCTTCTGTTCTTCTTTTGTTCTTCATCATGAAGAACAACGATGAATATTCATCGTTGTCGGTGAGAGCCCGCCGCGCCGGAGCGATTCCGGCGGCGGCTCCGCCGGCCAAAATAATAAAAAAATTCAAAAAAAAGAAACCTTTTTTAAACAAAATTCTTCTCCTCCTTATTCTAAACCCGAATATTCTTGGACCAGCTTCCATAGATTTGAGAATATTCCTTATTTATTGAACATTTATTAGTTAATGAAATGCAGTAAGTTTGTTTGATTCAAAAAAAAAAGTACTATAATACAAATAATTTATTTTTTTTACAAATAAGAATAATACAATCATTATTTTCTCACAAACAATTAAATTCCCATAATTATTTCAAATGAATTTAACTATCACAATCTTTTTTTTCTTATAGGTTACTTTATCACAATCAATCTTTTTGATTGTTTCGTAAGGTAAATGAAATCAAACGAGTTTGGTACTTGAAGAATCCTTATGGGGCGTAGTTTTGTAAAGAATATACACACTTTAGGGATGTTCATGGTTCATGAACTGCACTGAACTGAACCATATAAATGGTTCGGTTAAGTAACGGGAACCACTTTTTATAAAAACTGGTTTATTTTTGAAACCAATTACAATTCAGTTCATAACCGGTTTAGAACCAGTTTACACATTTTAACTGATTTAGTTTAAGATAACTAGTTTAAAACTGGTTTTTTAATAAAAATCGGTTTATTTTTTAAAAACTGTTTTCAAAAATATTTTTATTATAAAACTATCTTTTTGTTTAAAATAAAGTACTGATTTTTATTATAAAAAAATTCAGATTTTTTTTATTAAAAAAAGTAATAAAAGAAAGATTTTTTAAATCAAAAAACAAATTTTTAAAATTAGAAAACAGTTTTTAAAACTATTTTTTTTTTTGTTTAAAATAAAGTACTGATTTTTATTATAAAAACATTCAGATTTTCTTTATTAAAAAAAGTAATAAAAGACAGATTTTTTAAATCAAAAAACAAATTTTTAAAATTAGAAAACAGCTTTTATAAATTTTAAAATAAATTAATAATTTCAATATTCTATTATATTTATTATTAAATAGAAAAAAAGGAGTGGTGGAAGGTGGTGGTCGGCCACCGGAGCTCATCCGACGGCCACCGCGCCGGCCACCGCCGTGAGTCGCCAGAAAATCTGGGTACACCGCCGTGAATCGCCGTGCCTGCACCGGAGGTTAGGCGTTGACCGCCGTGTTGACCACCGGCCAACCTCCACTAGTTTTAAAATATTTATTTATTTGTGTTTATTATTTAAATAAATTATGTTTGGGCCTTAGTAGTAGAAAAATAGTTTTTTTATGTGAGAGTAGAACAAGAAAATTACTTTTCCGACCCCTGCCCATTTCTTTTTTACCCCCCAAACTGACGTTTTTGTCCTCGGGGGTATGAAAAAAATTTGCTAAGAAAATTCGGTTTTTAGAAACCAAATTAGTTCGGTTCGTAAAAACCGAAGTTTCGGCAACGGTTTTTAACCGTTGCCTTAGAATACAAAAACGTTGTCTTTAAGAGCTAACGCAACACTTCCTCAAAACAGTATCCATATGCATAATACGCAACGGTTTTAAAGTGTTCTCTAAAGTGTTCTATGCATGAATTTCAACTAACACTTTAGATAACACTTTAAAACCGTTGCGTGTTATGCATATGGATACTGTTTTGAGGAAGTGTTGCGTTAGCTCTTAAAGACAACGTTTTTTTGTTCTAAGGCAACAGTTAAAAACCGTTGCCAAAACTTCGGTTTTTACGAACCGAACTAGTTTGGTTTCTAAAAACCGAATTTTCTTAGCAAATTTTTTTCATACCCCCCGAAGGCAAAAACGTCAGTTTGGGGGGTAAAAAAGGAATGGGCAGGGGTCGGAAAAGTAATTTTCGTAGAACAAATGTTTGGGCCATACTAAAAAATTTCTTCGGGTTTTTTATACAGAAATTCAATTATAAAATGAAATAAGATTTTGTTTTTAAAATAATTAAAAAATCTGTTATATAAATCAGTTTTTTTTTAGGAAAAAAAACTGTTATTTTAAAATAATTAAAATTTGTTATTTTAATCAATTAATAAATATGTTTTAGTTTACTTTTAAAAATCGTTTATTCTTAACCAAGTGAACTTTTTTAGATATTTTTTTTTTATGTTTTTGTGTATAAATGTTATAATTTTTTTTTGGAAATTTATAGAACAAATGATTTTGATTAAAAAATTGTAGAAAATTTATTTTTGTTAAAGGGTATATAAAGTAGATCATAAATTTGAACTGGTTCTGAACCAGTTTTAAACTAAACTATAATTGGTTTTTAAAAGTGGTTCAGTTTGAAACTGTATCAAGTGGTTCAGTTTAAAATATGGTTTAATGCAGTTTGAACCACAGTTCGGTTCAATTAACTGTATTTTTGAACACCCCTACTACACTTTGTCAAAAATATAGCGTTTTTACTTAACTATCCATTTAGTGTTTAAGGATACGATTTGTCAATTGTACTCTTTGTCAATTACTCTTATCTTTTTCAATAAAACTAATTAATGCTATATATTTGGAAAACTAAATATTTTTTTAAAAATATTTTTTGGTACATAACATATATAAATATATTTTTTTTTTTTTTTACATAATATAATTAAATTTATTGGAAAGAGAAAGTGTGTGCAAAAAAATAGGAATTTATTTGTAAATTAAAATTAGGGTATAATAGGAAGATAAGGTGCAAAAATACACTTTCTTAATTTGTTGTTACTATTCTAGATGGACACCTGTAAAAAAATGGAGGGAGTAAAATTAAAGTGGATATAGGCGGTGATTTAACGAAATAAACAGATGCAGAATGTATATAATTATTTTACATGGTTAGTGCATATTCTATTTTTTCATTTCAATTTCAAACTATTAATCACCAATTTTTTTTTTGGTACATCACCAAATTTATTGTTATCGGATTACTTAAAACAAGATTAGAATAAAATAAGATAATAATTATCACATACGGAGTATTAATTAAAGATAATACTTGATTTGTGATATCGATACACAATTCCTAACTAACTCATATTATTTTCCTATTTTATAGCAACTTTCCCTGCTATATATTAAACGTTGAGCTTTTACTTTTCTTCTAACTAACCACAACATGGAAAATCAAAGTAATTCACGAGCTCAATCAATACTCCATGTAGATGATGGTTCGTTTTTTAGAAAAGTTAAAAAATCAAGTTCATCAATAGGTCAATATTTAGGACGTTACTATTTCAGTGATAAGCAAAGTGTGATTCCTTTCAAATGGGAAGAAAAGCCAGGAATACCTAAAGAAGAGTTGGGTACATCCAAAAATCAAGTTCCTTTGAAAAATACTCATGATGATTTATGTTTTAGTAAAGTTAAAAAATCAAGTTCATTAATTGGACAATATTCAGGACCTTACTATTTTAGTGATAATCAAAGTGTGATTCCTTTCAAATGGGAAAAAGAGCCAGGAAAACCCAAAGAATTAGAGTCATTACCTTCAAATCTTGTTCCACCACCTACACCAACAAAGTTGAAACCTAAGCATGCCACAAAACATGTTTCAACCAAATCTTGGTTTTTTGTTAAGCCTCCTGTTTGCTTGAGAAGTTCGAAGGCTAAGAATAATGACAAAGATAAAGAAGAAGAGAGTTTTGATGAGATCGATTATATTTTTAAAAAGCAGGAATTCTTTTCTTCACACAGTGTTTCAAAATCTTTTTCAGGATCCTCAATGGCTTCATCCAAAGGAACTATGTTGAAGTTTTTAAGAATAGCTAATTATACAAAAGGATATAAACATATTTTTTAGTAACACAACCAATTTCTTTTATTAAGTTCTTATTTGTCTCTCTAAATTGTAGAGTGTGACCCTGCTAGAATTAGATTGACTTGTAGTGAATTCTTGTATGAAATTTTTAACAATATTTTTTTTTATTTCAATTATTACATTCAGTTTTTTAATCGTATTTATTAGTTTGATTTTGTTCATGTTACTATTTTTTTATAATTGTGTTGAAATTTATAAAATTTGGTTTTATTTCATGCTTTAATAAAGTTTATGCCAATTATAATTATATTTATGGTTTTTTCTAATTTATCTCTTGATAATTTGGGGTATTTAACCATCAACCAATAAGAACAAACTGTATTAGTTGGTTACAAGTTAGTTATAGGTACCACATGTAAATATACTTACGTGACTAGTTCTCGCTGGTTGTTGAACAAATACCCTTAAATTATCAAGAGGTAAAGTATGTCTCACGGATATTTATATATGCGGCTGAACATCTGTTTGTTTAATAATACTTGATGAACTTTTCATATGTTGTTTAATAATTAACTTATGATATCCTACAGTCTCACCAAACAATAATTTGAGATAGAATATGATATGATTATCACATATTATCTCTTGTCCCCGCGCATTAAATGGACCCTTAATGTTTATAGAATGTCTTGTTTTTGTGCTTATCAGCCTATTTTTCTCCTTAGATGTCTGTACAAATTACTACCTCTGTTTCCTTAAGTGTCTTTTGAGATCCGATTTAACGTTCCTATTTAACTGTTGTTTTGGTATTTTAATTAAGGGTGTGATTTGTCAATTATAGCCTTTGATTCAATTCAGGTACAAATAAAACATCAAAAATATATTTAGTACCTGATAGAGTTTTAACAGCAACAACTCCCTTGCCTTTGACATCAACACTCTCTCCATTACCAATGGTAACTTTTGAAGCAATTGTTTTGTCTAACTCCTTGAACAACTCTTCATCCACTACAAGAAATTCGACTTTTAGTGACAGCAAAAAAGCGTAGGTAAATGTCCATTTACCGTGGATATAGCCCAGAAAACCTACACCGACGGCATTTTTTTCGAAGTCTATAGTTTTCTGTACCTACGGATTATAACCGTCACTATAGGATATTGTGACGGAGTTTCAATTGTTGTTAAAAGACATTAAGTTATACCTACGCTCTGGGTCGTAGGTATATACGTATAACTAAGACCTTACAACCCTTTTTAGCTATGGATATTTCCGTCACTGTAGAGTTTAGTGACACCAATTATATGTTGGTATAGATCTTGCGAACATTTTGGGATTCTTTATCCCACTTTTTTTTTTTTTTTTTTTTTTTACATTTTGTCATTCGTTATACCATTTTTATTTATATTCTTACCTTTTGACTCTTTTTTACACATGGAATAAATCTCCAAAATATACTTCAATCCTATAATTTTTTGCCTATATATCACTGCTTATGTAACAAGTGTCACCAATATATATATATATAGAGAGAGAGAGAGTTAAATTAACTCAAAGTCTTACAAACTTAAAATTAGCAATAGCTAACTCATGTCAATCCTAGATTACTTTAGAGGATTATACTAATAACAAAAAAGATAATTTTGTGATCATATAATAAGCATACAAACTTCAGCTTAAAACAAATTGTGTCTACTTAATATCCTATAACTTTCATCTTCAAGGGTCCATCTTCAAGTCTCCATATTAGCTTTCATTCTTCACCTAAAAGAAATTATATAAAAAAAAATAGATGAATAATAACACAATTCAACATAGATGATATCACTCCTAAAAATATTAACTACTTTAGAGAGAATTAATTAATACCATTTTCAATATCTTCATTAATGTCACGACTAAGAGAATTCAAATGGTTAGGAGCACTGGAAGCTTTAGTAACCTGTCTAGCCAAACAAAAGACATAATAAGTAACATGAACAAAAACAGAGAGAAGAGAACTAAACTAAGCTACATAAAATCTAAAATAACTAAGAAATACGTAACACGGAGAACAAAACTTCACTAAATCAGAAGCACGAAATAAGAACTACCTTTTGCAATTTGTTCTTCTTCAATTTCTACGTCAGAAGGAATGGAGTGAGACTCTACATACTCATGAATGACACCAACTAGCATAATTTCCATATGAATTTAAAACTACACAGAAAATGATGAAAATTAGAAGTATCAACCAATAGCATTTTAAACAAAAATAGTTGAGCAGAGTGCATAATTTCCAATGAATTTCAAATTACACAAAGTATTTATGAACATTTAACAATACAGAATAACAAAAGTTAATTAAAAAACTATATATATATGAAAAGCAGGAATGATCTATGAAATAAAATTACCCTTTTATGAAGATTCCAAAAACCACTTTCCTTATGTGCTAAGTTCCACTGCAAGTTAAAATAAAAAATATGTATATTAAACAAGAATGCACAGACATTTTTTGGTGTTACACAATACATAAAATGCCTAAATTAAGTACCATGAAGACAACTTGGGCTACGTTGGAGACTCCACAACTGTAGGATCATACCCAGCTACACAAACACTTGTAGATCTCTCTGCATCAGAACATAAGATGATTAAGCTTCAAGTTGAAATGTGGCATGTACATATAATATGAAACACTAACATCAACTATTATACGGACCTTGAAAACTATATCCAAGAGACAAAATAATAGTCGAAATGAAGGAATAAAATATATGCATGAGGCTTTATGAAAACAGTGTATGAAAGTCGCGAAGAGTATCAACAGACACCGACAACCTCAAAGTAGTGTACTAGTTGAGACTTGAGAAGTTTTTTTTTTGGAACAATTATTATGAGTGATCTAGTCACAAGGTCTGCTAGAAACACTCATGAAAAAGTCTGGTACAAGCAAGGTTGCAGAGAATAAACAATCACCCTATAACAATAGCCATAACCTGTGATACACTCCAATACAAGCACCAGACCAAACAGAAAAATGCTACACAACATAAAAAGTCTAAGATCATAGGTTAAAAGCCAATGCTATATGAATATTCGCTCATCCCAAGTATAAAAGCTACCCTCACCGCAGACACAAATTCTGCAAGATGATTATGCTGGAAAAAAGATCAAACTCATTCCACAAATTTCTGATTGAATATTATGCAGTAGGTAAGTTCAATGACACTAAACTCCTGAGTCGATCAGTAGCAACAAAACCTCCTAATTACATAGCGTCTTGGGATCTCACGTCCCGCCACTATAAAAAACTCAGTAACAGAAGCATCTCCTCTTCCGACCCGAAAACACTGAGCAAAGACCTTATGAGAATCAACCAAGAACAATAGATATAATCAGGAGGATTGACCACTGACTTTCAAGTAATCACTTCTTTTTTTTTTTAAGGATATTCAAAGGAAGCACTATATACTTAATCAACAAAATCTATGTTATATGATTCAGAAAACAATTATATCTACAAAAATATTAACTTTTCATAGTTCGAGAAATCATATATAGGTCAAGCAAATTTTCTTAATTTTAACAAGTCACAACAAAGGTAAAGAACTCTACTCACCCATTTTCAGAAATATAGCCAACCCAAAGTTCTGATTTATCCCATGACATGTTGGGATGATTCTATTGTATCCATGCCATTCCTTCACTTTTAGGGTCAAGATGTGGGAAAACATAGAAATCACTCCCACCAACTAGTACTTCTGGTTCTGAAAGTCACACAATACAGTCAAACATAACGGTTGTAATACTGCATATATGAAAACAAGTACTGGTAGACTGAAAATAGACAAATTATTAAAATGGAACTTACCTACTGGTTAAACCTATAACAGGTTAAACTCCACAGGTTAATGACAAAAGTAATAACAGTGAACAAAAATACATAATCTGCAGTGTTCGTTACCCTCCACAGGTTAAACTCGCTATTAAAATGGAAATTATTACAGTGAACATCCTTTCTGCCGAGTGCTATAGATACAATAGTTGTTGTAGGTGAATTTTGAGCGCTCTCCCTACAATCTAGCAATGTGATTATACATTAGTGACCAAATAAATGCATGATTTAAAATGTAAAAAACACAATTGGAGCATTCTAAGATAAATCTCAGAATTGACTAACTCTTAACCACTTACCTTCCCTTACAACAATAAAACGGTTAAAGCATGTATCCAATGCTCCGTCTGCGTTGCTTACAAACGGTCCAACATAACCCGGAGTGCGAGGTATAGGAGGCACATCCTCAAGAGAAAAACATACAAACAAAAAGAGAAGAATGCTTGGCTATATAAATTTGGTCAATTTGGATCCTACTGAATTTCGGGAAGAAATACCTCTAAGGATTTTTAAACTATAGGCTTAAAAATACTACTTAAACTGTATTCAAATGTTTTAGAGTATCTGATTGTGTCGATATCGGCGATGCGGCGGACTAACACCAAAAGTAGCAAGTAGAAAACCTGAAATATAAGAGATAAAATTAATAAAGGGAAACAAAAATTTAAAGGAAACTAAAAATAATAGAACTGAAGCAAAGAAGAATGGATCTAAATTTTTCTGCAAAGGGGTTGTTGGAGGTGTAGAGAACCAGACCTGAAGTTTTTGGGTCCATGAGAACTGAAGATTGATGGAGGAGAGTTCAATGGTGAAGCGAACTGAATGGTGCGGCGGCGAACTATAGGTTTTCGAGGAATCGACTTAATTGAAACGCAAACTGAAGAGTTAGTGATGACGAGATTGACGATCTGAACTGAATCGGCGAACTGGTCGGAATCACTGACATAAGACGTAGGTGGAGTTGAGGGAATTGCGAACAGATGAGTTAGAGAAGTTGAGAACGTTGGTCACCAATGTTCGTTGCTGGAAGGAGTTTGAGGAACGATTAATGGATATCTCATATATATATAGCTAGACATCCTTTCTTTCTTTTATTTTCTTTGATTTGTGATCTGAATGGGAAAAAAAGAGAATGAAAGAGTTTATTTAGGGGAAACTTTAGGGTTTAGGTGGGTGATGAAAAGGATCTATTGAATAGCATAGATCGACATCCTTTCTTTTGTATTTTCTTTTTTAAGTTATTTCTTTTTAGTTTTATAGTCTTTAAAAATAAAAATAAAAAACTATTTCAAATTTTCACACGTGTACAAACAATACCCACAGTTAAGATTTTTTGTGGGTATAGTTCTCTTATACTTACGGATACTATGTTTGTCACTAAAACCCTCCGTAGGTAATTGTCATTTTTCTTGTAGTGATCATGGGCCATGTGATGCGTGCATCCACTATCAACCAACCAATTTTTATTATTTTTGTCCGTGGACAAACATGTTGTTGCAAATAAGTATTCCTCCTCCTCATTTTGATCAGCCACTTGAGCCTGAACTTTAGGTTGTTCTTCATTTTTGCAAAATTTTGCAATATGGCCCGGCTGATTGCATTTATTGCAGCGGAAATTTGGTCTATCCCAGCATCTGAAATGTGGATGATTTGTTTTTCCACAGTACTTAATTGAAGGTGCGTGGGAGAAAACACAAGAAGGGGGGGTTGAATTGTGTTTTAAGTTTTTAAAATCTTTTCCAGATAATAGTATCTATCAAAGTCTTTAAGCACAGCAGAATACTTCACACAAACAACTTGACTGAATGTAAAGATGGAAGAGTAAATAAGAGAGTAAGAGAGAGACAGACACAAGAATTTATACTGGTTCCCCTCACAAAACGAGAGTACTCCAGTCCCCTTGCACTTCTAAGGGATTTCACTATAATCACAAATATTACAATTCTAGTGCTCAAGCACACAAGCAAGAGACTTCCTTGCTCTAAGTCACACAAGACAAAGAGACTTCCTTGCTCAAATCACACAAGATAAGAGACTTCCTTGCTCAAATCACACAAGATAAGAGACTTCCTTGCTCTAATCACTAAGATTGAGACTTTTCCAAATTACTCATGCAGGAGTAAATACTAAGTTCTAAGCTTAAAACTATTACAAGATAATAACTTCAGAGGCTTTAGTTAGTTATCAATTTCTCACTTAATCTTGAGAGATAAAATAATTGAAGATCAGTTGTTGTTCCTTCCTTAGTCATCAACTTCTTTCTTTCTGATATATATATATGAGTGAAGAAAGATATTGAGACGTTGTAGAATCCCGTTGTAAATGGACAGCTGTAACTTTTGAATTTACTCTAAGCATAGCACGTCTTCTTCATAGTTAAGCCCACGTTTTACTGTCTGTCCAAATACAGTAATAAGGTACAACTAGCTCCTAAAGAGGATATGATCACATCCTTTATGACCGTTGTAATTAGTTGTCCTTATAGAGATCATCAGGCTTAGTAAGAGTGAGTGATGTAGCCTTTCTGATGATCAATGGAATTCTCTTTGCTTCTGATGAACCTTAATCTCTTGAAGTCTGATTGGTCTTGAATATTTGGCCTCTGATAGTCCTTCGTAATTCAGCTTCTGAACGTCTTCATCTTCTGAATAACTCTTGACTAACACCAAATAGCTTCTGAACTCTTGTAGGCATCTGAATGTCTAAGCTTCTGAACTTCTCTTAAGCTTCTGAACTCTTGTAGACATCCTGATCTTTTTTGAGCTTCTGAACGCATTTAGCTTCTGACCATATTTTAGCTTTTGACCACGTTTTAGCTTCTGAACTCTTTCAGAGTGTAATGTTTAGACTTTCATAAGGTTCCTTCAGAGCATAAATCAAGTGTGCTAATGTATATTCTTAAGATTTTCCTGCACACTTAATTTAAACATTAGTAATCTCAATTGTCTATTTAATACTTTGTTATCATCAAAACTAAGGGTGTGTATCAAAACACATTTTGTTCCAACAATCTCCCCCTTTTTGATGATGACAAATATGAGTATTAAATATAATTGTTGTTGATAAAATTCAGCTATGTTGACATTAGACTTCTGAGTTTTGCAAGCTCCCCCTAAGTCTGATAGTCCATAGGGTTAGGTTTGTAAGCTCCCCCTATTTTGTATCTATAGTTAATTTTAATCAGTTTAAGAATTACTTTATTATATGACTTAAATTATTCATATTTTACTATGCAGAGAACAAGGTTTGTAAGCTTCTTCTTTTCATAGTGTAATAATCTTTGAATAAAGTTGCACCCTTACTAAAAAACTATCTATGAATAATAAACTTCAATTAATAAATATATTCTCCTTAAAATTATGCGCTTATTTAAAATGCCAGATGAATTAGACAAAATATTTAAATGAATTAGAAACGTATACACACACAAGGTTCAGAGGTTATCATGATATACAGTTTCAGAGTTCAAAATAAATATAATATTTTTCAAATAGTTCAGAGCTTAAAAAAAATACACACATTTTGAAATCCTCAAGATCAGATTGTCATTACAAAGCATGTAACGCATGCCACTAAATTGACCACTCTCCTACACTCTCTTCCTGAAGCACTACAAAGCCCTAAAAAGCAAAGTAATTTCGCTTCTTCCAACAATTGATTTATCATTATTCTTTCTCCCCCTTTTGTCATTATCAAAAAGGTAGTTTAAGCAATTAATAACAATTGCAATGTCCAATGCAGTCAAGTCAGGAGTGGTTGAACGCATTTATGACATTGGCGTGTGAAATGAGCTTATAAAAGGAGAGAAACCTAGTCATTTTATTCACACAGAATAATCTTAGGTTGTGATAGAGCAATTGAGAGAAAAAATGAAACGCTCAGAAAAGAAAAAGGTAGATTCAAAGAGAGTTAGTCAAGATAGGAGAAAACATACGAAGAAATCAAGAGAAACAAAGCCAGCGTCTGAAAAAGAGAAACGCAGTTCAGAGTCTGAAGAAAAAGATTGCGACTCTGACTGATTTGAGTTTCTGAAGACATATCCTCCTGAAGAAAAATAATCTGATATCCAAGGCTCTAGAGGGGCTAGAATCTTCTCCTGAAGAAAAACAAACTGATGCATCAGAATTGGTTTCTTCAAGGAAAATGATCTAACAGTTGGATAACCCAACTCCCCTCATCAAAGGTCATATCAAGGCTGCTGCCACAATATGTCCTTTGGAGCATCCAGAAAATAGTCTTTAGGAATTTTTATATGTAATCAGTAACTTATGTTCTCAATGAAATAAAATATAATTGATTTGGCTTGTTTAATTTGATTTTCTTATTATGTTTCTTCTCTTGTTATGCAATTTGATTCTTTAGGAATAACCAAATATTGTACTGATTGAAAAAACAATTTTATGAACAGAAACACAAGAGTTTGAAATACCGATTGAGAAACTGTTTTTAAATGGAATGAACTTTTGAAAGAAGGTTTTGAAAGCCAATTGAAGAATAAAAAAATTAAATCTCAAAAAAAATCTAAAGAATCAGAATAAAAGCATCCAGAATAACAATAAACTCAGTGAATAAATATTTCAGAATAGCACAACGAAGTCAAAACATAAAAAAATATAGAGTTAATCCTATCAATGTGCCTAACAAAATATTAATCAGCAGAAAATTAATTAAACATGCAAAGAAATCCTAGGATTTTATTGTGGACGACTACAGAGAAAAGCTAGGGTTTTCATGATCTCCTTCTGATTTCCATTAACTTCCTCCATCAGTCCAATGTACGTGTCCACCTTGGCTTCAATCCTCTCAATATCAGCCTCATAAGTTGGATTCCTCGGGTGCTCTTGGTTGCTTGGGCTAGCTCCCAGAGTGTCTTGAATTGGTTCATTCAGATCTTGCTCAATTGAAGCTAACCTATCCCTCAGGTTTTGCTCAACATTTTCTCTCACAGTAGAGGATTCAGGTTAATCTCTCTCTGTGTCCTTCCGAGTTTGAATGACCTCTTCAACATTTGCATCTTTTCCCTTGTCAAAATTCTTCTGCTCTTCAACATCTGCCTCCTGAAGACTATACAGTTCTTTCACCAAACTCTCCGTCAGACTCACCCATTGAGCAGCATACTCAGATGAAGGCATATCACATTGCCTTAGATCATGAAGACCATGTATCTGCCTAAACAAGGTGCTGCATTTACTCAAGATATCAGGGTCATTTGAGTTGGTTGGGTGATGTTCAGTGGTTGAGGGTGTGATGGTGTGTTGAGGTGATGTTTGTGGTTGAGGATCAGTTTGAGTAGCAACACAGTCAGATGTTGTAGATGTCCCAACCTCTTGGGTTTTCTTAGCAGTTTTCTAACAGCGTTGATTAAGTAGTATTTGTTGTTGTTGGTTTTGATCAGGTTGACTAAATTAACTTAACTGTGTATCAGAGGTAGTTAGTTCTTTAATCATTTCATCAACTTGATCCCTGGTTGGTGAGTTGGGGGTTTCATCAAATTGGAGTACTTCAGTGTGTACTGACTCATTAGAATCAGTTGCAATCACTTCAGTATGTGTACTAATTTGTTGTTCAGGTTCAATTTGATGTTCAGGTTGTGTTTGTTGGTCAGGCTCAGATTGTTGTTTAGGAGATGTTTGAGGTTCAGGGTGTGTATGAACATGTTCAGGTTAGGTATATGGTTCAGGTTGTGGTTGAGCATGTTCAGGTTCATAGGGTATATTTGGTTCATATTGGATTATCTCAGGTGTAGGGGATTTTGAATGAACAGGTTCTGAGACAAGTTGTTTTAATGTGAGATTGTCTTCAGGACTTGTTGGAATGGGGTTCTGAGTCTGTTCAGAGATTGGGTGGATGGATGGGTTTTGAACAAGGTTAGATAATTCACCACCTAAACGTTGTTCAAGGAATTGTAAGGGTGAATTTCTGGGTTGGGTTGATGATGGGATTGGTTGAGTATCTTGAGTATTTACAACAACAGGTTTAGACAGAGATACATTACCTGAGTTGTCTTGGGATGAGCCTTCAGCATTCCTTTTCTTGGGCTCCTTGACAAGCTTCTTCTGTCTGACACTTAGTGGTTCATCATCATCTTCACTTTCTACATCTTGAACCACTACCACTTTTGAACTCCCAGCCTTTGTCTTTGTCTTGCCTTTGCTTTCACCTTTTTCAGCTTCAACCATAGCCTTTACCAATCTCTTTCTTTTCCTTTTCACATCCTCTGGTTCAATCTCAAAAGGTTCTCCTTGGCTTTCCAGTAGTTGTATGTACCGGTTAACAATACCTTTAGCAACAGAAGGTATGTTAATCTTGAATGTTGCTACCATAGAAGGTCCAAAATGTGGTAGCTGTTCCAAAGGCTCTGAAAACTTCAAAGCTTGTCCTGGTAGGAAGTACATGTTGGACAATGTGTTTACTGAGATAACAGAGGCTCTCAGTTCTCTTAACAAGTTATCTTGACCAGCAGCCTTGATCACGTTAATCACACCACACTGGTAGAAAATCTCACTTAGAATCCTTGGGTAAATGACATGAACATTGGGCTTAGTTTGCCTTTGAATAGCATTAACAGCCTTGCACAGGTGATTGAAGATATACTTAGCCCAGTTTAGTTGATATCCTCTAGTGAGATAATAGATAAAGTATCTATGATCCCAAGAGAGTTGATCAGAGCTTCCACTCCTTGGAAAGATTGATCCTAGCAAAATTCGGGCTAGTAATTTCTGCGTTGGTTTCAAATCACCACTCTTGTTGCTTTCACAGGTTTTCCCTTTTTCATAACACCTCTTTGTCATATCATTCAGACACCCAGTGTTTTTGGCATCAGTTGCGCTGAAGGCATTGAATTTTCCTTCATTGGGAATATGTAGAATGCTTGCCAAATTTGAATCCTTGCTCTAATCACTAAGATTGAAACTTTTCCAAATTACTCACGCAGGAGTAAATACTAACTTCTAAGCTTAAAACTATTACAAGATAATAACTTTAGAGGCTTTAGTTAGTTATCAATTTCTCACTTAATCTTGAGAGATAAAATATTTGAAGATCAGTTGTTGTTCCTTCCTTAGTCATCAACTTCTTTCTTTCTGATATATATATATGAGTGAAGAAAGATATTAAGACGTTGTAGAATCCCGTTGTAAATGGACAGCTGTAACTTTTGAATTTACTCTAAGCAGAGCACGTCTTCTTCACAGTTAAGCTCACGTTTTACTGTCTGTCCAAATATAGTAATAAGGTACAACTAGCTCCTAAAGAGGATAAGATCACATCCTTTATGACCGTTGTAATTAGTTGTCCTTATAGAGATCATCAGGCTTAGTAAGAGTGAGTGATGTAGCCTTTCTGATGATCAATGGAATTCTCTTTGCTTCTGATGAACCTTGATCTCTTGAAGTCTGATTGGTCTTGAATATTTGGCCTCTGATAGTCCTTCATAATTCAGCTTCTGAACGTCTTCATCTTCTGAATAACTCTTGACTAACACCAAATAGCTTCTGAACTCTTGTAGGCATCTGAATGTCTGAACTTCTCTTAAGCTTCTGAACTCTTGTAGACATCCTGATCCTTTTTGAGCTTCTGAACGCATTTAGCTTCTGACCACGTTTTAGCTTTTGACCACGTTTTAGCTTTTGAACTCTTTCAGAGTGTAATGTTCAGACTTTCATAAGGTTCTTTCAGAGCATAAATCAAGTGTGCTAATGTATATTCTTAAGATTTTCCTGCACACTTAATTTAAACATTAGTAATCTCAATTGTCTATTTAATACTTTGTTATCATCAAAACTAAGGGTGTGTATCAAAACACATTTTGTTCCAACATACTTACATGGTGGATTATTTGCCTTCTCATCTTCAGCTTTACTACTCCATTTATTGGAACTTTCTCCTTTCTGAAAGTTGTTCCATTGGACATTTTTCTTCTCTCCTTTGTGACCTTGATTCAGCTTCAATTTTGCTCGTAAAGCACCTTCAATCGTGCCTTCCTCCCTCATAAGTCGTCTTTGTTCTTGGGTTTGCAAAGCATACACCAATTCTGACAAAGTAATGTTTGACAGATCTATGGAATTTTCCAAAGAAGAAATGGTGGATTCAAACCTCTTAGGAACAGTCACAAGAATTTTTTGGACTATCCTTGTATCAAAAAATATAGTTCCAATCAACCTTACATTGTTCACAATGCTTAGAAGTTTGTCAGAATACTCCTTGATTGTTTCTGACTCCTTCATCTGTTGCATCTCAAATTCTCTGATCAAATTCAGCACTTGCATCCCTTTGATTTTCTCATTTCCTTCATACTCTTGTTTGAGAAAATCCCAAATTTCTTTGGCTGACTTCAGAGTCATAATTCTTGTAAAGATTTCTTCAGAAACAGCTGAAAAAAGATAAGACTTTGCCTTCGATTTTTGCTGCTTTTTCACCTTATGATTTTTTATTTGTGCAACCGTTGGATTGTCCGGTAATGGTACAATCACATACTCATCCTCAACAGCCTCCCAAAGATCACTAGCATCAAGATAAGCCTCCATTCTTGTTGCCGTTAAGTGATAATTTTCACCCTTAAAAATTGGCAATTTTATGGCTAAGTTTTCTGATTGCATTTTGATCTCTTTTTTTTTTATCCTTTTTCCTTTGATGGAACTCTAAACCTCACTAGGTCCCTCAAGAAAAAAGCTCTTGATACCAATTGTTGGTTTTTTTAGGACAAAGGAGGAATGAAACTCACATTATTTTATTGATATTATCATCCTTTAAATACATGAAAAACATAACATAAGAAAGATAAATATAAATCACAATTAAACTACCTTAAATTTGTAACATACACACTAATACTTATAATGCCTATAGTTAAAACTTATAATAATAGGAATCCTAAGTGACTCAATAAACTCTATTAAACTATAATAATAATATTGATTCATAATTTCAACAGCTGCCGTCTCTCACTAGAGTTTATTTTTCTCAACACACTTAACACTTATACTTAGGTTTTTTTTTATCAATGGGTCAGGTGGTCGTGTAAATATGAACACATCCTCTAACGTTTTCAACTCTCTTTCTATTATTTAGTACCCACATAGAGAATGTGGTAATAATAATATGCAGAGTCTACCTTTCATTATTTTTATTCTCAAAATACACACTAGTATATAATACATACTAATATGTTCTAGTACCCAATGTGGAACTCAATATTTTATTTTCAATTCACACATAAATGTGCTCTATGTTCCAACGGTTCATAACCAATCCTAAAGGAGAAGATGAATAAGGTTAGGTTAGGAAATAAAGGGGCTAATGCTGAAAAATAAGAATTTTAAAGGAAAGAAAGAATTTTAAAGGAAAGAAAGAACCAATACTATCTCAGATGTTTGAGAAAGAGAAAAAAAATTCACTAGTGGTGGTGATGGTCACCGACGGTGAGTCACTTAACTTGGTGACTCACCTTAATTAGAGGCAGTCGAGATGGTAATAAAGGATGAGGTTAGATTTGATTTGTGTGTGAGAGAAAATCTAATGTTGATAGACTATAATAAATTTGTGTTCCTTATTTAATCTAATGGTAAACAATGAACTTATAAATTTGTACATCCATGCACAAATTTAATAACCTGTGCATTGTAAATGCCACCGAATATTTCATACTCAAACTTCACACCATTAAACTACTTTAAAAAGAAAAGGCAACACTTTTAAGCTCTTTTGATTTTTAGATTTTAACATGTGCAAATTTATGAACGATAGGAAAAGACCTTACAATAATGCCAAATGGCAATTGTCCGTGTGTTTTCAAAATACCAAAATAAATGTGCTCTATGTTTTCATTTTATTTTTTTTTGCTTTTTAATACTAAAAAAAAAGTCAAAACAGTTTTTAAAACTAGTTGGATTTAAAAAGTACACCCAAACAAGTTCTTTAGTTTGTAGTGTTTTAAAAACTAAGATACAGTTTTTGAAAACTTCATCAAACAAGCCCTTAGTCTATAGATATAAATTACATTGATATCTACAAATAAACTAATTGATGGATTCTCAAGGACTATTATATAATACAATGAGGTTTTTGCATTGTAACTCAAGCACTATTATAAAATTATACAATGAGGTTTCTGCATTGTAATGCGTCCCTATGCCAAATCTCCCATTGACAAACGTATAGACAAGGGGGTAATAAGTAAATTCCTAATGTAGTGATCAACATTTTCAATTGTAACTGGTGATAGGAAGACAGCAGTTAGCTAAAAGAATTTATGGATTTCCATTTCAATAGAAAGAATTTGCAATGCATATCTGCAATAGTACCAAGTAAATCATGGATTACATTTCAGATGCAACAAAAAACATCACTACAGGACGATAAATTTATGCAAAACTCAGCACTCCAAAGCTCATGACCAGACCTCAGACTAAATTGAATTAACAAAATCTAACCTTCAAAGCAAAACCTAACTCTCATCCACTTCCACCAGTTCAACAGCTACCAACTAATGTTAATACATGCAAAATAATAATTTTAAACTGCATGATTTAGATGTCAGAAATCCTTGGAACATCAACCGGAAACTGGTTAATCTCGTCAATCCAAGGGTTCTTCTCTTTTGCAGGATTGATTGTCCTTAGAGCCTTCCATACTGCACTGTTGCACTTGAATCCAGAACCGAATGCTATTTGCCACGTTCTATCTCCTTTCTTGATCCTTCCCTTGGCTTCTGTGTATGCCAATTCGTACCAAAGTGAACTGCTTGAGGTGTTTCCAAAACGATAAAGTGTCATTCTTGATGGCTCCATATGCCAAGGAGACAGCTTCAAGTTTTTCTCCAGCTCATCTAAAACAGCTCTTCCACCGGCATGAATGCAGAAATGTTCGAAAGCTAGCTTGAAATCCGGAATGTAAGGTTTGATCTTCATCTTGAAGAGTTTCTTTCCAACTAACGTGCCGAAGAACAGCAGCTGTTCAGATGTTGGAAGGACAAGAGGCCCCAATGTGGTGATGTTTGTTTTCAAAGCATCGCCTGCAACTGCCATAAGATCTTTTGATAAAGTGACACCAACTTTGCCGTTGTCGTCTTCTTCTTGTGTAACGCAGCTGAAGCACTTGTCATCAGCACCCTTGTTAGTGCGAACAGTGTGAACCAATCGGTATTTAGATCTTCTCCTATCAGAGCTCTTGTTGGATAGTAGAATTGCAGCCCCTCCCATACGGAACAAACAATTCGAAACAAGCTTGGAGCGGTCATTCCCAGGATACCAATTCAACGTAATGTTCTCCATGCTAACAACCAACGCATACGAGTTAGGATGGACCTGGAGAAGCTCTTTAGCAAGATCAATTGAAATAATCCCGGCACTGCATCCCATCCCACCAAGGTTGTAACTCCTTATGTTACCTCTAAGCTTATAGTGATTGATGATCATTGCAGAAAGCGACGGAGTTGGACAGAAGAGACTACAATTCACAATCAGAATTCCAATGTCTTTAGGCTTTACTGATGTCTTCGAAATCAGCTCATCGATGGCACCAAACATAACCATCTCAGCTTCTTTCCTAGCTTCTTTCATTGAAGGGTTGGGAGGAATGCTAAGGACAGCTTCTGGAAGGTAAGTGTTTTCACCAAGACCAGATCTCTCAAGTATCTTTCGCTGGAAGTCAAGGTTCTCCTCTGTGAAGAAACCACTTCCCCTGGAGTGATCCATAAAAATCCTTTTGGTGCATTTCCGAGACTCTTCCGGCTTGTAACATGAGAAATTGACAAGGTAGACTGGCCTAGGACGAGTCATAAAGTAAAGGGTCGATAAAAATACAAGGAGAGTCGAGCAAATAATGACTGATACCAGATTGTATTGCAGGTTTTCCCAAATATCATAGATATCTTTGAGTGAGAAAGTTGAGAGCTGTGCAGCAATTAACACCACAAGTGGTGAAAGAAACAGGTACATGCCATGAGTGATTAGGTAATGATAGCCAAGCTTCACATACTTCAATTTAACAGATTTTTTGAAATCGGGAAGCATCCGCGACGATGGTGACAACAAGGGTGTTTCTTGCTTTGAATCTGACATTTTTTCCTGTTCAAAATTTAAAATACATCCAGTTAGCAAGATAGCTTAAAAAAAATAAAAAAAATAAAAATAAAAATAAATAAAAAAAATCTAAAATCAGCACCTATGTAATGTATGCATTCATAGAGATGAAAATCCCCCTAAAATAATCATTTCTAGTACCAATTGAGTAGCAAAACCATGATTAAATATTTATTGATATCCAACTTGAGAACTATATACCCCTTCAAACCTTTTGTTTACATATTAGATAGTGAACAATGTCACTGGCAATGACAGCATTATCTTCCTTCTTTCTCTGCTATATTCTCTTCCATTCACTCTTGTGCTTATTTAACTATATTTTATTTTATACCATTCCATCTAATCATAAGTTAAGATCTCTGATTAAAATTCCAATTAAACTTTTTCACTGGCAATTAACTGACAATAAAAATCAGTAAACTAATCATAAAGAGAAAATTTCTCATAAACTTATGAATCAAATCTACCAAAACAAAGAAAATATATTAAGCAAAACAGTAAAAATAAATCAAATCAAATCAAACTCAAACCTCAGAATCAATCAACCTCAACCACAATTCAGAAATCAATAATCTCACATAAATCAAAACAAGAATGAACCAACGGCAAGCGACAGAGCGAGGTGAGACGCTGGCGAGAGAGAAGAGCTGGTTGTGCAACAAGGTGTTACGAGAGACTGCTAGAGACAACCAACGGCGTAGCGAGGTGACCGGTGGACATATAGAGACGAGTTCGCGGCGGCGGTGAGAACGAGGTTGAGAGAAGAGAATCTGAGAGATAGGATTTTTGGGGGTTTTTGTAATTACAAATGCATGCAGGTCCACCTCTGGTACCTTGAAAAGCCAAAGGCAGCAGACAGATAACACAGGAATGTGGGTGGTGATTTGAGAAGGAAGGGAAACAAATAGATTTGATTTAGTGATTTAAAAATTGGAATAACCCAAAATAATTGGGTATATTAAGGTGGTAATGTATATTTATTTATTTTTTTGACAAGGAGGAAGTGCTAAATGGCAATGTATATTTTTTATGTGACAGATCTACTATTAAATCAACATCGCATGTGGATTCATCATTCATTAATTAAATTAAATCTATATATAAAAGGGTTAAATATAATTTTGGTCCCCATCGTGTCGGAGAATTTCATTTTTAGTCTCTGAAGATTTTTTCACACTTTTTAGTCCTGAAGATTTTCAATCAGTGTTTTTACTCCCTACTTTTCAATCAACTCATGCATATCATTCAAAATTTTAAATTATTTTTTGCGGTCATGTTTAGTACATTATATGAATCTCTCCTACAAAAGTTTAAATTTTTTTACCAAGAGATGAATTAAATATGAATTTTTTAGTTTTTTGCACATAAAAATTCATAAATAATTCACCATATGTTAAAAAATTCCAAATTTTTATCGGAGATGTTCTTATAATATTATAAACATGAATACAAAGAACTGTTCAAAAATGTGAAAGTATACAAGAGTTTGATTAAAAGTAGTGTAAAAACTTCAGGGACTAAAAAGTGTGGAAAAAAATTTAGGGACTAAAAATGAAATTCAGTGAAACTATATGTGCCAAAAACATATTTAACCCTATATAAAATAATTGGATATGAGAAGGAGGTGAGTTCAAAACGAGTTGGGATCCTCTCCATTTTCGATCATTTTCATTTCTCTCATTACCAAAGTTTTTAAATGTTTTTGGGTGTATAAAAGACATTTCAACCCACTTAATGTCTCACTTTTACATTTATATTTCCAAAACTATATAGTAATAGAAGAAATGGAAAGAATAGGAAAAAGAGAGGATATTAACTTGTTCAAAACAAACAATGTGGAAGTGTCACGGGCGGCGCTGTCGGATTTGACCGTTTACATCATAGTTGTTTAGTTATGTTGAATCATACGGTAGTGGTTGACTCTCTTTCCTCCACCCAATGTCATATATCATTACTCTTCTACTTTATTTATATTTTACTTTATTTAGAAAAGATCGAAAAAAACATTTCAATAAAAAACTTCGGAATTGTTTTTATCTGAAACGAAAACTTTTTTACCCTAAAAAATCGGGAATTTTTTTCTTGAAAGAAAAAATCAATTTTTGTTTTTCCGAAAGATTATCAGAAACTTTTTTCCAGCAAAATCGATAACTTTTTTCTGAAAAAATCGGGAACATTTTTTTATGAAAAAATTGGGAACTTTTTTTCGAAAAAAAAAAATCGAACTTTTTTTCTTAAAAAAATATCCGAAACTTTTTTTTGGGAAAAATCGAGAATTTTAGTCTGAAAAAAAAATTCAAAATATTTTCCCGAAAAAGATTGAAATTTTTTTTCCGGAAACATCAGGAACTTTTTTTCCAAATTTTTTTTCCGAAAAAAAGATAAAAAACTTTTCTTCCGGAAAATATCGGGAACTTTTTTCCCGAATAAAATATCGGAACTTTTTCTTGAAAAAACCCCGGAATTGAAAACTAATTTTTTTAAATATAAATTTTGAAAACTGGATTTTTTACTCAAAAATCGGTTTTAAAAACAAAATCAGTTATTAAACCAACATAACCACTTATATAACTGGTTTTGTGAAAAGAAAACCGATTATGATATTTAGTTTTTATGTCCGGTTATAATAAATGGTTGTGGATTGGTTATGAACAATTTTTTTTTATTATCCAATATGCTCAACCCTACGTGTGATACACGAGTTTTTTATAATATTATTATATACTAGCGGTCAAATGGGCAAGGAACGTGCCCGTTTGTGTGATCCGCATTTTCTAATGCGCTAACTGTAACAACCCAAACTTAATTGAGAGTTATACTAGTATTAACCAATGTTAGAACTCATGTGGACATTAGATAAGTTAGAACCTATGAAACCCCGATACTCTAAAAATGACAAAGTATCGTGTCCGATACGTATCCGATACTCGCCCGATACTCTTCGATACTCGTATCGGAGAGTATCAGACAATTAATATTATTTTTTTAAGGAAAAAATTACCGATACGTGTCGGATACTTCTCGATACACGTATCAGAAAAGTATCGGACAACTAATGTCCTATGATGATAGAATTAGAGGACATCAATACTGATACAATCTGTGTTTCCTCTTAAATAGTGAATGTTAGGGGATGATGTTCTTTGTGTGATACTTTTGATGTTTTTTTTGGATAGTACTAGTTATGTTATTTTTTGTTAGTACTTATTTAACTTAAGATATGTAATCGTCACTTGTTTGCTCAATATGTAATCGTCAATTGTTTGCTCAATTTGAGTAATTTGAATTTTAATTTATTATAATTTTCGATTTTTGTTATGTTTATATATTGTGCATTTATATATTTAATTTTTAAATAACGTATTGCGGTAGTATCATATCGGAGATTTTGAAATTTTTTCCGTATCGCCGTATCGGTATCGTATCGTATCGGTATCGTGGGACGTATCCGAACTTCATAGGTTAGAACCATGACAAAGAATGCTAGTACACTAGTGGACCCTACTCTCTTATAAGACTATGCCACTACTACACCACATCACAATTTCATTTTTCCTCTCTCTTACTGTAAACTCAAAACAACAACAACAACAACAACAGACACTTCTCACCTTCCTCCTCCCTCGGCTGAACCACCACCATCATCAAACATCAACTAAACTTAACTCACCCATTTTACCCAAAATTCACATGCAACTCCATTTCAAGCTTCACTAGCTCACTAGAACCAAGACTAGGAGTTGTGATTTTGATTTTCTCTCCTCACTCGGTCATACCAGCCCTTTCATCTTCCATTAGAAGAATTCAATTGTTCCCTTCACTTGAAATTAGAGATATGCAAGTGGGTAGTGAAAGAAAAAAAAAAGGGGTAAGCATCTGGATGTTGATAGATCAAGGTAATAGTATATACCAAAATTTTTCCTTCCTTTGAGCGTTATAATTGAAAGTATCATAAATCTAATTACTCATATTTGGGTACATTCTTGTGAGATTGATGGATAAAGGAGTATTATTGAATGAACTCATTGGAATTGAAGAAACAAGTTACTGCACTTACATTTAAGAATGGAATTTTTGGAAGGTAATGAATTTTCTGCATAATTTCATACAGACCGGTTTTCAGTAATTGGACTGTATCTATCAAACTGTAACTCTGTTTGGTAGGGTAGTTACATGTCTGGAAAGCTAACGAAATTTCCGTCGATTTGGTACAAGTTTCGTGAATTTTAGATCCGTATTGAAGTCTGTGGACGCATCCGAAGTCCGGGTACTGATGCTGTCAAAATTCTGGTTTTTGGACTGCAAGTTTTACGCGCTCGACCACACAAATGGATGTTTGAGAGCGTACGGAATAGCTCGGTGATGCCGGATATCTCAGGTGGGTTCCTTTAAGTACACACTTTTTACATATGACGGTTCTCAGATGTAGACGCACGAGATGTAGAAAGAATACACTTTTTACATCTGACGTGTGACTCGCGTCAGATGTAAAAACAACACATTTTACCTCTGACTGAAGTCCACCGGATGTAGTAGGCATACACATTTCATTTTTTAATTAAATTGGACATTTTACATCTGACCAAGTCCACCAGATGTGAAATATTTACTTTTTTTTTAAAATCCTGCATTTTTTTATTATTATTTTAAATCCATTTTTTTTAATTTAAAAAATCTCAAAATACCACTACAATTCAACATTCAACTAAAACCATTACAACATATAATAAAATGTTTCAACATTCAACAAACACATCAAATGTCATTACAATATCAAATGTCATTACAAACCTTAACCAAAATACCAAAATACAAATCAAAACATCGTCATAATTAATACTAATTCACTGTATCATCATAATTAATACTAATCATAACACAAACATAACTAGCTCCTAAGCTTCCTCATTGGTATTAGGGGTAGAGGGTGAAGAGGTGGAGGGAATCTATGTTGAAAAAATCCTCAATAATGAAAAGAGTGATGAAGCAACGAGACATTTGAGGGAGCAGCATAATCGGGTTTTATCATGAAGATTATGTCTCTTAATTTGAGGGGGTGGGGTGACGCGGTGAAACGACGTCGACTGAGCTCGTTATTACACTCAGCCGCGTTTGATATGTGCTTTTTACAAGAAACAAAACGATCTGCATTCACTGATTCTATGATACACGGTTTGTGGGGACATAAAGATGTTGTTTGGATAGCTAAAGAATCCATCGGTCTCTCTGGTGGTATGTTATCTATTTGGAACAAAGATATATTTTCTTTTCGTTATAGCTTTACCGGTGTCGGTTATTTGGGTATTTGTGTGGAATGGAAAAATGAGTTGTTGTATATTGTGAATATTTATTCTCCTTGTTCTTTGGCCGGTAAACGAAAATTATGAAAGGATTTGTTAGAATTTAAAACAAATAATGCTATCGGAGATTGGGTTTTAGGGGGGATTTTAATATTATATCGAAGAGTGGCGAAAGAAGAGGTAGTAGTGGCAGTGGGCGTTTGTCGGAGAGGTCAGAATTTTCCCTTTTCATAGAGGCTATGGAAGTGATTTATATCCCGGTTCTAGGGAAGAAATTTACTTGGTTCAATTCTGATGGTTTGACAATGAGCAGATTGGATCGATTCCTTTTATCTGAAGGGTTTATTCATAAAGGAGGTATATCTAATCAATGGATCGGTGACCGCGATATTTCTGACCATTGCCCTATTTGGTTAGAATGTTCTAATCTTAATTGGGGGCCCAAACCCTTTAAATTCAACAATTGTTGGGTTGATCATCCAGAATTCCTTGATCTTGTGAAAATCATTTGGGCGCAATCCAATGTAAGAGGCACAAAGACTTTTGTTATTTCAGAAAAGATGAAGAGACTGAAAGAAGCGTTGAAGAAGTGGAATCGAGATGTTTTTGGTTTTATGGACTTGTGCATTGACAAAACAGTGAGGGAATTGAATGAGGTAGAGGACTTAATTGTAAATGGGGATGTCGACCAATCTGATTTAAACTCGAAGGAGTTTGTTAGGAAATTTTGGGAGCAAATTCATTCTAAAGAAAGTCTTCTTCGTCAAAAATCTAGAACGAAGTGGATTCAAGAAGGAGATTCTAATTCACGTTTTTTCCATTCAAGTATAAAGGGGCGTCGTCGCCGTAATCAAATTGTTATGTTAAAGAAAGGAGAGGTCTGGCTAGAAGGCGTGACGGCTATTAAAAAAGAAGTTAAGGATCACTTTGTTAAGCTTCTTTCAGAAGACTGGAATCACTATGCCAAAAAAGGCTTCAGACAGCGCTTTATTTGGCCTTAGATAGCGCTTTATAAGCGGTGTCTATTCTGGCGCTGTTAAAAGTATAGACAGCGCTCTATAATCAAGTAAAAACGCTGATTAATGTCATCTTTAGACAGCGCTTTGAAGATATAAGCGTTGTCTTATGTTATGTTTAGATAGCGCTTTCAAGATATAAGCGTTGTCTTATGTTATCTTTAGACAGCGCTTTCTACATATAAGTGTTGTCTTATGTTATGTTTAAATAGCACTTTCTAGTATAAGAGGTATCTAATGTCAGCTTTAGACAGCACTTCTAGCATAAACGCTGTCTAATGCCAGCTTTAGACAGCGCTTATACTAGAAAAACGCTGTCTAATGTTCTATATTAAAAAAAATTAAATTGTCCTCGGGGAATTACAGTTACAAACCAACCCAAAAATTCAATTTAATCCGTCGAAAGTAATTAATTTGAATATATAGTCACATAAAAAGTTCATGAAGTATATGAAATAAAATACTTTAATTTTCATAAAACCTACTACAAATTAAAAGATAACAATGAAGTATACAAGTGATTAAAGAATAAAATTACAACATTAAAAATTCTGTTACAATTAGTGAGTAGACCACTTAAGCTAATCACTCTATATCTAAAATTCTATATTGCAATTTTCACCTCTTCATATAACATCTTTTTTCTCTGTTTTACTTTGAAAGCTGCACCTTGGATCCTGAACAATTTCAACACCTTCCCTTTGAAAAATAAAAATAAGATCATACATTAAATCATGCTACAAAGATATAGATGTAAAGCTAATAAAAAAATTACAAATGCATTCCCAAATTTTTGTCGATATATAAACTAAGAAACTATTCATTGACCATAAATCATTCAAACACTTGCACAAATATTTCTATCATAAAATAATTCAATATATAAACTACACTTGGCATAGATTATCCTGAAGGTGCGTGGAGAAAACACAAGAAGGGGGATTGAATTGTGTTTTGGATATTTAAAAACTTTTCAAGATATTTAAATCTATCAGAGTCTTTAAGCACAGCGGAATTGTTCACACAATTAAACTAACGGCTAAGTGAATGATGAAGGAGTAAATGAGAGAGTGAGAGAGAAAGGAATACACAACAATTTATATTGGTTCCCCTCACAAATTGAGAGTACTCCAGTCCCCTTGTTTCCAAGAGAGTTCACTATAATCACTAATATTACAATCAGATGCTCAAGCACACAAGCTCAAGACTTCCTGCTCTAAGTCACACAAGACAGATAGACTTCTTTGCTCTGATCACACAAGATCAGAGACTTCCTTGCTCTGATCATACAAGATCAGAGACTTCCTTGCTCAAGCACACAAGCTCAAAACTTCCTGCTCTAAGTCACACAAGACAGAGAGACTTCCTTGCTCCTACACTCAGCAGACGACTTCTTTGCTCTAATCACTAAGATTGAGACTTATGTGCTTCTACACTAAGCAGAAGACTTTGTTGCTTCTACACTAATTCTAGACCTTTTCTTCAAGGTGTTGACTTTAACTATTTATCATTCGATGACAATGTCTTTCTTTTAGCTCCTTTCGATGAAGCAGAAGTCAAAGAAACAGTGTGGAGGTGTGACGGTAACAAGAGCCCGGGTCCAGATGGTTTTAATCTTCATTTTTTCAAGGTATGCTGGCCAATTGTGAAAAAAGATTTGATGAACTTTCTAGCTGAATTTCATGAGAAAGCAGCTTTACCAAAGGTTGTGACTGCTTCTTTTTTGACACTTATTCCAAAGAAGGATCATCCGCATGATCTTTTTGATTACCGCCCTATTTGCTTCATCGGGAGCTTGTATAAAATTCTTTCAAAAATCTTGGCGAATCGTTTGAAAAAGGTGTTGGGAAAATTAATCTCCTCTTGTCAATCGGCTTTTCTACCACAACGTCAGATTTCAGATGGGGTGTTGGTTCTTAATGAAGTCATCGATCTCGCCAAACGTAGGAAAGATAATTGTCTATTGTTCAAAGTTGATTTCGAACGTGCTTACGATACAGTCAGCTGGGGATTTTTGGAACTATGATGTCTAAAATGGGTTTCTCGGAAGGATGGTTAAAATGGATGCGAGCATGTATCTTCGAAAGTTCAATGTCAATTTTGGTTAACGGCAGCCCTACTGATCGAGGATTTTAAAGTGGGAAGAGGTTTACGCCAGGGAGATCCTTTATCTCCGTTCTTATTTCTTATTGTCGCAGAAGGCTTGGCAAGTATGATGAACAAAGTTGTTGATGTAGGCAGGTTCAGGGGCTTTAAGATAAATGCCAACCTTCACTTCCAATTGCTACAATTTGCGGATGATACCATTATTATGGGAGAATGTAGTTGGGAGAACTTTTGGACTATTAAGTCTATGCTTATAGGCTTTGAACTGGTGTCCAATTTAAAAATTAATTTTTTTAAGAGTAA
Source organism: Trifolium subterraneum (assembly GCA_951799995.1). Classification (NCBI taxonomy): domain Eukaryota; kingdom Viridiplantae; phylum Streptophyta; class Magnoliopsida; order Fabales; family Fabaceae; genus Trifolium; species Trifolium subterraneum. The sequence goes on along the minus strand of OX637465.1, from coordinate 1,157,738 downwards.
ACTCTACGGCATCAATGTGGGTGACAGACTTCAGGAAGCTGGGGCCACTTTTTTAACTTGTAATACCGCGACAATTCCTTTTAAATTTTTGGGAATACCAGTGGGAGCTAATCCGCGAAGGAGAGAGACTTGGAAACCCGTTGTGGAGGCTATGACTAAACGTTTGAATTCTTGGCATAGCCGTTATTTGTCTTTTGGTGGTCGCATTTCTCTCATCAATTTTGTCTTGGCTAGTATAACTCTTTATTTTTTCTCTTTTTTCAGGGCTCCTTGTTGTGTGCTAAAAAGTATCGAGAAAATTCAGCGGAACTTTTTGTGGGGTGGTGGTGCAGAGGAGAGAAAGATATGTTGGGTTAAATGGGATCAAATTTGTTTACCTAAGGTGAAAGGTGGTTTAGGGGTAAAAAATCCCGAACTCTTTAATTTAGCTTTGCTTAGCAAGTGGAAGTGACATTTTTTGAATCACGATAATGCAATTTGGGCCGATTTGCTTCGTTACCGTTATGGTCACCTACCTTCTATATTGCTGAGTGGTCTTGATATTACGTCTAGTGCATATTCTTCTTTGTGGTGGCGTGATATTATTAGTCCCGGGTGCGGGATGAGTGATAGTTAGTTTAAATTCAATATTAGTTGTCGCGTTGGTAATGGTAATAACATTGGATTTTGGCAATTTAAATGGTACGGAAACCATACTTTCTGTGATTTTTTTCCCGATTTGTATGCTAAAGAAGCGATCAAGAATGTTATGGTTTCTGAACGTCTGCGAGGAACTGGTTTAGTGTTATGGAGGTGGAATTGGTCTGAATCATTGGTGTTGGATTCCGAATTCGAATGGATTCTTCACAATTAAATCCAGTTACACAAATTTATTAGATTTGCGGCAGATTGAGCTTCAAGATGCTCATGTGCTCGAGGTCATTCAACGCCTATGGAAGTCGGATGTTCCTTCGAAAGTAAATGTTTTCGGTTGGAGGTTATTATTAAACAGATTACCAACAAGAGCAGCTCTTCATCACCGTGGTATTTTGACTAATCATCACGAATTATCTTGCATCTTTTGTTTTCAACAAGCTGAGGACGAAAACCATCTTTTCTTTTCATGTCCTTTTAGTAAGGAAGTATGGAACAAAGTTTTATCCTGGTTAGGGACATCTTTAGAAACCGGGGTTCAAGGTAGAATTCATTTCTTTTTATTTGGTGATTTGTTCAAAATGAAAGACAAATGTCGTGTTCGGTACTTGGTATGGTTGGCAACCACTTGGAATATTTGGAATCTTCGCAATAAAGTAATTTTTTAGGGCAATATTCCGGATGTTTCATCTTTATTGAAGGCAATCAAATTTCATTCTTGGTTGTAGTTCACTAGTCGGTATGGGCATAGGACTTGTACTCCTTTTCCTTTTTGGTGTTTAAATCCTATGTCTTGTATTCTAAGCACTTAATTTAATACTTTTTGTTGTAAGGGCTTGAGTACCCCATGTACTCCCTTATAATAAAATTTTGCTTATCAAAAAGAAAAAAAGATATTCTTGCATAGGCACAACACATATAGGCACAAACTTAGACACACACATAAATTTATAAAATTAAAAGAAAAATAAAGTGGTCACATCAATCAATACCACTTTAATCATTTTATCTTTAATTTTTATTTTTTAATGTAAGTGTGTCTAAATTAAATTGATTTGTGGTTGTGCCTATGATAGAATTTCTCCGATGAATATACTTAAGAATCCAATCCCACAATTCATGTAGATAGTCTTCTGGTCATAAGTAAGAGCACACACTACAAAGTCACTCTGATATATGCAAATAAATTATTTTAGACCACGTCAGGTTTGAGGGACATGAAACCCCCGATAATGGCTTCTAAAGTTCTTTATAGAAAATATTATACAAAATGATATCACTTATTGATGAATGATGAACTCAAGAGCATTTTATGTGATATGCTATTGTTAGAGTATTACAAGAAGTGGAATGCATTTCTCAACTATTACAATGTTTGTTTTACTTCAAATGTATCATTGAGTAAGTTACATTCATCATTACGAGATTACCACGACACAACTTTCTTCTTCTCTAGTGGGAGCAATTTGCATAACAAGTTACAAATATGTGTCGATATCAGAATAGTCTCGGCAACATTAGACAAAACAAATAACATCATTTTCATCATTTAAGATCAATATAGAAAACTAAATCAACATCTTTTGGCTTTAAGAAAAGGACTAAACTCATCTACTGAAATCGAGAATAAACCCAAAATACACCAAAATTTCATTTTAAAATTAAACCTAAACTCATCAAACAAATCAAGAGATAAAGTAAAGTTACTTTTTGTTCACAGATTAACAAATAATTTTCAAATTACATAGGTAAAATAACTAAGTAAAAATCTATCTTACCTTCCATGGTCGATCTAAGATTTATTGCAGAGAAGAAACTCGCGTTTTCCCGTCTTCGTCTCAGTTTCGACAAGGTCGAAGATGAAGCACCGAATTTTTTTTCTAATTGAACCCAATTTCTTACTCTTGAAAACTCTTGAAACTTGAAGAAGTGATAGAAATTAGAGAGGATGTGTATCGTTTATGATTTTTTGTCAACGAAAAAATTGGGGGTTTTGATTTCTGGGTATTTGAGATTTGGAACTGAGAAACAAGGGGTGATTGTGAAGAGAAAACTGCTTGTGATGACCATGGTGAAGTTGTTCTTTCATAGAAAAATGGCTGGTAAATGCCGTCGTCGATGACGGCAAAAGACAACGATATCTTCTTCGATTATGTTGAAGAGATTCGCGCAGGGGAGTTGAGAGACTGATTAGATGTATTGGTTGAACTAAGATGAAGAACATGAACCATAATTTTAATTGCAGATTGATTGAGCACCGTGAAGAACCCTAATTGTAGAATGATTGATTGAATGAATATGAAGAATAAATACCCAACAATTGAATGAATAAGAATGATGAATACTCAGCAATTGAGAAAGTGGAAGAAGCAGTGATAGATTGAGCATGGAAGAACCTTAATCCAAGATCTTAGAATCTGAGCCTTTTCATATTTTTTCAAAGATAAAATTGATTTAATTTTGTTTAAAAATGTGAAATATTATTAATTTAGAGTGGGGAGAATATACAAATAACAAAAAGTATAAGTTTAAATTTGTAAAACAGAACTTAATGTGGAAATAGTTAGTAAAGTCCACATAGTTAACATTAAATGGTGCCACATCAGCATTAACACACCTGCATAAGAAGGCTAGCACACACCATTCCCAATACTCTTCCGATATGCATATAAAAAAATATCGGACAAAGTATCGGTACGGTATCAATATAGTCGAACACGGTACTTCGCGGTTTTGAAGTATTGCGGTTTCATAGAGCGGTTGCATCTCTCACAAGCTCCGTTTCTCTTTTTCTCTCTGTTACTGTTTTGTGTTTCCAGCTACGCGCATTTCCTCTCTCTCTCTCTCTCTCTATGCTCCCTTCTCACTCCATTCAAAACCCTAATCAACTCCACTACAACCCACTTCTAAATCCTCAATTTTTCATCTGCATTTCAACCATATTAAAATTACCAATCTACACTCCCGAAACCCAAACCGCTTCAACATGACCCGCTCGTAAATTTTTGATTTTCATAGTTCTAATTGACAATTGAATAGATTCACAGGATCGATCTTCGCGACAAAAATGACAGAATTAGATCCGTCTAAGAAAGTAGCTGATAGGTATCTCAAACGTGAGGTCCTTGGTGAAGGTACCTATGGTGTTGTTTACAAAGCCATTGATACTCAGGTATAATTTTTCTGATGTTGAATTTTTTCTAAGTAATTATGAGCGAATTTATACGGAATTTCCGTTAAAATTTTGATTTTTTTAATAATTATCTTCTGGGTTGTGAAAAATGGACCTTTAAATAAAATTTAGAATTTGTTAGAGAAGTTCAAATATGTTATAGGTTGATTATGACCGGAATTACGAGGAATTTCAGTGAAAAAAATACGATTTTTTTTTTGAGTAATGAATTGATTGGTTGTGAGAATTGGACCGTTAAATAAAATTTGGAAGTTGTAATTGAGAAGTTTGAATGTGATAGAGATTGACTATGAGAGATATTATGAGGAATTTCAGTGGAATAAATATGATATTTTTGAGTAACTGGTTGATTGGTTTTGATAATTGGACCTTTAGATAAAATTGGAAGTTGCAAGAGAAGTTTCAATGTGTTGTACTGCATTTAGTATTCTGGCTTAGTAGGGGAATATTCATGAGTTTGTCTTTAAGTTTGCATTATTCGAATAATTTGCAATGGTGAATTTGAATTTTATTTTTTTGGAGTGGTGAGGGGATACTAGTTGATTTTGTTATGGAGATAAGGTTGCATAAATGTCTTCATGATCTGGCTTTTTATTCAAAAAACAAAAAATAGTACTATTTATTATCCTGCGGTTCTTACAAAGATGTATTTAATTAATGGACAGACAGGACAGACGGTTGCTATTAAGAAGATTCGGATTGGCAAGCAGAAAGAAGGGGTGAATTTTACAGCTCTTAGAGAAATTAAATTGCTTAAAGAACTCAAAGATCCAAATATAATTGAGTTGATTGATTGCTTCCCGCATAAAGGGAATTTGCATCTTGTGTTTGAATTCATGGAGACAGACCTTGAAGCTGTCATAAGAGATCGAAATATTTTCCTTTCACCTGGTGACATTAAATCTTACCTTCAAATGACGCTAAAAGGTCTTGCTCATTGTCACAAAAAATGGGTATTGCATAGGTGGGTTATGTAACTGATTTGGTAGATATGAATTTAAATGTGCTATTAGTTCATAGCTGAAAAGTTTACTTGTGTATTTCCAGGGATATGAAACCAAATAATTTGTTGATAGGACCCAACGGACAGTTGAAACTTGCCGATTTTGGTTTAGCACGGATATTTGGAAGCCCAGATCGCAGATTCACTCATCAGGTTTGTTTATCATTTATAATAATATCATGTGAATCCTTTTGAGAATATGGGAAGACGCCCATCTACAACACTGAAAATTGTTAGAAAATCCGTGTTAATTGTGTTAGGCCACCCCTATGTTATATCGTTGGACACTTTTTTCGTTTGGCTTCATTACAACGGTACAACACCTTTAGTGTTTGGGTCGAAAGGGTGGGTTTAGTCCGACACTTATAACCTTTGTATTGCTTGTAAGGCTTGGACAGTCATTACCTTATAAGCTGATTTTGCGGGTTGAGTTAGGGCCAAAATCTAAGATGACATCAGAGCTATACTAGATCTATTAGTTAGTCACACACATTATTCATACACCAGACCCAGTAGCCCTTTGCAATTTGGAAAAATCCAGGTCTCACATTAGCTAGAGATAAAACTTCAATAAACTTGTAAAGTCTGTGGCTAGTTCCCACATTACAAGCAAATTTCGTAGGGTTGAGTTAGTATCTATGCCAAAATGCTGTCAGAGCTATCCTAGATAATGGGCAATTTTTATCGTTCACGCGCTAGAATCAATAGACATGGGTCTAGGGGTTGTATTGATAAAATCCAAACTCCCACATTGGCGTTAGAATTATGAAGTCCAACCAATCCTCACTTTACAAACCCGTGTTGAATTCTAAGATGAACTCAGCATTCTTAGTAAACTTTGAATTTTAAAATTAAATTATACCGGTAATCATCCCACTTTCCTCATATTCTTTTGCTATCAAATTAGCAAGTCCACGAGGTGTCTGCTCAATTCTAAGAGCTTGACTTTGCAACCTCAAGGGACAGAGTTTAAATCGCATATTGAAACAGTTGTAAAATGGCCAATTGGCCATTAGTGCCACTGTCAAGGTATGCAAAATCGATAGTTAGGACATAGGATCATACAATACAATTAGAATCGTACTGACTGGGATCAGAGCAACTTGTGCAGTCGTTGGGCTGAATCGGTCTGAATTTGATGAATTGGGCCGGGGTTTTTTTTGCCTTCTAAAAAACTCCTATTTTAAAGGAATTTGGATTCGGGTCATGTTATTTTTTTGAAAGCCCAGGTTTAAAATGGAAAAAAATAAAAAGAATGTTTCTTCTCGATCTCTCTTCGCGCGCTTTCCTCGCCATCTTGTGCGACCGTCACCATTCGTCCTCCAGTGACGCCACCCCATTCGTCCTCACTCCTCAGGCTCCATGTTCCCTTTGTTCCTCTGTTTCACGTGTTATGTGTATACATTGTTTCCTCGCTGAACTTTTTTGTGTGTTCCTCTCTCAAGTCAACAACCAGTATAATTTGAGTTTTCTGACTGGACCAAGCAGGCCCGATTCCACTCTTGTTTTTTGTGAAGGAGATTTGTTGTTTTGACCCATAGTTAAAATTTATTTTGTTAACTGTACCACAATTTCTTTCTATTATTTATAATTTTAGTCTAGTATTATTATTTATATATTATTTTCTTTACATGTCTTGTTTTTTATATTTATGACCTTAGTTTAATGTTGTGATTTAGAGGTTATTTTCTTAATATATGATAATTTTTATGCGTGTGTGTGTCTATATATATGTTTTCCCTATTAGTAGGATCTTCCGATTTGTGCTACGATCCTCGAGTTGCGATTTTTCAAACCCCTTCCGATTTTTAAAACATTGCCTAATAATAATTTCACCTTCCCCATTTTTAGGCATGTTTTCTGGAAATGTATTAGGTTTTGAGGCATGTTTTCTGGAAATGTGATTCTCTAGGATAACCATACGAATGATGTGTAAACTGTTGAACTAGTAGCTGTTAAGATGTGTTTACAAGTTTTAATCTTTGTTATAACTGCATTTAGTTGTTGTAACTACCTAGAGGCTTCACTACAGTACAGTATAGTGTAGCTTAGTTATAGTGAACTACAATGATACTATAAATAACAATTGTATGCAGATTTTTCATTTCAAGTGAAATAATAATGAATTCACTCATTTTTACATTTGATATTCTCTCTTCTTTTAGTATTCTAACATGATATTACGAGCCTGAAGTTTCGTTTCCGCCACCGTAACAAACTCGTAACCGTTTCTTCTCCGGCAAACAATGCCGCCTCGTGTTTCTCCGGTGGATCCTTCCACCGATCAATCTTCACCATTTTTCGTGCACTCTTCCGATGGACCTTCCTCCATCAAAGTCACGCCTCTTCTCACCGGTTCCAATTACCATTCCTGGTCCCGATCTATGCGTCGTGCCCTTGGAGGTAAGCTTAAACTCGAATTCATCGATGGCACTATTCCGATTGTTACCGATCCTTTCGATACATCATTTCGCGCTTGGAATCGCTGTAATATGCTCGTCCATTCTTGGATTATGAATTCTGTCTCTGATTCAATTGCTCAATCTCTTGTGTTCATGGAAAACGCTTTAGATGTTTGGAATGATTTGAAAGAGCGTTTTGCACAAGCTGATTTGGTTCGAATTTCTGAGATTCAACAATAAATTTATGCATTGAAGCAAGATTCGCGTTCCGTCACCGAATTCTACTCTAATTTGAAGCTACTTTGGGAAGAATTGGAAATTTATATGCCTATACCTAATTGTAGCTGTCGTCAGCGCTGTACTTGTGATGCCATGCGCACAGCTCGCAACAATCACACTCCTCTATATCATTCGGTTTTTGACTGGTTTAAACGAATCTTTTGCTATGGTTAAGTCTCAAATACTCCTCATAGATCCTCTTCCACCAATGAACAAGGTGTTCTCTATGTTGTTGCAACACGAACGCCAACTCTCTGCTCACATTACTGATGATTCTAAGATTCTGATTAATGCTGCTAAGTATCGAGGTTCTTCTTCTTCCTTTAAACCTCCTAATCGTGTCTGTACTTTCTGTGGTAAGGATAACCACATTGTTGAGAACTGCTTTAAGAAACATGGATTACCTCCTCAATTTCGAAAGGCTTCTGGTTCCAATAATGCTTCAGTGGAGGGAGGATTTGATGACATAGCTGGTGCTACTGATAGCACTATTGACTCCAATACAATCACTCAAGATCAAGCCTTGCAGTTAATTTCACTACTTCAGAGTTCTTTCCCTAACTCCAACTCAAACAATGCATCTTCAAGTAAGGCTGGCTCAAATGAATTTACTGGTCATACATCAGTAAACCAAGGTAATGTTTCTGGTTTTTCAAATGCATGTAGTTTAGGGAATTGGATTCTTGACTCAGGTGCTAGTCACCATATCTGTAATACTGTTCAATGGTTTCATTCTTACAATGAAATCACTCTGATAGTTATAGTACACTCCTATTAGAGTAAAATTGCCCAATGGAAATCATGTGTTTGCAAAGCAATCAGGCATAGTAAAATTCTCACCTAGTTTCATTTTAACTGATGTGCTTTGTGTTCCCAATTTTTCTGTTAACCTACTATCTGTGTCTCAATTATGCAAAAATTCCAAATATGTACTTCAATTTAATGCCAACCAATGCTCCATTCAGGACACAGCTACCAAGATGATGATTGGTTTTGCTGATGCAATTGACGGATTATACTACCTCGTCCTGCAAGATAATGAAGTGCATATCCACACTGCTGAAGGGTCTGACAACATCATTCCCAACCAAGCCTTATGGCATTTTAGATTAGGACACCTTTCATTAAGCAAATTGCAATCTTTACATTCAAAATTTCCTTACATTACTGTTGATAATAAAGGTGTATGTGATGTTTGTCACCTTGCTAGACAAAAGAAAAATCCTTATGTAAATAGTATGAATAAAACTGTTAAGCCTTTTGAAATAGTACATGCTGATATTTGGGGTCCTCTTAATATACAATCTTTGCATTGTCATTCTTAGTTTTTAACTATTGTGGATGATTATAGTAGGTTTACATGGACTATCTTAATGAAACACAAATCTGAGGCTAGAACAAACATCATAAATTTTTTTCAATTGGTTGAAACTCACTACAATTCTTTTTTTTGGGTCAAGTAGCCTAGTGGCTAGAAAATTCACCTTAAAAGTGAATAAGTGGAGTATCCCGGGTTCGAACCCGGACTCCTGCACATAATGTGCTATGTCCCTACCAACTGAGCTAAGCTCACGGGGACAAACTCAATACAATTCTACTGTTAAAACAGTAAGAACAGATAATGGCATTGAGTTTATAATGCCTGAGTTTTATGCTTCAAAAGGCATAATTCATCAAACCACTTGTGTGGATTCCCCTGAACAAAATGGGAGGGTGGAGAGAAAACACCAACACCTCCTTAACGTTGGAAGAGCTTTATTATTTCAAGCCAAATTACCAAAAACTTTTTGGTCTTATGCTGTCCAACATTCTACTTACTTAATAAATAGAATTCCCACTCCCCTTTTGAACCACAAATCTCCTTTTGAAATGTTGCATAATGCAATACCTGATTTGCATAATTTGAAAGTTTTTGGATCTTTGACATATGCATCAACTTTACAAGCTCATAGAACAAAACTTGAACCAAGAGGTAGGAAATGTATTTTCCTAGGTTATAAGCAAGGTGTCAAAGGTACTATACTTTATTATCTTTACAGTAAGGAGATTTTTGTTTCTAGGAATGTAACTCATCATGACCATATCTTACCTTATACATCACCCACTTCCCCAAAATGGCACTATCATTTGTCCTTTTCCACTCATAAACATGCATTCCCCTCTGAGCATACTTCACAACATCATACTCCAACCTTAAACCCTTCTTCTCCTCTCCCTGACATTGCTGACACTAACATCACAGATAATTCCTCACATCCCAGCATTATAGAACCTTCATTACCTCATGATAGTTCTTCTCCAATCATTGATACTACAGATCCCACACCTACTGTCAGATCTTCCAGAGCAAGACATGCACCAAATTATCTCTCAGACTATGTGTGTAATCATTCAATTGCATATTCAAACTCATCACATTCAGGTAGTTTATATCCTATCTCAGCCTACCATTCTTTATGTCAATTGTCTCCTCTACATCATGCATATACACTGTCAGTCACACACAACACTGAGCCACGTTCTTATGCTGAAGCCTGTAAGTTTGACTGTTGGAAGAAGGCTATGAATGATGAATTAGAGGCTTTAACTAAGACAGGTACTTGGACTTTAGTTGATTTACCACCTCTAGCTAAACCCATTGGCAGCAAATGGGTGTACAAGATAAAATACAGAGCAGATGGTACTATAGAGAGGTACAAGGCCAGACTTGTGGCCAAGGGTATAACCAAATTGAGGGTTTGGATTTTATCGACACTTTCTCCCCTGTGGCCAAACTCACTACAGTTCGTACACTGCTTGCTTTAGCATCCATCAAGCATTGGCATTTACATCAATTGGATGTTAATAATGCCTATATGCATATCCCTGATGGTGTTCTTCATTCCAAACCTGGTCAAGTGTGCAAACTGTTGAAAAGCTTATATGGTCTCAAGCAAGCTAGTCGTATGTGGTATGAAAAACTCACCTCTCTTCTTCTTCATGAAGGTTACACACAGTCCTCTGCTGACTACTCTCTCTTTACTCTTCATAGTGGATCTGATTTCACAGCATTGCTAGTTTATGTAGATGACATTATTTTAGATGGCACTAGCATTGCTGAGTTTGATCGTATCAAAGGTATTCTTGATTCTCAATTTAAAATCAAGGATCTTGGCACTTTGAAATACTTCTTAGGGCTAGAGGTTGCTCAATCAAGGGAGGGTATTAACATTTCACAAAGGAAGTATTGTCTTGATCTGTTGCATGATAGAACCCAGAATAATGCTGAGTCATTAGCTGAGTCATTGGTCTATAATGAGACAAAGAAACCTAAAGAATGGCTGGTATATTCTAGAAGGGGCAGAAAGGGAATTGCTAGCTAAGTTAGTTAGTGATTGTGACGTGTCCTAGGAGTGAGGGAAGGGAATATTGCCGTTTCCATGATAAAAGGAGAGAGTGAGAGAAGCAGAAGGTACCTTTGAGAATTGCAGAGAATCATTCATGATTAGGAAGTACTAACTTCCAAAAGGAGCCTAGCTCTGTGTCAGTTATAGGAATTTATCCATTCCTTTTCTGTTTGTACTCACCATACCATATATAATAAATTGATCTTCCTTTCCTGCTCAAATACTTACTATGTTTTTCTCTTTTTGTTCTGTTCTGAGAATTATTGATACTGGTACGTATCAATGATACTGGTACGTATCAATTTGGTCCGACCTACCGGATCTGATACGGAGCCAGTGAGTGCCACCAAAGAAAGTGTCAATCCAATCATTTACGAAAATGGAAGCTAAGGTCGATGCTCTTGAGAATGACATAGCTGACGTTAAAACAACCCTTGCTAGTGTGCAAGATACGGTGAAGGAGAATCATGCTAGCCTCATAGCGTTGCTGGAAAAATGTTTAGGGAAGTCGTTATCCACCGATGAGATATCGAGCCCAGGAAGGAATAAGATACCGGAGAAAACGCTGGAGAAGACAGCGGCGACTGGCGCAAGCTCTAGCGCTGCTCAGAACGACACCATGACGGAGTTTCGACACGCTGTGAAGAAGGTTGAGCTTCTAACCTTTGACGGCGAAGATCCAACTGGATGGATCTCGCGAGCAGAGATCTATTTTCGTGTTCAAAATATGACATCGGAGGTTAAGGTGAAATTAGCGCAGTTGTGCATGGAGGGATCAACGATTCATTTGTTCAATTCGTTGATTAGGGAAGATGAAGATCTGACATGGGGGAAGTTAAAGTAAGCATTACTGGGTAGATATGGCGGTCATGGAGAAGGTGATGTCTATGAACAGTTGACAGAGCTCCAACAAACTGGAACGGTGGATGAATATATCACTGAATTTGAATACTTGATTGCTCAAATTCCCAAATTACCAGATAAACAATTTCTGGGATATTTCTTACATGGGTTGAAAACGGAGATTAGGGGTAAGGTGAGAAGCTTAGCAGCAATGGGGGAGATGAATCGCACCAAACTCCTTCAGGTTACGCGTGCGGTGGAAAGGGAAGTACGAGGAGGTGGACCTTACCTTTATCGTGGATCCAAATTTGGAAATGGGTCAACCCGGCCCAATTCGTATGGATCAGGAAAGAATGGGTCAGATTGGGTTATGGTTAACTCTGGAGGGGGTACGAGAAGTAATGGTAGTAGTAACATTGGGCCTAAGAGTGACAAACTGGCCCAAAACGAAAGAAAGAGATCCGGATCCAGGGAGAGAGGATTCACCCATCTTTCCTACCAAGAACTCATGGATCGTAAACAGAAAGGATTATGCTTCAAGTGCGGTGGTCCTTTTCATCCGATGCATCAGTGCCCTGATAAGCAGCTCCATGTTCTGATCATGGAGGATGGCGACGGAGATGATTTAGAACCGGCCGTCTTAGCGGTGGAAGTGGAAGATTCGGATGAGGAAAACAAGGGTGAGATGTGTATTCTAAATATGAATCATATTTCATTCGAAAATCATAAAACCGTTAAATTTCAAGGAGAGGTTTGTGGTGTTCCAGTCTTAATACTAGTGGATAGTGGAGCCACTCATAACTTCATCTCTCAGAAGTTGGTCGAGAAGATGGGATGGGCAGTAGAAGAAACTCCATGGATGAATATTAAGCTGGGAGATGGGTCTCAGTCTAACACGAAGGGAGTGTGTAGGAGTCTGGAGATGCGAATTGGGAATTTTCCTTTATCCCCAGCTATGCATTTGTTTGAATTAGGTGGGATTGATGTAGTATTGGGCATGGAGTGGCTCAAAACATTGGGGGACATGATAGTGAATTGGCGTCAGCAAACAATGAGCTTCTGGAGTAACAAGAGATGGATAGTATTGAAGGGAATTGATGGAGATAATGGTTTAGGAGGTTTGCAGAGTTTGATCTGTAAATCTAAACTCAAAAACCAGGGTGTGTTGTGGGGAATGAATCATACTGTACTGGAAGATGAAGAGAGATTGACTGAAATGCAACAAAAAGATTTGGAGATATTGTTGCAGAGATACCAGAAGATTTTTAGAGAGCCATCTGGTTTACCACCTAGAAGGAACAAAGAGCATGCTATCAATTTGATAGAAAATCACAGTGCAGTCAAGGTAAGACCCTACATATATCCTTATCACCATAAAAATGAGATTGAAAGACAAGTACAGGAGATGTTAGCTGCTGGTATTATTAGACATAGTACTGGTTCTTTTTCTAGTCCTGTTATTTTGGTGAAAAAGAAAGACAACACATGGAGGATGTGCATAGATTACAGGGCACTCAACAAAGTAACTATCCCAGATAAGTTTCCAATACCTGTAATAGAAGAATTACTGGATGAATTACATGATGCTGATTACTAATCTAAACTAGACTTGAAGTCTGGCTATCACCAAGTTAGAGTAAAAGAAGATGATATAGGCAAAACAACTTTCAGAACTCATGAGGGACATTATGAGTTCCTTGTGATGCCTTTTGGCCTCATGAATGCACCCTCTACTTTTCAAAATTTGATGAATAATGTGTTCAGGCAGTTATTGAGAAAAGGTGTGCTGGTTTTCTTTGATGACATATTAATCTACAGTATGGGTTGGGAGAGTCGTATGAAAAGATTGGAGGAGGTTTTGCAATTGTTAGACAAACATGGGTTAGTAGCCAATCAAAAGAAGTGTAGTTTTGGGAAGAAAACTGTGGAGTATTTGGGCCACTTGATTAATAAAAATGGTGTGGCTGTAGATCCCAGTAAAATCGTAGTGTGATACAATGGCCAATTCCTAAGAATGTAAAAGGGGTGAGAGGGTTCTTAGGCTTAACTGGGTATTACAGGAAATTTATAAGGGATTATGGCAAAATAGCCAAACCCCTTATTGAGCTGACTAAGAAAGATAACTTTAAATGGGGAGTAGAAGCTCAACAAGCTTTTGAGGAGCTCAAAAGGAAGTTAACTACAGCTCCAGTGTTGTCACTCCCAAATTTTGACAAAGAGTTTGTGATTGAGTGTGATGCCTCAAGAGGAGGAATTGGGGCTATTCTAATACAAGACAAAAGGCCTATTGTTTACTTTAGCAAAGCATTGGGGGTAAGAAATTTGACAAAATCTGCCTATGAGAAAGAATTTATGGCCATGGTACTTGCAATCCAGCATTGCAGGCCTTATTTACTTGGAAGGAAGTTCATTGTATCTACTGACCAAAAGAGTTTGAAACAGACATTGCAACAAAGAATTGTCACTCCAGAGCAGCAAAATTGGGCAGCAAAATTACTAGGCTATGATTTTGAAATAGTTTATAAGCAAGGGAAGTTGAATAGGGGAGCTGATGCCTTGTCTAGAGTACATGAAGGAATGGAATTTAGCAGCATCATTTCATATGTGACATGGAGTCAGATACAACAAATTAAGAAGGAAGTTGATCAGGATGAAAGGTTGCAAGTGATCATCAAGGCTGTTCAACAGGATCCTCACAGTAAGGTGGGCTATGAATATAAGCAGGGCGTATTGTTGTTTAATGGCAGATTGGTGGTATCTAGTAAGTTACAGCCAATTCTTGTCTTTCTTAAAGAGTTTCACTGTACTCCCCAGGCTGGACATTCTGGATTTTACAGAACATACAGAAGAATGGCTGCTAACATACATTGGATAGGCATGAAGGGAGATATCCAAGAATTTGTTAAGAGATGTGATGTCTGCCAGAGGCAGAAGTACTTAGCTACAGCACCAGGGGGTTTACTTCAGCCTTTACCAATCCCTAAACAAATTTGGGAAGACATTTCCATGGATTTCATAACAGGGCTACCCAAATCAAAGGGGTTTGAAGCTATCTTAGTGGTGGTGGATAGATTGTCCAATATTCACATTTCATACCTCTCAAGCATCCATATACAACAAGAAGCATAGCTGAAATATTTTGTAAGGAGGTGGTGAGACTCCATGGTATACCATTATCAATTGTAAGTGAGAGAGATCCAGTTTTCATCAGTAGTCTCTGGAAAGAGTTATTTAAGCTGCAAGGTACTCAATTGAAGATGAGTACTGCCTACCACCCTGAGACTGATGGTCAGACTGAGGTGGTCAATAGATGTTTGGAAACTTATCTCAGATGCTTCAGACCAGACCAGCCAAAGTCATGGTTGTCATGGCTCCATTGGGCAGAATTTTGGTTTAACACCACTTTTCGTTCTGCTACAGAGAAAACTCCATTTGAAGTTGTGTATGGGAGGCTACCTCCTCATGTGACCAGATGGGTGTTAGGTGAAACAAAAGTTGAGGCAGTTCAAAGAGATCTCATTGACAGGGATGAGGCTTTGAGACAGCTCATGCATCAACTCTTGAGAGCTCAAGAGAAGATGAAAAATCAGGCAGATAAGCGCATAGTGGAGAAGAGTTTTCTGGTAGGAGAATGGGTTTTTGTCAAGTTGAGAGCACATAGACAAAAATCTGTAGTTACTAGAATTTCTGCTAAACTATCAGCTAGATACTATGGCCCTTACCCCATTGTTGAAAGAGTTGGTGTTGTAGCCTATAAGCTGAAATTACCAATAGGTTCAAAGGTCCACCCTGTCTTCCATGTGTCACTTCTGAAGAAGGCAGTTGGAGAATATAGTGCAGATGATGAATTACCAGAATTGAATGGAGAGGATCAAGCAGAAGACTTTGAACCAGAGGCTGTGTTAGCTGCTAGAATTATACAGCAGCAGGGTAAGGATGTGAAACAAGTGTTAATTCATTGGAAGGGCAAGAGCATAGAAGAAGCTACATGGGAAGAGTACATTATGATGAGAAGTCAATTTCCTCATTTCAAACTTGAGGACAAGTTTGCAGTTGAAGCAGTGGGTGTTGATAGAACCCAGAATAATGCTGAGTCATTGATCTATAATGAGACAAAGAAACCTAAAGAATGGCTGGTATATTCTAGAAGGGGCAGAAAGGGAATTGCTAGCTAAGTTAGTTAGTGATTGTGACGTGTCCTAGGAGTGAGGGAAGGGAATATTGCCGTTTCCATGATAAAAGGAGAGAGAGAGAGAGAAGCAGAAGGTACTGTTAGAAATAATATAAAACCATTGATATAGCCTTTCCTAACAGCTTAAGCTTTTGGGATAATCGGTTAGTTTGACATGGTATCAGAGCCTTTATGACTAAGTGGTCTAGAGTTCGATCCCCGCTCCCCTCACTTTCTAATTAAAAAGTGGAATTTAAGCATATGGTAGGTGGGCCTATGCATTATCCACGCTTCAAGCCCAAGTGGGCTCTTGTGTGAGAGGGCGTGTTAGAAATAATATAAAACCATTGATATAGCTTTTCCTAACAACTTAAACTTTTGGGATAATCGGTTATTTGACAGGTACCTTTGAGAATTGCAGAGAATCAGTCATGATTAGGAAGTACTAACTTCCTAAAGGAGCCTAGCTCTGTGTCAGTTATAGGAATTTATCCATTCCTTTTATGTTTGTACTCACCATATATAATAAATTGATCTTCCTTTGCTGCTCAAATACTTGCTTTGTTTTTCTCTTTTTGTTCTGTTCTGAGAATTATTGATACGGGTACGTATCAAAAACCAGCAGTCATTCCATTGGATCCTGCAATAAAGCTGTATAATGATGAAGCAAAACCTTATGATGACATATTTTCATATAGAAGACTTGTTGGAAAGTTACTCTACTTAACTAACACAAGACCCGATATTGCTTATGCCACTCAACAACTAAGTCAGTTTTTGCACAAACCTACTTGGACACACTATAATGCAGCATGTAGAGTTGTTAAGTACTTGAAACGGAACCCTGGCAGGGGTTTACTCTTTCCTAGAACTTCTGATTTACAACTTCTAGGCTTCTCAGATGCTGACTGGGCAGGCTGTGTGGATACAAGAAAGTCCACCACTTGTTATTGTTTTTTTATAGGTTCATCTCTTATTTCTTGGAAGGCTAAGAAACAATTGACAGTTTCAAGATCCTCATCAGAGGCAGAGTATAGGGCTCTCTCTAGTACAACTTGTGAACTGATTTGGTTACTATCTTTGATGAGGGATTTGAACATTGAATGTGAAAAACCACCTGTCATATACTGTGATGGTCAAAGTGCTGTGCATATAGCATCTAATCCCGTTTTTCATGAAAGGACTAAGCATATTTAGAAATTGACTGTCATTTGGTAAGGGAGAAGGTTCAACAAGGTATACTTAGATTACTCCCAATATCAACACAAGATCAATTAGCAGATTGCTTAACAAAAGCTGTGCCAGGTCCAAAGTTCAGTAGCTTCATTTCCAAGCTTGGGCTGAAAGACATTTATCACCCTAAGCTTGAGGGAGGGTGTTAAGATGTGTTTACAAGTTTTAATCTTTGTTATAACTGCATTTAGTTGTTGTAACTACCTAGAGGCTTCACTACAGTACAGTATAGTGTAGCTTAGTTATAGTGAACTACAATGATACTATAAATAACAATTGTATGCAGATTTTTCATTTCAAGTGAAATAATAATGAATTCACTCATTTTTACATTTGATATTCTCTCTTCTTTTAGTATTCTAACAGTAGCAGCTTACAAACTTCTATGGTATAAAAAATATTTCTTTTGAAACGCTTGTTTGTCTTTCAATTTAATTGTCTTCTCTACACGTAAGCTTGTGCTTAATATTGAACATCACTCGTTTCTGTTTTTTGTTTGTATCATGCATTTTCTCTTAATCTATCTCCAAGTTTGACTCTTATACGTGAATAGGTATTTGCGCGGTGGTATAGAGCACCTGAGCTCTTATTTGGCACTAAGCAGTATGGCCCAGGGGTAGATGTTTGGGCTGCAGCCTGTATATTTGCGGAGCTTCTTCTTCGTCGACCCTTTTTGCAGGTAAACCAAGATTTCCATGGTGATTAAGGATTATTTATGTGGTAAATCATAAATGGTTGTTATGCTGGAAAAGATGGAATATGTGGTTTTGTTTTGTTTACAATTTACCATTAATTAGCCATTTTAACTGTTTAACTAATTTTATGATGAGAATAACCATATAATTTGAATTGGAGTTTCAGTAAACCATCGAAAGCTGTTTTACTGAATTAGGAACAGTTAAGGAGGTGGTGCTGTGGTGTATAATATATAGAAAATAGAAATTATTGACTATTAGTTTTGGCTTCCATCTAAGTCTGTAACATATCTGGTAATGCAATAGAAATGATTGACTGTTGGTTTTATTCTTTTGTTTTTGTGTTCTTGGACATCTTTCTATTGGTTATAGTTTCATGAGTTTGGTTTTATTATTTGGTAGGGCTCAAGTGATATTGACCAATTAGGAAAGATTTTCGCAGCATTTGGAACTCCATCTCCTTCTCGGTGGCCTGATATGTTATACCTTCCTGATTATGTTGAATATCAATACGTGCCTGCCCCTCCTTTGCGTTCTTTATTTCCAATGGCAACTGATGATGCTTTAGACTTGTTGTCTAAGATGTTTACATATGACCCAAAAGAGAGGATTTCAGTGCAGCAGGCATTAGAACACAGGTATTGCCTTAATGATTGTGTTAAGCAAAAATAAATAAATTAATTTCCTTCCGTTTTCCTTAATTTAATCTCTCATCTTCCACTTCAGATACTTTTCTTGTCCTCCTCCGCCCACAGATCCAGAAAAGCTTCCGAGACCTGCCCCTAAGGGGGAAATTAAGGAATCAGATTTGAATCCACATGAGGCTCCAACTGTCTTATCACCTGCGAGGAAGTCTAGGAGAGTAATGCGTGATGGAGTTGAAGGAAATTCATTGCAAGGAGATAATATGGATGATAATCATGCTAACCTCAAACAGACAGTTGGTGATAATACAGGGAAGAATGAGCAAGCACCAATGTCGCTAGATTTTTCTGTCTTTGGATTAAAACCTCCAAATAGACCAACAATTAACAGGTAATACAAATTTTGATCATTCAGTCGTTTCAAAGTGGCATTATAGTTTGTACTTGGTGATTTCATCTGTGCCAAACATGAAAAGAGTAAATAACAATATTCTTTCTCGAGCTTACATATTGAACCATAAACATTTTACTAATGTTACTGACAGAGGAAGATATGCAGGATTTTATACTGTGTGCTGTTTGTGCATTTTTAATTCATAACCAAGTGGAATCTCAAGGTTGAATGCTATTTTTTTTTTGTTCAAAATTTAAATGGTGGAACTGTGTGAAAGCAATACTAGTAGTAGGTAGTATGCCGAAGTGCTTTGCTGTGTTGCTTGTGTTAAATTACACCAATCTTCTGAAACATTGTTGATTCATAATTTTCATTTTAATCATAAATAGCATCATGGTGAGAACAATTATTATTGATGTTTAATATGCTTATTTTCTATGAGAAATCTTATAGGAGATGGGACTTGTAAAATAAATTTTCATCTTTTTATATAGTTTAATAAATGTTTCCCAAGTGTTTGTTATCTTTCAATCTCTACTTGTGAATGATATTTTTTTAATTATTCTGTTTCTTTTGTTCTGCAGTGCTGACAGATCACATTTAAAAAGAAAATTAGATCTAGAATTCCAGTAACCAGAATGAATATTCTATATAACCGTGCATCAGTACAAGACATTTGATGCATCTGATAAAATGCTGTGAATCAGCTTTGATTGTATGCCATTCCTTATCTTTGTCGATCTGCATGAAGCTGCTATGAATGCGTAGGATGTTTAAAGGGGAAGTTGCAGTGCAAGCTGATAAGCATCTCACTTCAGTGGTAGTTCA
The DNA here is from genome assembly GCA_951799995.1 of Trifolium subterraneum. Classification (NCBI taxonomy): domain Eukaryota; kingdom Viridiplantae; phylum Streptophyta; class Magnoliopsida; order Fabales; family Fabaceae; genus Trifolium; species Trifolium subterraneum. The sequence continues at coordinate 1,138,034 of OX637465.1, read as the reverse complement.
GAGACAAAAAATATCATAAAAGAAAAGTCACAGTAACCATACTTTCCGGACCCATTTGTTCGTAATTTGTGTTCTTGTAATAAAAAACTTGTACAAGTCTATGGAAGAAGGCCTGAGTGAGGGCATTGCTGTATCTTATTTTTTACATTAATTTGTTATTGATCACAAGAGAAATTATTGTTCACATTTTGAGGTTAAAATATGTATTTTCATGGGTGCTTTAGACAGGTTTGTTTACTAAACAAAATATTTCGGAAGACATGTTGATCGACTGCACGCATATTATGTATTACCATTTGTTAGCCGGATGAAGGATTTTTGTTGGTGGGTGAACAATCCATCACCAATAAGTCTTATAAAATATAAAAGGGTGTATACATTATATTTAAGTAGGAGTATATAGAGGGGCGGATTCGAATCCGGGACGTCTTGCTTATCCACTTTTATTGGCAGTCAAAAGTCCAAACAAAGTGAATAAACCGTCAATATATTTAAATTTATTGGCAGTTTATTTCCGTCAATAAATTGCATGCCAGTCAATTTATTGGCTGCCACAACAACCACAAAGTTGTACATGAGAAATCAATACATTTATTAGGGCTGGGTATACGAGCCAAGGTATGTGGGTTGATCCGTTTAAACCGCAGTCTGGACGGACTTAAGACCAATTTATTTTGGTTCGTTTATATTTTTGCCCGTGTGGGTTGGACCGTTAAAACCACGGGTTAAATCCGCGGGCTCGCGGGTTGGCCCGTGACCCGTCTTAATTATAAATTTCATAATATTGGTTTGGGCTATTAAAGTTCTTTTTAATTTTTTGAAGAAGACTATTGAAGTTCTTGTTAAATATTATCTGTGTTTATTTTTTATAGATTTGAGGTGTGTGTGGAGAAAAATAACGATGAGAACCGGTTAAATTTGATTTTGGTTGCATTACTTGAATAGAGATGATACATAAACTCAAAATGTCACAAACTTTATTTTTTTATTTGTTACTTACAATTTATCGTTATAACATAAAATTACTAACAATATAGTTTTTTTTTAGATTTTATTATATCAATTATTTAGTTTATTTTTTGAAAAAAGTGATTTTTAAATTTTTTTGTAATAGTTCGCGGGTTAACCGTTTAACCTGCGGGCTTACGCGGACTGGACCTGGGCCTATATATTTAACTCGTTTATATTTGATGACGGGCTTGTCCGCCCCGTTTAATGTGTGGGCTTATGCGGGGCGGATTAAACGGGGCGGGCCAACCCGCATACCCAGCTCTAACATTTATCGGTGGTTTGAATTGCCAGAAAGTGCCGGAATAGTTGTAGCTTTTTTTGAATTTATTGGCTGTTTAAACCGCCATAATATGTTCGTCAAATGTTTTTTCTTTATATTTGTATTGATTTCTTTTTCTCATTTTTTCTTGGCAGTTTAAATAGGGTCGATTTACATTCTATGGGTTCAAAGATGCGACTATATTTCTTCTGATATGTTTAAAATTATATTTTGACCTTTGAAATCTGGCAGGTCCAAAAATTAATGTTGAATACATTGTTCCAACACTTATACGTTGTGTGGATGTTGTAACAAATGTTCCAACGTTGTATTGAACTTATAACGACAAGAAATAAACAATAATGAATACGAAAGCAGTAAACAAGACAAGTGATTTGTTAACCCAGTTCGGCATAAACGAACCTACTCTGGGGGATACCAATTCAAGAAGGAAATCCACTAATCTAAGCCCTCAACAAACGCCCCGTTTACAACTTATATCCTAGACACCTATTTGTGCAACTTCTACTTATGAACTCCTAGATATGATTACAATAAGAACAATAATGTTTGTGAAGACACACTTCTAGACAACAAGTTACTTCCGAACTTAGAAGCCTAGAAGTAACTAACACAATTACAACTCAATAAAACAAAGTCCTAAACTTGCATCAATGGGATACAAGAAAGGCTCACAAAATAGCACAAGACTCAAAACCCTAGAATACTATTCTTCAGTGACGGCTTTGATCAGTTTCTAGGTTTTTCGTCCTTCTTTAAATATTCCAAGCAAATACGGGCTGAATACCATCTTGAGCTTAGATCAAAGAATTACCAAGAATCAAAACCATACACAAAGTTTCCTAAAATGTTAAAACATCTTTGGAAAATATCTCAACGCTGATTCTCAACACAAATACGCAACTTGGCGTACAAGTAATAAAAACGTGGATTCCTTATATCGATAGCGTGCGTGAAAGCTGGCGCTAAACACTAGTACACATGACGTACCTACATGTTGAAACATTTGGTACAACATCTTGCTTGTATATTTATTTTAGAAAAATGAGGTCAATTCAAATATCCAACAATCTCCCCCTTTGGCAAATTTTTAGCTAAAACAATCTGAGATTACTTCAACCCTTCCAGAGAGATATAAACTGATATAATTTTCACAAATCAACATAAGCACACAACATGAGAAACAGAACATCATTTCTTCAATGCAAATTTTCAATTGAGCTCCTCAAATAAAAATATTGCAGATAAGAAAATATAGTATCACTCAGGAATAACAGATGCATGCAACAACGGAATGATGAACACAACTAGCCTCACAGGTCAAGCCACAAGAGATAAATAAACTCTCAAAAATCCAAGTCACTTAGGAAAAATAAATTTCCAGTAACTGGATGTTTAAACATTTAACAGACCATTATTACACACATAGGACATAGCACACTTGCTCCCCCTCAACATCTGAATCAGAGCAACAATGAATATAGTATTTTAAACATTTTGCTCCCCCTCAACATAGTACTGTACTACTCCCCCTCAGGCATACATCAGATACATACATCACATACACGCATCACATACATGCATCACATAATACTATCAGGATGTTTCAACATCAGATTCCAACATCACACATCCACAACACATATAGCAGAAAACATAAACTTACGACCCCCCCCTTTTTAGCCATAAAAATTGACAAACTAACTTTATGCATTATAATAGGGAACCAAGGTGCAGAGTACCAAACAAACATAGAGTTGCAGATTATTACAGACCATCACAACACATAAGTGCTTAAATATCCAGGGTTGCGCCCATCAAGAAAGAAACCAAAAGAAAAACGAAAGAGAACATCCAAAAAGAAAAAAAAACAACTAAAAGAACAAGACAGCAGAATCATTCATCAGAGCTGCTAGCAGTCTCTTCTTCTTCCTCTGCTTCATCATCAGATGTCTCAACACTCGCCTCAGCAACACCAGAACCTTCTACATCAGTATCAGCTCCCTCATCATCACCCACATCATCTCCTTCCTTCTCACCAACCTCAGCATCAACAGCCTTAGCAGCTTCCTCACACTCCAGAACAACAATCATATTCTCAAACTCCTTCTTCTTGTCATCAAACATCCTCTCTAACTCCAGCTTTTTTTCATCAAACTCTCTGCATGCAGCCTTCAATCCAGCTATCACATCTTTTATAGTCATAGTTTCAGAGACAGGATCGGAGGATGTTCCAACAATGTCTGGAACATGTTGCTTACTGAACAACTTGTAATGGAAAAGTAGAGAAGATTCCCTCATCTTAACCACATCATCACTTGTAACTATACCTGGATGTTGACTGATAATAATACCACACAGCAGGGAAGGAAAGACAATAGCAAGGCTTACAGCACCAGACTTACCATGTCTCAAGGTTTGTTCGAAAATATATTTCCCAAAATCATAAGGGATCCTATTTGTAACAATGTAAATGAATCTAGACAAACCTGTGGAGATGTCAGAAGAATGAAGAGTTGGGACCCAGTTCACAGAGCCAACTCGGTTCAAGAAAGCATACTTCATTATCAGCTTTCCAGCAGGAACTTTAGCCTTAGTAGGCCACACCTTGACTTGCCCACCAGTAATAGCCTTGCATAGAGTATTGTCAGTGATTTCCAATTCAGCTTGAGGAATCACGCCCCGTTTTATTATTTATTAATTTTTTGTTGTTTTAATTAGTTGTCATACTTGCTTTATTTTAATAGCTTAGGTGGGATTAGAGGTGGGGGGTATGTTTTGTAGAATAGTGTTTTTATGAGGTGTGGTTAGAAAATAGAAGTTGGGCTTTATGAATAGTGGGCTAGGTTAGAGAATTAACCTAGGTATAAAAGGATAAATTAGAAAGAGAAAATTCATTTCTCATGTTTTTGGTGGAGGAAGAGAGAGAATAAGAAGAGAAGATAGAAGAGAAAGTTAAGAGTGAAGAACATAGAAGAGCAAGAGGAAGAGAAAGAGGATTGGATTGAGGATTCTAGAAGAACTAGAGGTAAGACTGTAGATTTATATAACTCATGAGTGATCAAGAGGGAGGAAAAGTCCCACTTCTCTTTACCCAAACCCTCTAACTCATTTTCTTTGGGAAAGGGATTTTTATGAATCAAAATGAAAACTTTTATGTTGATTTAGTTTCATATGTGTATTGAGAAGATAAAAGTACAAGTTGATGACCTTAAAAATGGGAAATTGTAGATGTTTGTGTAGATTTATGTGGTTTATGCGTTTTTTTGAAAAAGCATAAGAAATCTTTGATTCTTGATGATTGAGATGTTTTTATGTGTTATAAATTGTACTTTTAGCTGTATAAGTATGTTTATAACTTAAATGAATCACCTTTTCATAACTGGAACATGTTTGGATGATTTTGATGGTGATTTCGTTGAAAACCTGAAACAGAGCATGCAATTATGGATGTACTCGCTGAGCGAGCCTTGCAGCGACATGCTAGCGAGCGTGTTGTTCTTGAGCTCGCTAGGCGAGCATGTGGCGAGAGGTAGCGACGAGTTCGCTAGTTGTCGCCAGGAAGTCTGAGAGCTTCTGACTTGTGCTCGCTAGGCGAGTGGTAGCGAGGACAGTCAGATGTGATTTATTTCTATAATGATTTTGATGTTGATGATGGTTCAATACATGAGTTATTATGTCCTTATGTATGCGTGTGATTGATGACGATGATTGTCCTTGTATATATATAGGCTTAATTACACTTTTGGTCCTTTATCTTTATTTTAGGTTTCAAATTGCTTCTTCTCCTTTCAGCTATTGCATATCCTTCAGAGCCAATTCATGGACTCTGAGTAAATCAATCAATGATTCAGGACTCATTGAGTTGATGTTTTCAGTTTCCTCTATAGTATTTGAAATTACATTCCAATTTAGAGGCAAACTTCTCAGCAACTTGCTTACAAGCTCTTTGTTGCTGAGTTTGTTGTTGTAGTCTTCAAGCTTGCTTGTGATGGCTTAAAACCTTAAGTTCATTTCTCCAATACTCTCATTTTCCTCCATTCTAAACTCCTCATATTGATCTAACAAACCATTTACTGTTGCTCTCTGAATGCTTTCATTATCATCACTAATGAGGCAAAGAGTAGTAGTTGTAGATTCAACACTAGAAGTTTGTTTGACCCCTGATGTGGAAGGATTTTGATTGTTGCTCAGATCTTCATTTAAGTTCAGTCCATCTTCAATTTCCTTGACAAGATCAGCAACTTGTTGATATAACTTCTGCTTCCAATCATCCATGTTTTGAGCCAAGGTGGTTTTCTCCTTTGGATCTTGACTGTCTCACGGTTAAGTGATTTACCAACAGAACCGGAGCTTTGATACCAATTGAAGGTGCGTGGAGAAAACACAAGAAGGGGGGGTTGAATTGTGTTTTGGATATTTAAAAACTTTTCAAGATATTTAAATCTATCAGAGTCTTTAAGCACAGCGGAATTGTTCACACAATTAACTTACGGCTAAGTGAATGATGAAGGAGTAAATGAGAGAGTGAGAGAGAGAAGAACACACAACAATTTATACTGGTTCCCCTCACAAATTGAGAGTACTCTAGTCCCCTTGTTTCCAAGAGAGTTCACTATAATCACTAATATTACAATCAGATGCTCAAGCACACAAGCTCAAGACTTCCTGCTCTAAGTCACACAAGACAGAGAGACTTCCTTGCTCTGATCACACAAGATCAGAGACTTCCTTGCTCAAGCACACAAGCTCAAGACTTCCTGCTCTAAGTCACACAAGACAGAGAGACTTCCTTGCTCCTACACTCAGCAGAAGACTTCTTTGCTCTAATCACTAAGATTGAGACTTATGTGCTTCTACACTAAGCAGAAGACTTTCTTGCTTCTACACTAAGCAGAAGACTTACTTGCTTCTACACTAAGCAGAAGACTTACTACTAACTTATAAGCTTAAACTTATTACAAACATAATAACTTCAGAGGCTTAAAGCTAGTTTCTATGCTCACTTCATTTGAGAGATGTTTTATATTACAATGCAAATTCTCACTTTATTCTGAGAGATGTTTTCTAATGAAGATCCTTAGTCATCAATTCTTTCTTTGGCATATTTATATGAGTTGAGAAAGACATTGAGACGTTGGAGAAATTCCCGTTGTAAAATGGACAGCTGTAATCTTTGAAGATTCGTTGAGTAAAGCCACGTCTTCTTTTGCAGAGAAGCTTCACCTTTACTGTTTGTCCAAAGTACAGTAATAAGGTACAACTAGCTCCTAGAGAGAGAAGGATCACATCCTTTGTGACCGTTGTAATTAGTTGGCCTTAGAACAAATCATCAGGCTTGATAAGGTTAGTTGATGTAGCCCTTCTAATGATTTGGGGAATTCCTTTGCTTCTGATGAACCTTTGATAACTTGGAGTCTGATTGGTCTTTGAATGATTGGCCTCTGATAGTCCTTCGTGCTTCAGCTTCTGAACGTCTTCATCCTCTGAATACTCATGACTAGCAGATAGCTTCTGAACTCTTGTAGGCATCTGAACATCCTTGAGCTTCTGAACTTCTCTGAGCTTCTGAACTCTTGCAGACATTCTGATTCTCTTTGAGCTTCTGAACTTTGTTTAGCTTCTGACCACGTTGTAGCTTCTGAACTCTTTCAGAGTGTAAAGGTTCAGACTTCCATAGGTTTCACCAGAATCTAAATCAAGTGTGCTCTCGATATTACGTTGGATTCTCCTGCACTCTTAATTTAAACATTAGTACCATCAATTGTCCATTTAATACTTTGTTATCATCAAAACCTAAGGGTGTGTATTAACACATATTTTGTTCCAACAGTGTGGGTAGTAAGAAATATTCCACGTTAAACCCAACGAGTAAAACGGCCCAAAGTAGCCAATTCAAGAAAGAACCCCCCCCCCCCCCCCCCCCCCCAATTTCTTTTTTACCCCCCAAACTGACATTTTTGCCCATGGGGGTTCAAAAAATTGTGCCACGAAATTTCGGTTCGTAAAAACTGAAGTAATCATCTACCCCCCTTGAATCACTTCGGTTAATATTAACCGTAAGCTCATTTGTGCGCCTTCGGTTAATATTAACCGAAGACGCCTTATATAGAAATAGAAGCGCTGCTTCTGTGTTTCATTTACGAAATTTTCATTAAAAAACCCTAAGTTCCTCTCTTCTTCTCCAAAACGCCATTTTCAACCCTACATCAACATCCAACTTCAAATCATACTTAATCAAGTAAATTTCATACATCTTTGACCATTTTATATGTTCATCCTCAACATTTTCAATTATATGCATTATTTGTTCCTCCCTCTTTAAATTTCAAATTTTGAATTTGTGTTCCAAACGTGATTATGTTGTTTGTTTTGTTGATTATAGGTTAATTGTTAGATTGATTAGATATTAACATGAATGCATTTTGAATATAAAGTTAAATGTGAGTATGAGGTTAAGTTTAGTATATTGTACTCTAAGTGCTTGACAAAATGTCTGAGTGAAATCAAGTATTTTTTCCCATATGAATTATGTTTCCATTTGTTTATGGATTAAATGTTTGATTGAATTATAAGTTTGAATTTGTCATAGATTAAAATTTTGTATTGTTTTTGAATTTTATTCCAATGTTTAGGTATGGAAGAAAATGTTGGTAGAACAAGACAAGGTAGGGCGACCAGAGCACATTCGTCTGCTCGTAAAGAGCTTGCTGCAAATGCTCCTCCACCGAAAAGAGGGTGTCGTGGCAGGAAAGGACCTCCGGTGCGAGGAACACATGATGCGGAAGCCGGTGATTCTCGTTCACGCGCACGGCCACCGGTGCCTGATGATGACGATGACTTTGATGTCGGTCAATATTTAAATGAAGTTGTTGATTATGATGAGGAACCTCAAGCACCACAACCACAGCCTCAGCAATAACCAAATGTAGAAGAAGAGGGTTATCCAGGAGGACCGCATGATTTGTCCTTGCTAAAGGATTACCATAACCACCGGGCAATTCTGATATGGGATGCACAAGCTGATGACCCAGTAAAAATCTATGTTAATACGTCGATTATTTTATTAATAATTTAACTTTGTTCAATATTCTAATTTCGTTAAATTAATAATGTCTTGCTTTGTTGTAATTTGCAGATTTTAAACAAGTCTTTACGTTGCATTGCCAGTGCGAATAAGGTTATAAAATTCGAAAAACCTGAACCTGAAGTGGCGTGGTTTTGGGAAATGGTTAGAGCAACGGGGTTGGAGCCGCTTATAAAGACCAATTTTAACGTACTTGACTATGGGCTTCTTTGGTCTTTGGTTGAACGATGACATCCGGAAACAAGTACATTCCACCTTCCAATAGGTGAGATGGGCATCACATTGGATGATGTTCAATGTTTGTTGCATATTCCTATCAAGGGAAAATTTCTGAACCATAGGAAGATTTCAAGACCAGATGCAGCTCAAATGCTTAGCTCATTTCTTGGAATTGGAGAAAGAGATGCCCTTGATATGTTCGCCACCTTAAACGAGCCACATTTGAAGCATAGCTACGTGAGAGGGCTTGTTACCCAGTATAAAACAGCTACTGAAACAGCTTAAGTGGATAATTGGCCGATCCATGAGATTAGGTTGTATAGGGAGAAATGCGTACGAACTTTTTTGCTATTTCTTGTTGGTTGTACCATATTCAGCAACAAAACTTCGTACTACCTCGACGTAGTCTATCTGCAGTACTTTCAGGACTTGTCAAGTGTCCATGAATGGAATTGGGGTTCTGCTGCCCTTGTTCAGTTGCAAAATTACTTGGACTACGCATCTGATGCAGGATCGTCTCAGATGGTTGGCTGCATGTCATTATTCGAGGTGAAAATATACGATTGTTCAATTGTATATTATTTTATTTGTATGGATTTTATTTTTGACATGGATATATTTTACATAAGTATGTTTGCCTATATAATGAAGCTTATATGTCAATCTTTCAGGGGTGAATAATTACACACTTTCCGACACTTAGCATGTGGCAGTTAGAGACCAATTTTACTGATGATATGCCACTAAATGCGAAGTTTGCTCCTGGACAAGGACATAAGGATTCACGTGGCTATAGGCAGAGTCTCGATAATATTCAAGTGTCGGACATTGTGTTCATTCCGTATGATAACCGCCGACATGTCCGCCCTTTGATCGATGTATGTTGGTTTTCTAGATGGTTAAGGTGCGGCACTTTGAAAGCCAAACATTTGTCTGAACGTGTGCTGAGATAATTTAAGTACGTTCAGGGCATTCCAAGAGACCCCGATATGTCTGCGGTGCCAAACACGAATTTATTTGAGATTAATCGTGTGTTTACTGAAGAGGTGGATTTACGGATGATTGATGAAAACATGAGGGGTCAACATGTGGTTAATGCATGGGACTGCGAACCAGGATATATTAGTTGGCTTTACATAGTGTCACATCCAAAAATGCGTCCATTAGAAGCTCCAGAGGAACAACCAAGACCACCTGAGTTAGAGGTGTTGATCGAGGAGTCGCAAGAAAGACGAGACTCTAATCCATTGGGTGTATGCCGAAGTGTCAGGGATGAGGTTCAGAGGGCACTTGATGCTGGTGAGGCTGAGGAAGGAACTCCAGTTCATGGTACTTTGCGTCGGATTCTCAACATGTTTAACCCGTGTTTAACGTATAAACGACTAAGTCGGGGGAGAAGAGGTGGACAGCGTGGATAGGCTTTGTTACTATTTTAGTGTCTTTGATTAGTTATTTGTTTTAATGTTGGAACTTATGTACTTTGGCGTTGTAATATGTATTTTGGAATTTGTTGGAACTTATTTGTAATATGTACTTTGGCGTTTTAATGTTGGAACTTTATGTATTATGGATTTTATGTTTTATAATTAATTGTTGATTTTGTGTTGGATGAAACTTAATGAATTTTGTGCAAAAAATAGGTTTGGACCTCAAAATATATTGAGGTGGTAACAGAACCAGAAACTGAAGCTTCTGGTTTTTACCAGTTCTGCTTCGGTTAATATTAACCGAAGGACTTGTTGCAGCGCTTCGGTTAATATTAACCGCAGACACATTTCGGTTTTTACGAATCGAAATCAGGTCACGCCCAGCTTTTTCAATCATTTTTCAATAGATTACAAAATACTAATTATGCCAACAACGCGCTTTAGACACAAAACACAAACACATATATTAAATATAAATCAAAATACAAACTTAATGGAAACAAACATAGACAACACATTACAACATTGACAATTATTAATGACATGAAATTAAAACAGAATACATAATTAAACAACACATAACAAAATTAAAACATATTACATTTGAACGTAGTTTGGATCTTCCAGTAGTCCTTGTCAGTGTCGCATCTAGTTCGATAATTTTTATCCTGCTCTGCTCGAAAATTGAAATCATATTTTCAATATCGTCATTGTTTTCAAGCTTCATATATATGAAGCTTTCACTTCCGTCAGAACCAATTGAAGGCTTTCGATACGTGAGACTTGATAATGTTCTGTTGTCGTTTCGGTTGTTGACGGTACGATTGAGTTGTTCCAGCTGCTATTTGAGACCATCAAATGTTTCACCATGGTTAATCCGAAACAAATTTGGACGTCCGTGGTTGTAGTAAACTGCGGCAAGGTGAGATCTCATGCGTTGTGTGAGTGAAACATCCATGGTTCTTGTGTTGTGTGTTCAACAAAACAAGCCATGACAATTTATAGATCAGGTTTGGTGAACGTTAATGTGGTAGGTGGACGGTAATGTGGTAGGTGAACGTTAATATGGTAGGTGAACGTTAGTATCTAACTTATTGTATTGCGCAAATACATTAAATGAAATATTCGCAAACAACACGAAAACTTTTATTAATTTCAACATATATTTTAAAACATACAACTAAATGAAACTCACAAAAACGTAGATGAAACATATACTAACTGCAACTCACAACAACATAAACGAAACATACACTAACTGAAATAACATTTAAAGTAAACAAACAACACGACATTTGGTCAATTTTCATCTCTTAATATAGCATACAAACGTCCCCCTTTCGGATCAATTGGAATTTGGTTAAACATGGACTGCACATCTGAAGAATCTTTCAATTCTTTCCACCCGTATTTCTTTGGTCCATCTTCAAATGAATTGGTTGTATGTTCAGCTGCTAGATCGACCCACATTTCTGCATACCCAAGTTTCACAATTTTGATTCGTTTGGCGTGTTGGAAGTGATACATGACTTCAATTCTTTGTTTGATTGATTGAACGGTTGTTAAAGTGGTATCCAATTCAAGGATAAACATCTGGTTGTTACCGCGAAATTGGACTTGGAATTGAAATGATTCTACTGAAGGGGGAATTAGAGAACGACGTGAGATATTCATACTTAAGTTTAAAATGAATTGTTGTCTGATTACGCATACATATATTTATATAAATTATGTTGTGATTACGACCACAAAAAGTGTCGGTGTATGGATTATATTTTTAAAAAAAAAATGAATTTAGTTATATATTAATACAGCTTCTTTTTTTACCCCCTTGATCTCTTTTGTACCCCCCATACATTTTACCTGCGTGATGGATCACTTTGGTTCGCAGAAACCAAAACATTTTGTGCAAAACTTGACTTCGGTTAGTAAAAACCGAAGCACACCAGGCAAAAACCAGAACAGCCTGCTTTTGTTTTCCATTACCACCTCAATACAAATGAGGTCCGAACTTGTTTTTTACACATCATAACATCATGGTTTCAAACCAAACAGTTCTACTACATCAAAATACTATTTTCATTAGATCAAAGTACTATTTTAATTACTTCAAAATACATCAAAGTCCGTAATTGTTTATATTTCAAAATACATCAAAGTCCATATATCAAAATACATCACAGGCTATGTCATTACATATACTACCCTATGTGATTACATCAAAGTTCATTCAATTGTCATTGGATTGTCTTTACTACTAACACCAACAGTTGAAACGTCTCCTCTCTTGATGCTCATGAGTTCCTCAAACTGCTTCTGCCTATCCATAAAATAAGTTTCCCAATCCTTAGTGTGTTCAGCAACATGTCGCTTCCACTGAGCATTTGTTTTAGGTATCAGACAACCTTCTTTTAACTTCACTAAAACGTAGTGATTAGGTAATGCGCCAAGGCAAATAACCTTTGAAGACGGGTTTGGTGGTGGATAGCCACACAATGGGAAAAAGGTTTCACATGCTCCAAATCCATGTTTTGAGAGTTGCACAACTACTCTCTCCAAGATAGTAGTTACGATATGTCCCATATCCGGGAATGTTAACCATTTATCTTTTGGTGCAATTGTCTTCCTAAGAGAGGTTCTCTGTCTCGGACCTGGGAATAGTGCATCATAAATATATTTCCAACGGTCCTCACCATCAAACATGCTAACATACATACTCCTATGCAAAGTCATCTCCCTTTGCATGTTAAGCCGTACCAACTCAAAATCCGCTTCATTGTTTTTTGTAGCCAATTCTATCGCGCGGAACCCACAATAACCGTCAATTTCCACATCAACTATATCTTCAATAAAATGATGCATACACTTCGGCATGTGGTCAAGCTCAAAAATTTGAGAAAGAGTCGGAGTAAAGTTACCAATGACTGGAGCTTTGGACACAGTAGATGATGAAGCTTGTGGTAATGACGCCTTCGACTGAGATGACTTTGACGGATTTGATTGAGATGCTTGTGTCTCCGCAAAGTATGCATTAACATGCTCCCACCGGGACTTATCTCTAGTTGTGGATTTGTTTTTGCCACGAACCGCCGTCTTTTTCTTTTTACCCCCTTTTTATTTGGCATCTTGAACCGAAGATTTGAGAGAGGTAGATTCAGGATATGCAATTAGACGAAGTTGATCTCTGATTTCATTTTTCATACCTTCATCCGATGTTTTCAACCGTTCCTACAAATAATCATAGAAATATGTCATTAAGCAAACAAATAATTATATCGTTACGCAAACAAATGTGTACAATTATCGTATACGAACCTTAATTGCTTCCCACTCTGCCGTGCATGAATAATCGTCCTGGACGTCCCCACCGCCTTCTTCATTATTGAAACACAACCTCTTCCAGTGATTATACACCTCATCCAGTCTAATAGGTTGGTTGTGTCTTAGCTTCTTAGCAATTAGACATGCACATGGCAACCCATAATTAACTCTCATCAAACAGCCACACTTTTTGCAATCCATACCAACATTGTCAACTCTTTTTGCTTCTTGGTAGATGTAATCCAATGCCGCTCTAGAAACTTTGAAAGCTAACAAAGAGTACAGTTTAACATCCCGGTATCTGTGTTCCTCTACAGACATGCTCTGACCAAATTGAGTTTGAACTTCGGTGAATTGAATTCCCAACATTTGATGTATCGCTTCCCAACCCTTCACCAAATCACCAGAACTGTTCGTCAAGAATTTTTTTCAAGACACCATGGGCACATTCAACTCTATTTGTGGTATAGTTGTCCATGTGCATATGCTTGTCTACCCAAGCATGGACAACCTTCTCTTTATCCGTGTCCAAAACTGTTTCTTCAATATAGCGCAACAATTTTGGCCACTTCTTACATAGCTCCCTAAACTCCATAAGGCGATCACCATAGACGTCGATTGTATCCGAGGTTAACAAATGCATGAAGGCTTTTTCCAAATTCTCCCACACAATTCCCTCCTTGACCTCTTCTCCTTGTCTTACTTTCACTAGCGCCTTTATCTTGGACCCCACATTTTTCTCAACATGAACCCGACAAACCAATGCAGCCGATGTTGGAAATACTTGGGCAACAGCATTCATCAGTGCCGTATCTCTGTCGGTCAAAATCACCTTAGGCAAACTACCTTCATTCCTTACAAGTGACCGCAATTGTTGTAGAGCCCAAATAAAATTATCTTCTTTCTCGTTTGTAAGCCAAGCAAAACCAACATTATACATCCTCTCGGTTGAAGTGAACCCGACTATCTCAAATAAAGACATGTTGTACTTGTTGGTTTTGTACGTCGAGTCCATCAACAAGACAGTGAGAAAAGAGTTCAACAAGCTCACGGATCTTGGATGTGCAAAGAAAAGATCTTGAAGATATTCACCTCCTTCATCAACAAGCGACCGACACTTGAAAAAATATTTGTTGTCGCGCAGATGTTTGAATAAGTGTTGCATTTCACTCATGGACGCCCTCATTTTAGCTTTATACCTATACCGGGCGTTGTATACTTGTTTTGATGACATTGTGTTCTCGGGATCTCTATCTTTCAATGTCGAGATGATATTTCTCGGTGGAACAAAATTCTTGGTCATTTCATCCAAGAATACCTTCTCTTCCGGCTTCAACCGACCCGCCACAAGATGCCCCTCAAGCTCCGTGTCCAACTTGTGGTTGTGTATGCCATTCACCACTGTCATATGCCATAACTTTGTTTCTTTTGTGTAATAACCACGAAGTCCGAATGGACATCCGCACTTCCTCGTTCCCATACAATCGAATTTCAACTTCTTTGTAGGTGGCACGTACTTGCCGCTCCGTTCGCACTGCAACGCAAAAAAAGGCTTTCTACTTTTATCTCCGCCGTTGTCCAATCTTCTAATTATAATGGTAAACTTCAATTTTTCTGCTACTTTGCGAGCCCATGAGATCAAAACATCTTTGGAATCCTCTTTAGCCTCAGTCACAAACTGATGTCCGATGTCAATTGATATTGGTGGCCGTTGCACTGGAACCAGAACAATATCCAGTGGTCGTGGCGGTCCATCTTCCATGACTACAAACCAAGCAAATGCAAATAATTAAATTAGCCACCTTTAATTGTTACAATCCTAATACAATACTAAGTACACACATACAATACTATCCAAAATTTAACACAAGTCAGAAGCTGCCCAGTTTTTTCAAAACGCAGGAATATTTCGGTTCGTAAAAACCGAAGCCAACTTCGGTTAGTAAAAACCGAACGATTCCTGTCAGACAAACCTACGAAACTAGACCTATGACAGCTACATTTAATAAAATTTAAATCGGTGGTTACCTCAATTTCGAGCTTCAATGAGTGTTGGAACCTTTAGAGCAACCTTTGATGTTGAATTCAAGCCTTGAATGAGCACCAAAACGGATTTGATTTGGGGATGGAGATTTGAAAAAGTTTGGATGAAAATAAGAAGTGACTGGTGGTTCTTGTATATAAAGATACGCTACGGTTTTTATAAACCGAAATGTACCTGTGGTTAGTAAAAATCGAATTTTCTTGGCAAAAAAATTTCATACCCCAAGGAGAAAAACGTCAGTTTGAGGGGTAAAAAAGAAATGGGGGGTCGGAAAAGCAATTTTCTTCAAGAAAAAGCCCAGCCCAGCCCAAATTTATAAAGCTTGCAGGAAGGGTATTTCCGTAAAAACAGATCCATGTTGAAACTTTCGCGAAGTGTACGAAATTGGCGCCACCGTCACCGATTCATTCATATAGAAACCTTCAAATTCCGTTTTCATAATTTTCAATTTCATTTCAATTTCTGAAAAATTCGAAACCTAAATCGATGACGATATGGAAGTGGTTTTGGAATGAGGAGGTAGCACCACCGCCGGTGGTTCTAGTTCCGCCGCTGTTCGATTTCCCTCCGATCGCCGCGCGTAACAGAATGCTTGAATCTTCATACGACGTCGTTTTCGGAAAACTCGCTTTGAGGTGTCTCTTCAATGATTATTTTCAAGAACCGAAGCATTTCGTTACCAGAATCATGCTCAAACCAATCGATGATCCTCACGTCGATCTCATCGCAACAGTATCCACATTGTTCATTCATATTCTATTACTGAATCTTACATCACATTAATATGATTTTAGTCTCTGAACTTATTTTATTGTAATTTTATGAATTGATTTTTGCTTAATTTTGTTTAGGTTTCAGGTCCTCTTGATCAAAAGCCTGAAGAAAACATCACTGGAAATGCATCGTTTCGCTGGCAAAGGTATACTATACTCAGTCTTATATTTGGTGTATGTTTGATTATAGCAAAAATTGAGTTGAAGGTAAAGTGATTTATGTGTGCTTAAATTAATGTAAAAGTGAGTTGAACAATAAATTTGAGTGTAAAAATAAATTCTAGAATTAGAAGATACCTTATCTAGCTTGTAGAATCAATTCTGGAGGCAAAATCAATTATTAGTGTATGTTTGGTTCTGCAGTGAGGAGAATTGGTTTGGAGTGAATTGATTCTGACGAAAACTGAGTTGAAGGTAAATTGAGTTATGTTTGAATACATTTATTTAAAAGTGAGTTGAACAATAAATTTGAGTGAAAAAATCAATTATGGTTCTAGAATTAGAAACTACAATTTCTAGCTTCAAGTAGAATGAATTATGGAGGAAAAATCAATTTTACTCTAGAGTAAACAAATATGTCAAAATCAATTCCACACCTCTTGAATCAATAATTGATTTTAAAAATAATTGTGAAATACTAGATTTTCATATAGGTGTAAAACTAGTTTACACTAATAGCGCATGTACCATTTTCTCTAAAATAAGTAGATAAAATATAGGGTGCATTCAAGTTAAATTTTTAATAATGCCCTGATTCGATAAGCAATAGTATTAACGAACTTAGAAGCATTCGTTCATGTAACCACCATAAATAAGCACTTATTTTATAGACACTTATATTATATAAGAGCTTATGTATTAGTTGTTTACTGTAAGCTATCTTTGGAGCATATGAAAATAAGATGAAATAGCTTATGAGTATGTCATAATCTATTTTATAAGCTCTTCCTTATACTTACGTATCTGCTTCTGTCGTAAGATTCCAAACGTTCTCCTAACTGAACACTGATTCATAAGTTATTTTGGCAATTTTTTTTAAATAAATCGAAAACAACTTGTAAACATGTCAATTATATCTGGACAATGATAGTACAAGTATTTATGTAACGAGATAAGTATAATTAAGCTCTTCCAATCGCTCTCTTATTCATGGTTATTTAGTGTATGAGACTAATAAGGTAATGATGGATATTTAAGTTGAGGATGAAAATGGGAGTTTACTCAACTTGTTGTTGTGAAGGTTGAGGTTTTATTTAATTTTCTAATTAATTTTGTTTTGGTGGGCGTGTACTGTGCAGTGACGTAAATGATCCTCATACATTCGTGGATCTTTATGTATCGACATCTGATCCGTAAGAAGCTCTGACTTGAATGAGTTGTGATAACACTGTTGATATTTGCTCCCATCAGTTTGAATTGAAGTTGTATGAGTGTTGTGTGTGGTTTGTTTGCTTAGGGTTTTGCAGATGCGGTCGTGTGCTTACTATCCCAGATATGGATTTGGGGCCTTCGGAGTGTTCCCTTTGCTGTTGAAGAAAAGGTGTGTTTTGTTTGATGATGGTGGAAGATGTGTGTTAGGTTCTTGTAGTTTAGCACTTCATCACAGATAGCAACATTCACTGTTGACAAAGTTCGCCAATTATACAGAGAAACCTCCCAAGATTATGGCCTGATGGGATTGAGATATGGTTCTGGAAATCTATCATTTGGAGTTACACTTATGCCTTTTTCCAGTAAGTTACCTGGTTGTATGCTAGTGACCTACTGTATTAACAGATTTAGGTTGCAATCGAATAAGCTTTGAAAAAACACAAGTATGGTATAGCTTTTCATAGACTTTGTTTCCCCAAAAGCTACTATTTTATTTTTTTACAGACTTTCTTTCCCAGAGAAGCACATATATATTTCATTAATAAATATAAGGTAATTACATATGAATGAAAGACTTGTAATTATTATACAAATTTTAAACAAGATTTTTATTTTAAAGGTTTTTTTTTTCTTTTCGAAACTTAAATTGGTCTTTATTACACACAGGCAACTAGTTTTATGACAATTGTTGATTTGGTTCATGGTTACTATTAAGTGTTTTCTAATTTATTGTTGGAGATATTTGGTGTTGTAGAAATACCTAAGAGGTATGTCTAAGATGGGCTACTAATTTTTTGTATGTCACATATATCTTAGTGTCATTAGTGATAAGTTTGAATACATGCTTGGATTATTACCTTGAACTGTACATTAAATATCTTTCGTTAAAATTTTATGTAATTATTATTGTAAGAATTGAAGAAATGTATACTTATAACTTTCCTTACCAAGATTGCTAAACTTTACATTGTTGTGTTGGATTTTTTGAAGCATTGATTTATGATTTACTTGCAGAAACAATGCTTCTAAACTTATGTTATTGTCATACTTTGCAGTGAAAGATGAATTACCAAAAAGTGCATGGCTGGTGAGCAAGATAGGAAGGGTGACGGCTGGGGTGCAGTATGAGCCACACCGTAAGTACTATGTAGATTTGATTCCTATTGAAATATTTTAACATCTTCAGGAGAACAAATTTAAACTAGTGCTAGGCTTTTTAAATTAATTGTTATCTTTTGGTTTTTGTGTGGTGCATGTGTTGAACTTTTCTTATCCTTGATGGTTATATATTTCACGTTTGATAGACCGTGATGGAAAAGTTATATATTTCATTTATCAAAAAATGGACGCTAATGCATCAATCGTTTTTAGTCTCTCTCACTCTCTGTGCACTCACGTGTTCTAGTGTGCATGCATGTGTGTATTCTTAAAATTTCACATGAGTTTAGGGCTACAATTTGATAAACCCATTGTTATTAACAGTGCCCTTTAGTAATTAGGGGAGAGGTACAACAGGAATTGGTTGTATGAGAGAGAAGTGTATAACAGAATGCACTATATAGGGGGAACATAACTGTAAAAGGATACGTGGAAGATAACAATTGGTTTGGGTGGTTTGGGGCTGAATAGAAGTTGGTTCTTTCTCAGAATTGGCTTTATATTTTACTGTTCTGTTATTGATTATCATCGTTAAAGGAGCACAACTCCATTCCACTGTCATTTGTCCTTTTGAGCTGTTTAGTTTAGTTATGAGAAGCTATCTCTTGTGGTTGTAAATTGTATCTTCCAATTCAGTATAATTTTCCATTTCCGTTTGGGTCCAATTACAATTCAATTACAGTAAAGATAGAGTAATGATCTGAAACAATGCAATCTACAGAGCCCGAGAGTTGGTCAGCAAGAACTAATGCATTGTTATTTTCAAGAAGTTTCAGGAATTTGAACTTAGGATTAGCCAATAGTCACAAACAACTAAAACTTATATACCAACTCAAGGTTCATAGTTCATTTGCATATGTTATAAAACAATCATGAGCATAATACTTAGTGGTGCTGTTTTTTAGATGCAAATGCAAAACTTTCAAATTTGATGAACTGGAGTTGTGCCCTGGGTTATGGAGTGGGATCAGGCAGCCCTTTGAGCCCGTCTTTCAATTTCAGTCTTGAGCTCGTCAAAAGCTCTCAGGTATATCCTCATAATTAAATGGATTAATATTTTACATATATACTTGGAAAGAACGTTGGTGGGCAATATCTGCGACATATTTTCCTCTTAAAATAGAAAGTGTTCGTAATTTGTGAAAAATAGGTTATATTTAGAAATTTCATTTCGCCAACCATTACATTGTTATCAATATTAAATATTTGTACCAACATTCTGTATGCTATGACAATGCAATTTAAACTACAAGCTAATTAACTGCACTTAGGGATTTTTCTTCCTTGAAATGATGTGTGTTCTGATTAATATTTTAAAAAGGATTTTACTGAAATTTTGAAGCCTAAACAATCTGCAGTTTGTTGCCTCATTCTATCAGCATATGGTTGTTCAAAGACGGGTATGTTTCTTTGGTCCATACTCCCTCCCTCTTTTACTATTGTATTTTTAGTTGTCCTTGGTCTTTGTATTAGTCTTTGATTATCTTTTTCAAAAACACTTTGATGCTTACATTTATTTGATTTTAGTCGTGTCTCTTAAAATTAATTATTTTGACAGTTTGATAGAATTCCATCCCGGATTACTTTATGCCTACCCACATTCAATATTTTTTTGGTCCGAGTTCCAATGAACTATTTGATTTGTCATTGAATCAGAATATCAATATATAATACTTTAAAAGTCACATACTTGACTTGAACAGGTGAAGAACCCCCTTGAAGAGAATACCGTTGTTGGAATTACAAACTATATTGACTTTGGGTTTGAGTTACAAACAAGGTAGTCTTTTTGGTTTTAAAGATATTCAAACTTCTGTGCAGTTGAACCAATGTGGTAAATCTAATTTTCTGTGTTAAAGTGTTGATGATGCGATAGCAACAAATAGTATCTCCGACTCCACTTTTCAAATAGGTGCATCCTGGCAAGCCAATAAGAACTTCTTGCTGAAGGTAAAATATGAATGCAATGTTAGATAGGTTTTCGTTATAGATTGATTATATAGGATTTACTCAAGATATTATTTATCACATTTTCAGGCAAAAGTTGGACCTAAAAGCTCAACAATGGCTCTTGCATTCAAGTCATGGTGGAAACCTTCTTTCACGTTCAACATTTCAGGTGACAATAGATGGATTTTTCTATGCGATATTGCTACATTGTTTTTTTTTTGGGGGGTCTTAAACCCTCTGGTTCCTAGGGAAAAGGGGCTTCGGTAAACCATAGTTTGCCATAATGTAAATAAAGTCTGGTTAAGGATTGTTAAAGCCAATGATTGAACCTAGGTTTCCTGTTCTTTCTTTAGTGGGACTTTTCATGTCCTTTTGCATCTGTGCTTGTACACGGAGGGGGGAGGGGCTTGGAAGAATGCTTCCCTGTTTTCCAGTGTTTGTGAAGTTTAAAATATTTCTCCATATTATACTGCTATACCTATATTCTTTGTAGAATGTATGTTTTCTCCCTCGAGCATTTCTGTTTTCTAAGAAAGACTCATTCTGTTTTTATCTTGGGCACTACTAACTTAGTTCTCATTTTACTATTTCCCCTGATCAAGGTTAAGTATTGAGTGCAATGGATAGACATGTTTTCCCCTGCAAAGTGTGTTTTTGAGATGAGATGTGTTATTTTTTTCATGGTTATGACCTCTGCAATATCACTTTCTTGGTGTATGATTTTTCTACTGCTACCCCATTCAGCAAGTTCTGCGGAAGGCAGTAGATATACAGATGATCTAAGATCTATAATGTTATATTGTTCTCAACATCTCATCCTGTGAAATTTTCATAAGTGAAATATGATAGTTGTGATATTTCTTCAAAGATTTAAGCAAATTTAAATTTTCATCTTGGTACTGAATGTTGACGTGCTGAGCCTGCCCTTTTTTCTTCAGCCACCAGAGACCGTGCAGATGGGAAACTGCAATATGGATTTGGCCTCCAAAGTGAAAGTCTCAGAGAAGCCAGGTTCATTTCTTTAGAAGAACTTCTAAGTTTTGATTAAATAGATTATCTGTTAATATAGCATGACTCATACCCGTGTTACTGCATTTGAAAATGAAAATTGCTTTCAACTTTATTTTTGTTCTTATGTTAAGCCTTGCCATCTTAATGAATAAGATCTTTGTAATGCTCAAGCCAAATTTGGTAATGAGAATTGTATAATTACTTGTTTGCAGCTATCAAAGAGCCGATCCCAATTTTGTAATGCTCACACCAAGCAAGGAGCACTTAGCTGAGGGCATTGTTTGGCAAACCGGAAAACGGCCTATGCTAAAATCTGACATAGATGCTGGACATTTTGATGGCTTACCGAGAGAAATGAGACCTCTTGACAAAATTTTGTAATTTCTTAAAGATGGACATTGCGATGGTTTACCGATAGATGAAAATGCGTTCAGAAGATTGTAGTCTGGTAACTCTAGTTCACTGCATTTGGTCTGTATTTTTTGTTATAATGTTTGTTATTATGAACCGCATATTATTTATTAATATTCCCACTGTTGTAGTTATATTATATGCAAAGAAGTCCCATGCTTTTTTTACCTTGACTTACAATAACTTGCATATTTACTTTGTATAAGAATTTTTTATATATTCACCTATATGATAGTTAGTATTGACAGATGGTTTTCTTGGACATTTATTTACACTATAGGAAAATATGGACCATAATATGGGGAATACATAACTTGAAAAGGAATATATTTTATTAAGATTATTACACTTACATTGACAAAGTGTCCAAGTTATTTTTCATTAAGCTTGGCCATTCAAAAAAAAATAAAATCATTAAGCTTGGCATGAAATCTGATCAGTTACATTTAGAATCTATTTTTTCAATCGCGTTTTCTAACATTTATAAAGTTCAAAAATCTAAAATTTATGTAGTCTAATCCACTTATCTATAAGGTTTAAAATCTAAATTTTACTTAATCTAATCCACTTATACTCAAATCAACGCTAGCGTGAAGTGAGTAAAAAATATATTATCCATTCATACTAGTGTCATGTTTTGAATATATTATCGGTCATTTTAGAATATCAATAAATTATATATTTTCTTAATATATGCTTCTTTTTTTTATCTAGATCCCCCAACTATATTTATTTTTGTGAAACCTAACGATATTATTAATTTAAAAATGTTTGGATGAGATGATTTAACTTCTTTTCAACTTAACTAATAAATACAACTCTTGTAAATGCCGTGATGTTAAGAATCTAAATGGGAAGTTTTTTTTTTTTTTTGCATACTATAACTCAACTGACTTGATAAATTAATGTCAAATAATTGGATGCATAAGATATTCAATTTAAAAATTTGTTATTATAATAAATAAATTTTATTACTCAATTTTGTTGATATTAAAAAGTTGGTACACTTAATTATTTTTTATAACAAAGTGAACAATCTTACAAATTTCTACAAAGGGATGGATTTGTATTCCTACATATTATAGGCACCTGATCTTATATCAATGATCAAAATCGTTTAAACTTATACTATTAATTACAAAATCTAGACCATTCGATCTCAAATTTCAGATCGAAATTGCCTATTGAATGTAAACATGCTAATGACCAATGTAGGCCATCCACGTGCCTAAACTGTTAGCACTTAGGACACATCCATGATTATGACACATGAAAACGTAATCCAACATTACAAGAACCACAAACAGCGTTTACTTTCCAACATACACACAATCCTTAGTCCACACAAACAATCTAAAAACACAAACAATGGCCATTACTTCTTCATCCTCTTCACTCATTTCCACATTCTTCTTCAACTCTTCATCATTCTCTCGTTCCATAATCACCAAACCCAAATCCCTTAATCTTCAAAAACCAAATCACTTAATTTCTCACCCTACCCTTTTCCTATTACACCCTCCACCTAAAACACCATCAACAAAAACAACACTTTCACTTCCAAAACTTACTATACCTAAAACATGTTTTGATTCTCTTTTCATTTTTTGCACTTCAATTGCACTCTCTTTCACTCTCTTTATTTCAAATGTTGATTCAGCTTCTGCTTTTGTTGTAACTTCTCCAAGGAAGTTACAATCTGATGAACTTGCTACTGTTCGTCTTTTCCAAGAGAATACTCCTTCTGTTGTTTATATAACTAACCTTGCTGTCAAGTATGCGTCTTTTTCTTCTTTTCATGAATTAAAGATTGAATTTTTTTATGACCCTTTTGGTTTTTCTGAATGTTGGTATTTGTGTTTAGGAAGGGTTTGATTCTTTTGATAGAAAAAGATTGAATTTTTAGATGACCCTTTTGTTTTTTTTAATGTGTGTTTGGTTCCAAAATTGATTTAGTATAATTGATTTTGTCTCTAGAATTGATTATATGTTGCTTGTTTGGTTTCATCTTTGGAAGAGACAAAAGTGTTTGGCGTGATTTTGCTTATTGGATTGATTATGCTTGAAGCTAGAATTTGTAGCTTTTGCTTTTCAACTTGATTTTCACACTTGTTCAACTAATTTTCACGTTTGGAGCAGTCAAATTGATTCTAGAGGTGCAAAATTTATTTTGACATGTTTGGTTCTCTTTAGTAGAATTGATTCTAACTTAAAGCTAGGATTTGTAGCTTTTGAGTCTAAACGTGATTTTTACATTGAAATTTATTGTTCAACTCGGTTTCACGTAAATGTATCTAAACATAAAGGAATGTGCATTCAACTCACTCTTATGTAAAATCAAAGCTGCAAAATCAATTCAATTGAAAATCAATTTTTGTCACCACAGAATCAAACATGCAAAACATCCAAACATAAATCATTTTACGTTAAACTTACTTTTAGCTAAAATCAATTGAATCAATTTTCTCTGCCGTAGAACTAAACACAAATTTTTTGGAGCTTTTGCCTCTACAATTGATTTTGAGTCACAAATTTATTGTTCAACTCACTTTTACATGAATATTCCAAACATAAATTACTTTACATTCAACTCATTTTTAGCCTGAAATCTGAATCAACTTATTCAAAATACTTTTTTTCACCGCGGAATTAGACACACATTTAATGTGGGTATTTGTGTTTAGGCAGGATGCGTTTACTTTGGATGTGTTGGAGGTTCCTCAAGGATCTGGCTCAGGTTTTGTTTGGGATAAGGATGGTCATATAGTCACCAATTATCACGTTATCCGGGGTGCTTCTGATCTCAGGTTGGTAGGTTTTTGCTACTTTTGATCTAATTTCCTTGTTGATTTCTTGAAATTATACTTGTGATATATTTGAATGAGGGCGTGTTTAGGTAAACAACTTAATTAAACACTTGTAGCATAAGTTGTTATCATACAAGTGTTCTTCATATAAGGTAAAACTGTTTTTATTAGCTATTATGAAGAGCTTATCATAATTTGTTGAAAACAACATACCATGTCATTAGTTGTTTCCATAAGCTCATCCAACCATTGACAAATGCTTATGTCAATAGATAAGTTCAAATAAGTCGTTCATAAGCTAATTCACATGTAGCCCAAGTACTTGCAAGTTCTAATATTAGCGCTTACATATAAGCTATTTCTTAATCAAAGAGAAAAATGCATCAACTGTTTGTTTTCATATACTAAGTCATGATTTGTTTTATAATCTATCTTGAAAAACTTATCGAAATAAGCTGAAAACAATTTATAAAAATGTTTCAAACAATTGTGTAAGTGCTTATGTCATAAGACAAGCCCCCAAAATAAGATGTAAATAAGCTATTGCAAACACATTGTCTCATTATTTTCCTTTAGTTAGAGAAAAGGACATGTTTGGTTTTGAGTCATATGATGGCAGCAAGTCGGAACTTTTTAATTTATCTCAAATCTGTACATATCAAGATGCATAATGTGATTTTTCAAAGTTAAATGGATGCTATAATTTATCTTATACTTAAACATAGGGGGCCCTTAAATGTTAAACTTAAATGCATTGATTATGAAATCAAGAATTGGATTTTTTTATTGGAAAGTGCATCATTTAATGCACTGATATGTCACTTTTTTAATACAAACATTTTTAATTTTGATTCCTTAATCAATGATATTGCCTAAAACAAAAGGGAGATGATAATGGTTTGGTTTTTTGTGCTTCCTTCAGTATGGTGTTATTTTGCAATGTGGTGAGTTAGGTATTAGATATTAGATATATTGCATTGTGTGTGTGTGAATTGAGTATTCATGTTCAATGGTGCCGAGTTAGATTTCTACTCAAAAAATAAAAAGTACCGCTGTTCATAGAGGTGCTAGTTATGTGCAGGGTCACTCTTGCTGACCAATCAACTTACGATGCAAAAGTCGTTGGTTTTGACCAAGACAAGGACGTTGCTGTGCTGCGCGTTGATGCTCCTAAAGAGAAGCTCAGGCCTATACCTGTTGGTGTCTCTGCTGACTTGCTTGTTGGTCAGAAAGTGTTTGCTATTGGAAATCCGGTGAGATTTTCATACCGATTGATGCATATTGTATTTTAAATGTATATTCTTTTATGAATTTTTCAATCTGTAGAGATGGTGGCAGTCAGTCCCGGTTTAATTTAACGGTTAATTAGAGCTTGAAAAATAGTTGGAACTTCTATGATTGCGGGAACTTGGATCTTCTTCCTGAACTTTATTTTAACCATTGTCTTGTTTAATCTAACTCTAACATGCAATTTGTACAACTATATACTCATTTAATCAGCATTTCATGCTTCTATTGTAATTGAATATTGCCTAATAAAATTTATTTACAATACATGTTTATTTAATCATCATTTGAATTTTTGTCAACTGTTTTATTGCCCTGTTTGAGTAAACAACTTAATTAAGTGCTTATGTATAATCTATTTCTATAACGAAAGATAAAAATAAAGTCAAACTGTTTCCATACAAGCTATAAGCTGTTTTTGTAGGCTATCCTAGATTGGTTATGAAAATAAACTGAAAACAACTTATGGACATGTCATATAAGCTCTCTCAAACAGTCTCACAAATGTTTATGCGTGCAAATAAGCTCAAATAAGTTAATCCTAACAGAACTTATGTAGATGTTAATTTGTCATGACTTGAATGTATTTGTTGTTGATTGAATGTCAAGTGTCAACACAACTGACTATTTCATGAATGTGCCGTATGTGATTCTTGCAGTTCGGACTTGACCACACTCTTACAACTGGAGTCATAAGGTATGAAAACTAAGAAAAGAGTTTATACTTTTTATTAGTTTTGCTTTCCACATATTATATATTATATACATTTGTGCTAAGACATTTTATATAGGTGTCGAAAAATAGTGGATTTTTTCTGGTTCATTTCTAAGTGCATTTTTTGTTGATTTTATTTTGCTGAATGCTGATACATATTTCTCAACAGTGGACTTCGGAGAGAAATTAGTTCGGCTGCAACTGGTCGTCCTATTCAAGATGTTATACAGACTGATGCAGCAATTAATCCTGGCAACAGTGGAGGGCCACTCCTTGATAGTTCTGGAAACCTCATTGGGATAAATACAGCCATATACTCTCCATCTGGTGCATCCTCCGGTGTTGGATTTTCTATTCCTGTCGATACTGTGAGCTCTGACTCTTGCCTCTCTTTACGCCCTTGTTTTAAAAATCGAACCGGTTGGTGCAATCAGTTGAACTGGGCTGTGTACAAATTGGTTATTTGAGGAGTTTGAACTCAGTTTCATCCCAGTTTGAGCGGTTTAATGCAGTTAAACCATGACATGTTCTCACTGATTCAACGTCCGGTTCGGTTTTTAAGGAGACAACTTCTGTAGAAATAGACCGTCTTTTTTTGTTCTCTTAAATAATTTATGTGCTTTATTATTATATATATTTAGGTAAATGGCATTGTCGATCAATTGGTGAAGTTCGGGAAGGTTACCAGACCTATATTAGGGATCAAATTTGCTCCAGATCAATCTGTGGAGCAATTAGGAGTAAGTGGAGTGCTTGTCTTGGATGCTCCTGCCACTGGTCCAGCCGGGAAAGCAGTAAGTTTATTATTTATTTATATTAAAATGAAGAAATTCATTTGTATGAGAGTTATGCGGTGTTTGGATAAACTACTTAATTAAGCACTGATCATTTAAGTGCTTATGTATGAACTATTTCTACTATAACAAAAGATAAAATAAAGTCAAATTGTTTTCATATAAGCTATTAGCCATTTTCAAAAACGTTCTTGGAGAACTTATGGAAATAAGCTGAAAATTACTTATGGACATGTTATAAGCTGTTTCCATAACCTCTTCCAAACAGTCTCACAAGTGTTTATGCCAGTAAAAAAGTTCAAATAAGCCAATCCAAATAGTCTCTTTACTTCAACCAAAAACAGTCTCGATTCGTTCTTATATAAGCTTAATTTATCTTGTCTTTATAAGGAGTTAATATCTTAAATACTCCAGCTTGATTTATTTGATCATAAATTTTTCAAGGGTGAGGAATTGGTTGATGTAGCTTGTTAAATTTCTATTTCGTAGGGCTTACTATCGACAAAGCGCGATTCCTACGGTAGACTTATTTTAGGAGACATCATAACATCTGTGAATGGTAAGAAGGTTACTAATGGAAGTGACTTGTACAGAATTCTTGATCAATGTGAAGTTGGTGACAAGGTATCTCTTCACCATCTCTTTTGTTATTTTTTAATATAAATAAATATAAGACTTAAATGCACTTCTGGTCCTTCTATCATAGTTTAATACTACTTGGCGATTGTTGATATTTCAGGTGATTGTGGAGGTGTTGCGAGGCGATCACAAAGAAAAGATCCCTGTCATTCTCGAGCCAAAGGCGGACGAATCATGATGTGCAACTCATTCTGTATCATTCATGTATATATACACATATTTCATTTGACAGGGAATGCAACTCTTTGATGTGTATTCTAAGGTTGTTTCCCAACTGTGTGTACATATGGGACTGTACTATTTGCTCCAACACAAGTTGAGATTAAAAAAGAAAGCACTAAAAGAAACATGTTATGCTCATTAAACTTTTCTTGAATATATAGCTCCTATTTCTATGACATCAATAATTTTGAAACCAAAAAAAGTTAAATTTAAAACAATAATAATGATGGAATGGATGAAGCATCAATTACACTTA
Source organism: Trifolium subterraneum (assembly GCA_951799995.1). Lineage (NCBI taxonomy): Eukaryota > Viridiplantae > Streptophyta > Magnoliopsida > Fabales > Fabaceae > Trifolium > Trifolium subterraneum. The sequence continues at coordinate 1,109,251 of OX637465.1, read as the reverse complement.
TTTTGTATAGTAATGTAAAAGTTTAAAGACGAATTCACAACAATAGACATCAAACACAGTACCAACATAGAATTAGTAATAATTTGAAATTGATATAGTACATTGAATACACACAAATTCAACATTGTTAAAAGATGAAAAGAATGAATCTTCAAACAAATTCACATTACCCAATTTAATAGCATATAACATTAAAATGCTTACAAATTATGCTTACAAATAATATGATAAAATGTCAATGATTGAAATATTCATGCCTTTGCATCTGAAACATTGACGTCTAAATTATTGATTGAATTTGCAATTGATTGAGATTAATATTTCAATACGAAACAAAGGAACACCACAATAAGAAAGAAAATCAAGTTAAAATTTAACTATTTTTTCTTTAAAAGTTAAAAGAAACTAGGCCGACTCAACAATTAAAATTTAACTATTTTTTATTTTTACAAATAAAAACTCATTATTTCATTCAACGCTTAATAGCAATATAAGATGGGATAGAATCAAATAATTGAGAACAAGCATAAAATGGGCAACAAAATTAACTTGTCTCTCTTTTACATAAACTATCTCAAAGTTTTGATAATTTTGTAACAACTCTCGACATATTTTCATGATTTAGCCAAATTCCGTTTGATTACTAGATGCACATGCCGACTCCAAATTTCTGTTGATCATTGATTAATGCTGCATCAATATTACACTTAACTATACCTATTAACGGAGGCTGCCAACACTTATTATTATTGTTGTTGTTAGCAGACATAGTTCGACCAATAACTAATTATTATTTTTTTACAAACCGATAACTAGTTTTTAAAATAAACTATGTTGGTAATATGGAAGATTATTTGTTTTCACGTTTAAATCAAAGCAAATTCATGTTTAGGTTTTTTTTTTTTTTGACCAATCATGTTTAGGCTTAATGCTACAATTTCTAACTTCTATAATTTCACGTTCTAAATTGTTTAGGACACGAGAATTTGGATATAAAAGTTGTTCCAAAACATAGGCTTAATATATCTTATTACAAAGTTACTCTATGTTTTAAGAAGTTATAACCTTGATCATAACTGATAGTATTGAAATTGTGTCAATGTTTAGTGCAACTATGGATCATGATTGGCTGCAGATTAAATTTCACATAGTTCAATGCAGTAATAAATCTAAACTATTGATGTGCGATCAAACAGTCTAAATCGTACTATCAAATTATACAGTAAAACAATTTCAACCTTCAATTTAGACCTGGCAGCTGTGAGCTATAAATGCTTGACAACGAGAAATCCAATTCGGTGCAACTATGGCAATGTTGGGTCTAAGGGAGTTTTGTATTCAACTGGACACTCAATTTTCATGTTTCAAATTATGGTGGGTTTAACGAAATCACATTGACATTGAGCTTTTGTTGAAACTTTAAAGTGTGTGAAATTATGCCATATAGTGAAATTATGCCTCAAGATGAATTCCAAACTCTTATTTAACATGAGATATATATAGTACATAATTAATACAAGTTTCATAGTTTCTCATATATATAATATATCATATGATGAAAGTAGGTAGGCCTCTTCGTTGCAGACACACAACCTCTAAGCATGAGATTATAGCTTCCAATGTAGAATCGTGGCCACATCTTTTACCTAACAAACATAAAAAATTTAGTGGTGAATTTGAAACACCATAAATTACATTAAACTTTTGCTCTTAACTTTTTATTTATTTATTTATTTATACAATGAAAGTAACATTATTATATATAATTTAGAGCTTTATATAAAATGAGTGATGGAGAATAATTTCCATCTACTACTTATTTTGAAATTTAGCTCATAATTAATTAACAAGGATAATTACATAGTACATTTTAGAGAGAAGAATACTTAGGTAATCAAGATGTGGTCATTGATATATGGTTGATGTTCATACGGAGAAAGTGGATGAAAGACCAAATTCAAGTCCCCAAAGCTCAAAAGATCCTTTCACAAAGTCATAGTATCCTCCTTTTAGTGCCAATGTTCCATTCACCAAACCCTCTCTCACAAATGGATAGGTTAGAAGGTTTCCAAGGGAAGCATTCACAGCTTCCTGCACATAATCATAATTTAACTTGTTAGATTCACTGACAAAAATGTTGTCTGCAACATACTCTCTAACACGTACTATTTCTAACGCTCTATTATTTGTTGAAATTCATATATACCGACATGAATTTAGACAAATAACGGAGTGTTAGAGATCACTTTTGAGTATTTATTTTTATGAACCAAAATTTATAGGTTTCATTTTCTCTATAGTGTAACCTGACATGAATTTCAACAAAAAAAATAAAGAGTGTTGAAAAGTGTGTACATTCTTCTGCACTTTAACATTAGAGAAGTGCAGACAACACAATTTTTTCAGCACACATTTTCCTATTAGTTTTAACTCAAATGATTTCTACCAAATTATGTAGGCTCCACATAAATTTCGTGTTAACGTTATGCACAAGTTAATTGCAAGAAAAATATTGGAAGATATTCATCAAGCTTGTAATTGTAGCTTGTGAATTGGTTTGTACTCTTCTTTCATACCTTCTCACAATGTGTGCATAGCTCTCCAAAAGGTGCATCTCCATGCTTTGATTTCACCTTGGCCTTTGCAGGTAAACCAATTTTGACCCACTCCTCAATGAAATCACTGCATACAATAAAAAAAAAAGGGTTGAAAGATTATTAAAAGTGATTATTTTCTCTCTTCCAATAGTAAAATTTATGTGAAAAATCTGACCAAAAATTCCTTGAGCCCATTATCTTGGTTTAAAAGTGGCATTTGAATGAAGAAATGATAAAGTGCTTAAATTATGGTGACATGGAGTAAATAATTGATGCAAAAGTAGAATCGCTCAAAAATGACTTACGTAGAGTAGGGTCCATCAAATGGGAAAGACAAAAGCCCCTTAATACCACCACAAGCACTGTGTCCAATAACCACAATGTTGGAAACCTATAGAAAAATAATAATCAAATTGTTGGATTAAAATTTCTTGATACTTTTTCAATTTTCATACTATATATTAAATTGTGTTATGTGTATAATCATATACCTTGAGATGCAGAACTGCATACTCAATAGCAGCTCCAGTTCCAGCATATTTGGCCTGTTACATAGCATAGTGAAAAATAAATAAATTACCCTATGAAAATAATTGTATCATGACAATTTGTGTAGTAGTCACATGACACTTCAGATTGAAAATGTGTCTGATGTCGAATATCAGAACGACATTGATCCACGTGGATATATTCAATCACTTTATTTTTTTTCAAATTATCATTAGTATTTACATGTCAGTGTCGTGTTCGTGTTTATGTTTCCGCGGTGTTTCATAGGAGATATATATTGCTATATTGAAGTAAAAAAGATGCATTGTTTTTGTGTATGAATATTGAAAAACAAACCTGGTCATAAGGTGGAACCAAGTTAGCAACATTTCTGACCACAAAAGCTTCACCTGGCTGGAAATCTAGCACATGAGATGGGCAGACTCTTGAGTCTGAGCATGCAAACACCATGTACTGAAAAAAATAAAAAATAAATTTAGTCTTAAATAAAACAAATGACTTTGCATAAAAAAATAAAAAATAAAACAAATTACTAAATTTAAAATAAAAGGGTTTTATTAGAGTTTACTAGATATAAAAATAATAAACATAAACAATTTTTACACTGCCGTCTTATCAAATTTCACGTCAACCATATATGGTCATGTTAGATTTGACTAGATGATATAATGTAAAAATAGTTTATCTTTGCGACCGATTTACAGAGCAATTTATATTTGCTCAATAATTATATGAATTCGGTCTCTAAATCTATCTCTACATTGACTAATTATTTTTAGCAGTAATTTTTTTAATTAAGAAAATAATTAGTCACAGCATATATACCGGGGGGCTTTGGCCTTTGGCAAGTTCACCATACAAAGCTGGATTCTTGCTGTGGAAAAAAATAATAACAAAATTAAATGAGAAAGCTTAAGCTATAAGAAATTAAGAATATAACTAATTACAAAGTTGAGGTAATGTGAGTTTAATGTGACTAACTCATATTTCTCTTTCTTGAAGTGAATGAAACCAGTTTTGATCCTCTCTGAGGCTTCAGATGTTGGAATGCCTTCAGATGATGATGATGCAGCTTGAGCTGTTACATTTCCAAGTTGAGATGTTATTTGTTCAACTTTTTCAGCTGCTGTGGCTTTCAAATCAGTCTTCTCCCTATATTTGAAAATAAATTATACTATAAGATATATATTTCACGAGTTTAATTTTGATACAGTGTTAGTAAAAAAAATTCATGCCATCAACAAATCATAAATAATCATAGTATCTTACAAATATATTTGACTATAAGTCAAACGTTTTTAATGAATTAACCATCACGATTAATTGATAGTGTAAAAAAACTTAAACCGCATGCAGACCACAATATAAATAAATTAAATTCATATTTCATACCATAAAATACTCTAGATGAAATATTGTACATATAATTCTAATAGAATAAAGTGTTTGAGATTTACCTCAACAACTTTTCGAGTTCTTGAATGGCTTCTTCATAACCCTTTCCCATTTCTTCTCTCTTAAAAGATTAAAAAAAAGAAATATATGTTAATTGAAACAAATAATTATAAGTCCCTCTCAAATGAGAAATGAAAAGTAATTTTTTATTTATTTTCTAATAAGACATATAGTGAAATTTTTGTCTTTTATGTTACATAAGAAAAATATGGAATACTAAATCACAAAAATTTAGAAAAATAAAATAAAAATTAGTACATTAATATTTAGAAGTCAACCCAAGTAAATAGATAGTACTATAAAGTTTGAGAAACACTAAAATCGGAAATGATATACTTAATTTTTTGTGTGGGGATTAATTAAGTGCTAGTTTAGCAAAACTAGCTAGTTTTGAATGACCTTTTCTTCTCTATTAATTTGGATTTGCTACTTTATAGAATCCTCTAAATAACCACACACTTCCATGGTCCCCATACAAGGCAATGACCCAATATATAGTTATTATTTTTAGTATAATTTTTTTTCTCTAATAAAAAAATGGTTAGTTGTATGGTGTTGATTGGTGACCATGTAATACATGAATAAATCCATGCCACACATTTGTCCTTCAAACCAAACTAAACTTACCAATTTGATATATGCCAAAGAAAGATCAAATAGAGTTCCACGTGAAAACTATACTTTAAAAAATCAAAATGAAACATTGTTTTCCAAGTAGCAATCCAATTCACCTCACAAGTGGACACTATTAGATTCACCTAATAGCCATAATTAATGTATATAGCAACTAAAACACACATTTTGATCCGCAAATAGAATTTTGGGTTTTTTACACTTTTGAAATATAAGAAATAAAAAAAATTAAGAAAACAACTAGAACAATAACCAAATCCTTTTCTCAATAAAGGGTGGTGTATATACATTGCCAAAGACAAAGAATTGCCATTAGGGGACAAATAGCCAAAGACGTAAAACCAAATTATGGTTAATAACTAAAAAAACCAACAATTCATTATGTCACACAAAATAATAAATATATCCTTAAAAAATGTAATATATAGTACAAAATTTGGGGGCCATGACATATATACATGTTCTCCTTTCCATTTCATCCGACTAGATGAATTAAACGACGCTATAATATACTATCACAATGATGGTAGAGTTTTCTCACAACGATGTTGAGCTCGAACTTATATTAATAAATTTTTTATTTATCGAAAAAATAGATAGTTTGGTCACAAATAACAATGAACCAATTTTAACTCTAAATCTCCCTTAATAGTTTGGTCGAACGAACGAACAAAACATTTTTCAATCCAATGCACGACCTCGACCATCAAAAGAATTAAACTAACATGATAGTAATAAAGAAGAACAACAATACAATAATAACACACAAGCAAAATAACAAATGTAATATCAATTCCAAAGTGCATTAATATTATTTAGTGTATATACCAAAATTGGGGTGATGATAGGAGAAGAGGAAGCAAAAACAGGTTTGTCTTGAATAAGAGAAGGGAAATTAGAAGATGAAGAGGAGGAAGAAGAAGAGTTAAGAGATGCAAAAACAGGTCTCAATGTAGTTTTCTTGATAGAAGTTTTGGCATGGGACAAAGAAGAAAGACTAAAACCGTTTATGGAAGAGGTAGACATTGTGGCAATGATGACTCAAACCACAATGCTATATAGTAAGATATGATGTGTTCTATGACCAATTGGGGTATCCCCATTTTAATGTGATTATAGGTAGATAATGAAAACGAAAGTTGAGCTAAGGAGAGCTTCATTCCTATCTTTTTAGATGAGGTTTGAATGTTGGAGATTAACTACAATAGAATGACCATAACTCTATGTCCCTTAGGATTGCCTTGTTCTTGTCATTTACCATTTGTTCTATGTATTCTCAATTTACCTTCACAAACATATCATCTTATTTTCACACACACAAAATATAAATTGTTATTACCCCAAAGAGGTTGATATATTAATGTATAGTTGTGTTATTTGAACATCAAAATACATACATTATATATGACATCGTGCGTGTTTATACACATTACAAAAATACAATAAGAATACACTGAAACAAAAATTTCGAGTCATTTTTTCTCTCATTAATGTATGGTTGGTTTTGTATCTAACATCTTAAGAGTTTCAATTTTCGCTAGTTCTTTTTGAGGTGTGGTAAATATTATTCTTAAACTCATCGAATTTAGTGTTTTTTTCCCTACAATAGACATGAGCGTTATTTTGTCATTCTGAATTATTCTTATAACTTTTTGGCTTTTCATTAATTTTTTTCACCTAATCATCTTTAAGACGTATCAGACATTATTCTTATAAAAGATTAACCGCTATATTTTTGAATTTATTATTTCTTTTTTTAGGGCTTAACATGCATTGTTGCATAGAGACCATACCATTGTGTTAATGTGTAGATATTATCTATGAGATTCACGTTAATTCTTATGTGAAATCAGATATATGAAGAAAAAATTTGTGGTAGTGAATTCCAAGGTGGTTAGAGGTTTATTGATGATGTAGGGTATAAGGTTGTCTTGTACCCTTTGAATTTGTGTGTCTTGACATAATGCACTCAATGCCGGTTTGCCACGTAGGTGAAAATGCAACCACTTTTTCTCCATTTGAAAGGGACAAAAACCTATGGTATATTACAGTAAATGTTCTATATATTCTCTGCTTTTGCCACAATGTTGGAGGACTAATTCCATTATAACATATTAATCTAGATATAATTATGTAATGTAAACTAGTTTTATAAAAATAATAACCATATTTAATTATTTTACCATATTATTGTGGTAGTTTTTTTTTCGGTGTATATTATTATACTCATATCACATACACGTATATGATGCAATATTAATAATAAATGTTTCCTTTTATTTAGTGAATAGTCGGATCATTCTGTATTTCTTCTTTGGCTAGCGTCGATTTTGTCGTCTCATATATGAAGCTTCAATATGGTTGATTGATACAGAATGATCCAACAATTCACTAAGTAAAAGGAAATATCATTTTTTTTCTTGCTTGGGTGAAATTCTAATAGGTAAACTAAGCAATTTGAAGAATCATATTTTTTTTTGGTACATTTTATTTTTTCTTCTTTACAATAAACTAATTAAACATGAAACTATTTGTTTTGTTTCTCATATATTAGATGTTTTTCACTCGAGTTATCTTATTTGACATATTATTGGACACTAAATAAGGACGCTGCTGAATCGAAATTTGAATCCTTAAGTCAAAAACCTAATGTCAAAATGGAAAAAAAAAATGTTAAACATAATTAAGTTTACTGCTTTTGCACTATATAAATTGAAGATTTAAGAAAGAAATTTGAAAAATAATTAAATAATATTTGTTCTATCCGTTGGTAACCAATGGTTCATATGTAATGGACCATAAAAGCAATGGATGTTATTACAGATAAAATCCTATCCTTAAAGCTTCAAATTTGTGGCTGTAGATCTGTTATATATCTATTTGTTGCCACAATTTCCTTTTGAGAGACAGTTTGATGTATCCACAAACAAGCAGTTTGATGTATCCACACATTAATTTTCCTACCATATTTTCCGGTGTGAATCAAATATTTTCTACGTATAACTGTAAATATTAATCTCTTGAATTTGATAGAACTGCGATGTGTGACATTACCATATTTTTCGACAAAAAAGAAGAAAACCACCATATTCAGCTAACATTACAAAATTAATTTGAGAATTATTTTTCCCATCTTCGGTGCTAAAAACTCTTCATGTTTTCGGACATGCATGCATATCTGAACGGCACAATTTTTTCAAAAATATACATTTAAATCACATAGATTTAGTTTTTCTTTTCTTTTTTCAGATACACCATCAGACTAAAGTTGAAGGATGGAAAGAGCAGCGTTCAATTGATTTCCATCAGTAGAACTATGTTTCTTATAAAAAAAATTGTGATTTATTTAAGCAATTAACCTCATCAGGAAAAACATATTAGTATAGTGGTGTTTAACTAATTAAATATTTATACCATGAATATTGTGCCTATAATAAACTATGATAGAGAGGGAGAGATAGAAAAACATACACTCTCACAAAAGGTTGTACCAAAATCAGTGACCATTCACCACAAAAGAAATTATTTTTTGCCATTGTAATAATAATCAAGAAGCAAGCCAAATTTGAAAAATTATTGAATTGAATCATCTAGCTAATGAAAGATTTTGGTTTCTGAAGAGATTGGTAGAAAGATTTGAGCTAGCAAAGAAGAAAATTTTGGTGTTGAATTATGTAATGAGTGATGAACAAATCAAGTTGTTATATTACACACAAAATTGCAAAAGTGGCATTTGATTTTGATGACAACATTCAATGTGCATAATGTTGAGCTTATGTCAACATATTTTTTGTCCTATTTCTTGTATCTTCTTAACTAGTACTTGTGTGAGAGTACTTTTTATTGTTTATTTGGTACATTTTTGTGAGAGTACTTAAAATTGTGTCGAAATAAATGGTATTGCCACATAGGTAATTATGTTGCCATTATTATAAGATTTCATTTGGGTCTTTTAAAAAAAGAAAATCATTTTGGTCCAAATTTCTCGTACTGTTGTAACATGTGTAAGACTTAATTTAATCTCTAAAAAAAATTAAGATTTAATATAATTTTTATAGAAGATAAAAATAATTTATAATATCTAATAAAAATGTATTGGATTGGTCCCGTGAGCTTAACTCATTTGGTAGGACATTGTATTATATATGCAGGAGGTCCGGGTTCGAACATCAGTCATCCCAGTTATCCACTTATAAGGATGAAATTTCTAATCACTAGGTTATGTGACAAAAAAATGTATTGGATTGCTTAATGCCTACCCTTCTTTAAACATGTGATTTCTAAGTTCTAGCCACGGTGCATCAAAAGAAAAAAGAAATGAGAAGATATATATTTTTTAAGTTGTGACTAGAAATTGTATTCTTACCGTGAATAAGTTGAGTGTTCGGAGTTCTAATTTCGACCCTTACATATATAATATGATTTTTCTATCAATTGAGTTAAGTTCACGTAAACTGAGAGGATATTATTCTATGGAGTTTATTGGACTTGACAATTAAATAAATATTCATTTTAGTGAATAATTTTCTAATTTAAATGACAATGTTGATCTTTCGAAAATGCTATTTATAATATCTTGAACCTTAAACACAAGACCATCGAAGCTTTTTAACTTGATTGAAAATCTCTCAATATGGTTTAGCATCCCAATTTGTACCTATTATTATTATGTTCACATCCCCAAGTAAAACCAACTTAAACCCCTTCAACTTTTTGAGGATGAAAGTAAATCTAGAAATCATGGGGGGCTAAAGAGAAAATATCATGAAACAGTGATAAACAACCCGGCCCAATAGGCCCATATCCATAGGGTTTCTTCTTCCATTTTTCTTTCTTTCTTTCACAAATCACAAAACACAGTCACTCAGAGCTTCACTCTCGCCGCTGGCTGAGCCACCGTCGTACCTTTCCCACCTGTCAACCGCATTCGTACTTCGTAACATTATTCGTTCCGAATTTCCAGTTCTCGTTTTCGTATTCGTGCTTTATCACAGGTTAGTTTCACCATTTATCTTCATTTATCATTTCGTTTTCATATCAAAATCAATTCGTGCAATTTGAAACTCTTTTTGATTATTCTAATGTTAGGGTTTTCAATTCATTTTCATATCAAAATCAATTCGTGCAATTCGTTTTCATATAGTTTTTATTGATTCACATAAACATGAAATTTGAGCTATTTTTTTTATTCTGATATTAGATTAGTTTAATTTCATCTTATATAGCTTCTATTAATCCATATCAAGATGGAATCATGCAATTTGGAGCTGTTTTTTGTTATTCTGATGTTACATTCGTTTAATTTCATATTGTATACTTTTTCTTAATCTTAATTCGGATGAAAAATGAAATTTTGCAATATATATTTATCCATTGGAACTTTTATTAGTTGTTTTTGATTGATAGATTTGTTTAATGACATATATACATAGGTTTGCTTCGCCATGTTGGCGTTTTCGAGAGGCGTGGCTTCTCGCCTTCGATGTATAGCTGTGGTGCCGTCTCCTCCGCGATTATTTAGTACTGATGTGGAGACTAAGACTATACGGACGATTGAAGCAAAACCTAGTGTAATGAAACCAACTTCACAACGAACTGGTGTTATAGCTGTAAAATGTGGAATGACTGCACTTTGGGATAAATGGGGTGCTAGAATTCCAATTTCTATCCTTTGGGTTGACGACAACATTGTCTCGATGGTCAAAACACCCGAGAAGGAAGGCATTTGTGCTGTCCAGGTGCGTTAGACTTCATTCTCAGGACCAAATTCAATGTTTATAATGAGTTAATAAGCAGATTAACTCTGTTCAAAGTTATTCATGGATTAACTCTAGTTAATGTTGTAGTACCTTTTAGTTTAGTTACTCTGCTTAATAACTCATTATAAACACTGAATTCCAACAATCCAATCAACTACACAAGTTCTTGATAGATATTTAAACTGTCGATACTTCATTAAAGAACTCCAAATGATCGTATAATAATTTTTTAAGGAATATAAGAAAACACCGACTGTTAGATTACATAGCTACAAATTTGGGGATTTATATGAAACTATTTGTACTTGATCATTAACATAATAAGGCGATAATATCGAGTTAGATTGGTGAAATTCAATGTTTATAATGAGTTATGAGTAATAAAATGGAGTAATTCAGCTCAGAGTTACACCTGGAGTAACTTGATCGGTCTTCTATAGTTCAATGTGTATCTGCTATCTAATTATAGACATGTTTGGTACTTTGTTTTAGTTAGATTGGTTGTGGACACAAGAAGGAGAAACACTTGACAAAGCCTGAAGTGGGTCATTTTAGGGCTCACGGAGTTCATATGAAGAGGAAACTTCATGAGTTTCCAGTAACAGAGGATGCCCTTCTTCCTGTTGGTACATCGCTCAATGTTCGCCATTTTGTTCCCGGCCAGTATGTCGACATCACAGGAATCACTAGAGGAAAAGGTTTTCAGGTGTTTTTCGCTAACCAGATACTTCTAATCACTTTTTTCTTTTAAATAACAATCTCTCTTACATTGAGTATGTAGTATGTGTACATGTTTATATAATAGTATTTGAGTTTCCTGCATGTGTCTATATAATAGTATTTGAGTTGATTTCATGCTATTGACTTGTTCTTTGTTTGTTGACATGATTAATTATTATTTTGTCAAAGAATTTATTAAATGCATAATTGTAGAATACAATGAACTACCCTTAGAGGATTGCTTTTATGTAAGGGCTAGTTGGTTACATAAGTTATATTAGGGTCTTAAGGGTTTCCATCCACGCCCAATTGGTCAATAACAATACTAATTTGTCACTCTCCAGAGTCCTGATGATACGATAATAAGTTGACAAATTCAAATATGTATTATATGCCATTGTTTATTTGTTTAATTGTTGTTTCACAATTTATTTACTTATGGACAACCATTGGTGTTTAATAGTTTCAACTTTCATCTTGCATGTACAAGTCCAGGTAATGGTGCAGGTTTATTCTTTTCTCTCGTCCCGTTTTACATGACCTCTCTGGAAATTTGAATGACGAAATGTTGAATTGCATGCTCTCTAGGGGGTGGTTTATTGTTGATTTTTTTCTGTTTCTTATTTTATTTATATTTCATGTATGACTGCTAATATTTCTATGTTTCTTGTTGAATCCTTCCATTGAGTAAATCAAGCAATTACATGATACTACCATTCTTACAGATCTATGTCTTTTCCGTTACATGAGTGTTAATTTAAATTATCCTTTCTGTTTCCAGGGTGTAATAAAGCGGCATGGTTTTGGAGGAGGTCCAGCAAGCCATGGGAATTCGAAAGCACATAGAACCCCGGGTTCTACAGGACTTCTTGGTCTTGGAAGGGTAGGATAGACTCCTAATTTTCTTAATTAATACAGCTTTCTGTATTTGTATATATTGAAAATATGTTGGATTGATGTCTGTATAAGTTCATTTTCTTTACATTTATGTTTCTCACCGATAGTTGTTATGATATTATATTTTTTTCCCCTCACTGTTCAGGTTTTTAAAGGTAAAAAGATGCCTGGGAGAATGGGTGCGGCCCAAAGAACAGTAAAAAATGTATGGGTCTACAAAGTCGATCCAGCTAGAAATTTGTTGTGGGTGAAAGGCCAGGTAGTTGTTTATATATATATATATATATATATATATTTATTATTCGCATTAGTTTATCAAATTGGAGCTATGGGGAAGTTACTATCTTATATCACCACCACATACAAAAACCTAGTTATTAAACTCAAGTAGTTAATGAGCTTTAGTTAAGTACAAATTGATTAGGAGTACCCGAGTTCAAATTATGGCTGGAACAATTCTTCACCAGATTTTACTTGCCTCTGGCCAAACTCCGGATTATAAATGTTCCTTTCCTTTGATAGTATAAAAGCTTGTATGTTTGTATGGACTAAGAAAATTTGTGTCATGAATTCGGGAGTAGTTATATCACTAAGATATCCATGGTGGATCAGTAACTGATTTGTATTTAATTTAGTAGCTCAATTATTCATTAACTGGCTAAGATATTTAGAAGCTCGGTTTCATCTCGGACTGCTAATTTCTCTTTGTATGATGTGCACAACACAGGTCCCAGGAGCTACAGGGAACTTTGTTTTTATAAAGGATGCAGTCTATAAAAAACCTGACACATCTATACTTCCTTTCCCAACTTACTTTGTGCCGGAAGATGAAGATACAGATGATATGAAACCTTTGGTTGCTGAACTTGGGGATGTTGATCCATTTATGGTTACCGATTAAAGAAAATGAGTCATGTTCAGAAAATGAGTTTTTTCGTGCTACTAGGATTTTCTTCCATGTAATCATCAGTCATGTTCTTTTATTTGAAAATATAGATGGTAAAAATGAGTATTTTGAGGTACCACCATCCAAGGATGATTTTTCAGTCCTTCATTGTTAAGTTCTAGGATTACTTGTGACATTCAACAATTCTGAATTAGGATTTGGTGAACATGTTTGTTTTGAAATCCTACAAATAAGTGTTGTTGAAACATAGTGAATGGCTGATACTTTAATCTAATTAATTTTCCTTCTTTGGAGCCAATTTATTTGACACTGATCATGTAGTCTCTTAACCAAAAATTATTTCATAGAAATTATATTTTCTGTACTGATTTTGATAATTTTAAATGATATACTGTGTAGAATAGATTTTCAAGATTTTAGATATCTTATCTGCTTAGTAGTAAAGTTATAGTAAATTAAATTATTTAGTACCTTGCATGCTATGGTTTGATGTATAATAAGACATGAATTCACTATTTTTTTAAGTATATTTTTATGTTAATTATTATAGCTCAATTTCAGTACTTAGGAAATGTTGCTGCAGTGCTTCTAAATTTAGCATTTCGGATATTAGTCTCAAGTGATTAATGAGCTCAACCTAGAACGAATTATTCGGGAAACCCTGAGTTTGATTCTTGGTAGAAACAATTTTTTTATCACTTTATTTACCTAGTGGTCGAACTTTGGATTATCGGGGCCATTTTCCTTAAAAACCATATGGTTGATGAAAAAAATTCACATTGATGAAAAAAATTCACATTTTGCAAAAGTTATAAACTGAGATGATGTTATTTTTAGTCCAAAACAAACTGAGATGTTATTGAAAATGGTACAGCAAAAAAAATGGGTAAAACAAGCTATAAAATGAAGAAAATTTCTCAAGCGACTCCCTATCTCTTTTCTACCTCCAATATTTCAATTTTGTCCCTGCAAAAATTTCGGTTCGAAAAAACCGAATTTTTTGGTAGTGCAAATTCAAAAGAATTTCGGTTCGTATAAATCGAAAAAAAAATTCAAGGCAAAATAAACTTCGATTTTTAAAAACCGAAGTGTTTTGCAAGGGCAAAATTGAAAATTCATGGGGTAGAAAAGAGATAGGGAGAGTCGCTTGAGAAATTTTCTAAAACAAAAACGAAACGGGGGAAACATGAAATTACAAACATGTCAAATTTTCCAAGGCCAATACTTTCCGTCCCCCTAACATAGATGTGCCCCCTCTAAAAACCACAGTTCGCATGCTAGGATGCGAACTAGTTCACTATATGTATAAAAATTAAAAAAAAATTCCCTTCATCTTATATGGCAGTAATATTATAAATTAAATTATAGTAATATTATATTTAAATTCTTTATTTGGTTGCAGCCATCGTATCCATTATATTCATACATTCCTTATAATGGCAATTTAAATTCCTATTAATTAGTATATTCATATGTACGTAATAATGGCAATTACAATTTTCCTTTTGGTCAATTGCAATTATTTAAATTTCTTGTGCAATAATGGTGCATCAATTTTACTATTTAAATAACAATTTACTTCCTTATTTTGGCTGCTATTTAAATTCCTATTAATTGTTTTTATTTCTCATAATGCACTCAATTGTGTTTCAGTTCGCACTTTAGGTAACAAATTATGTTCCAGTTCGCAATTTAAATAGCGAGTGTCAATATCTTTTGACTCAAACCCAACGTGTGTGCCCCCTTGAATGAAAAAAAATCATGAAAAAAGAGTTCGGTTTCTAGGATGCGAACTCCTTTTTTCATGATTTTTTTTTCATTTGGGGTGGAGACGTTGGGTTTTAATTAAAAATATTGACACTCACTACTTAGAGTGCGAAAAAAGTGCTCACATTCTAGAAAGCGAGAGAGTGAGTTTCGTCATTTCAGGGGTGATTGAGGAACTTTAAGGGGTGCGAAAAGTTGGATTCTTTTTCAAAAAAAAAAAGCTTGATACTAATGGCGTGTTTGAAACGATTTTGGTTTTTAGTTTTCAAAATATGTTTTATAAAACTGTTTTAGAAAACTGTTTTTAAAAAGCAAAACACGTATAACTTGTTCCTTTTTTTAATTTTTAAAACAAAAAAATTGGAAACAATTTTTAAAAAAAGTTTTTGAAAACAGGACTTTCAAATAAAAAATTTCTTTTTTAATTTTTGAAAACTGTTTCAAACAGGCCTTAAGGCGTTCGAACTTCAGCCTATGGGTGGGTGGGGGGATGATGTTAAACAGTGTCATGGAATACTTGTTAAATATACAAACAAACAAAAATTTAAGGGCACAATCATTGATAGGAATGACTTTATTTTTTAAAAAAATATATTTTTAAGGTATTAAATGCATAAATTTTATTTCATATTAATATGGACATGTGTTGATACACGACGAGAGTGCGAAAAGATCAGAGGTGGAGACGTGCAGCAATGATTGAGTAGTACAAATGAAGTCTAGTGGAGAATTTGATAGTTGATATAAGTGAAAGATATGTACGTAGAAATATTATTGATACTTACCTATAATTGTGTCAACTCAAAATGTATCAACTCATCAATTATCAAATATCATTGTATCAAAATTCTTATTTAATATTTGATATAATTATACGTACTCCGAGAGAATAAAAAGCGACAAACAACAATCTCAAAACTTTAAAAATAATAAAAGTTGATTATTTATTTTTTATAATATTTGAGATAAGAAAAAGTAATTTTTGTTCTTATAATAAAAATTGGGACGGGGGAGTATTGATAATGCTTATCACTTGTCAACATTTCCAAAATTTCATTTCGTACCTCATCAAAAGTCTCACTCTTTCATTTTCATTGATCAATTATAATTTATAGTATATTCTCTCTTGTGTCCCAATTCATTACTTTGACTTATCTAAAAAATGATAGTATTGTCTTCGTGTAAAAAATAACGTAGTTCTCATTTGTCGCCTGGATCTATGAATATAGTATTTTAAAGATTAGATTTTACTATTAAAAAGGTTTACCATCGTAACTCGTTATTCGTCTACATTATATTTATGTGTAATTATCCGATATATATTTAATATGTTTCTTATAAAATAATTATTTTTATAAAAAGAAATCTAAAAATAACCGTAATAAATAGCCTCTAAAGTTGATTCAATTGTGGATATTTTTGTATTAAAAGATCACTTTAATAGTACTAGTATATTTTGTCCCATAAGTCTTAATTCAATGGGTCATGTTAACTTGTGCCCTTAGGGCACATGATAAGACACCCTTATATGGAAGTTTTGCATTTAATAAGTCAAGAAATTTAATGTATCAAAAGTAAAAATACACAAAATTCCAAAACATAATTTCTATTTTTGCCTTCTTATCATGTGCCTTAAGGGCACCAGTTAACATTCTCCTAATTCAATTGGTAAAAATATCGAAATTGTTATGTCGGAAGTCGTGACCTGAATTCGAACCCGAGATCTCACAATTATTTGTGAGTTTAATTTCAGTTAATTGCCAGTTCTTCTAAGACAAAAAAAAGTACTAGTATATTGTTGGATTTAGATTCTCTCCAATTTTTTCTCTCTAATTATTTTTATGTGTCTTTCTCTCTCATGTGAAGAGAGAGAAATTAATAATAAAAAATAAACAAGTAATGATGAGAGAGAAGAAATGATGAGAGAAAAAGACACATAAAAATAATTGGAGAGGGAATTGGAGAAAAAAATTGTTGAGGATCCAAATCCCTACATTGTTGGCTTTAAGGAAAGGTAAATACCCTTTGACTGGAAAGTGGTCAATGATCCTTTCTCAATCTCACACAAATTGACAAATACATCATAATCCACACCTTTTTTATGGATCATGATTCAATAGTTACAAAACATTTATATTTATATTAAATCTAACATCAAAAACCCAAAATCAAAACTATAATTTCACTTTTTCCTACCAAAACTGTATTAAGTAGTAAAAAAAAACCATAAAATTTACCTATAGTTAAAATTTGATGTAATAATTAATATTAATTAATCAAACATGAAGAGGAAAACCTCTTCCAATATTAGCATTAAAACCAACACTAAAACCAATTAATCCTTGCTTATACGGTAAATACGATTTTCTCCCTATATCTTTCTTTCTTAAATAAAACGCTTCAATTGCTGAAACCGGCGCCGGAGTTTTCTTCTCCGTCACCGGAATCTTTTTCCCGGCAACTCTCAAAATCTTTTTCTCGTCATTTCCATTTCCACCGCAATTCACCTTCGAATTTTCTCTTTCTGCCAGAATCAATGATTCTTTTCCGTCACTTTTGCTTCGCCGGAGTAAACTCAGAAACTTCCATCGCTTCGAACATGAAGAATTCGAAGACGATCCAGTCGAATTGCTTTTCTTGCATTTGATTGGAGAAGCCATTGGAGAGTTGTTCATCGGAGAAGACATCGGAGATTTCGGTTTCCACAAGCAATATGACTCCGCCGGAATTTCATCCAGATCGTTATCCACCTCCGATGAAGAAGACGACGACGATAACGAAGGTACGCGATTCGGTTTCTTATCTCCGATTAACAATTTCCTCAAAGAAATCGAAATCTCCGCCGCGTCGGAATTTCTTCTGTAACCGTCTAAATTCCGTTTCTCATCACCTATCAATAATTTCTTCAACGAAATCGAAATCTCCGCCGCGTCGGAGTTTCTCTTCTCAACGTCATCGCGGTTAAATATCGGGAAAACGTCGTGACTAACGGCGCGGCGGAGATGGTGATTATCGGAGAAAACTTGATCTTCGGAGTTTTGAAACGCGAAGAATTCGAAATCGTCGTTGTCGTTTTGGGAAATTGAGTTGTCGTTTTGTTCTTTAGTGACTTGTGCAGCGACGTCGTTTAAGTTATTAGTAGAATAAGTGCTGAAACTTAGACACAAAAATGAGTCCATTGAACTCTCTTCTTCGTTTTGTTGATGATTTTGCATTTTTTGTTTTTGGTTTAGATTTTGGTTTTTTGTTTATGAAATTTGACTTGGTTTGTGATATTTATAGTGGGAAAATACGAGGTTGAGTGTATGAAGGAAGATAGAAAGAGCAGCCAAACATTATGTTAATTTAAAAATCACTTTACTATCATATCATGGATGACGGCATGACTTTTTATTTTTTATATTTTTCAAGAGAAAAAAAGTTATATTTAGAGAAAATGAGAGATTCACCGACGATATAAAATATTTTTATACAGTCATTCGACATCAATGATGTATTCTGACAAATCATCTGACTACATCTCACTTTAATAATATGATGATGTGGTGAAATAACTTCTTTTTATTGGACGTTCGAGTAAAATATTTTATACTCCCTCCGTCTTAAATTGAATGACATATTTGACTATATTGCACTATTCACACATATTGTTTTGACCATATTTTTCTACTAATAAATAAAAATAAATATTAGCATATAAGATGTTGTTAGATTCGTCTCGATGAGTATTTTTAAAATATCAAATTTTTATAATTTTTACTATAAAATAATTAAAAATATTAATCGTCAAAGTTATGTATCGGCATACATGAAACAGTCAACTGTGTCAATCAATTTGGAATGGAGAAAGTAGTGACATAACATGTCTATTAAACTCTTATATTATATGTTTTGTATTTTTTTTATTTATTAATTTCTTAAATTCTCAGAGACTATGATATTCCGAAATTTGGTTAGAATTTAATTTAGTGGCTAGAGATTTTAGTAACATACATAAAATTAAAATTTTAAGTTTAAATTTATTGACTCTAATGTAATTAGAAAAACAAGTATGATTTTTTGACAGAAAAGAAATGTTGTATGATGAAAATAATATATGAGCTATATATAGAAAGTACATATAATGTTTGACCAAAAAAAAAGAAAAAGAAAGTACATATAATGGTAAGTGGGTGTAAAATCTAGAAGGTGGATAATGTAAAATTTGGGATTCTTCCTAATTGGTTCACACCCATTTGCACATGACATTGTACACGTGGCAAAGTGAACCTTTAATCTTGAAAATTTTTTGTTTTTTCTTTTGAGGGTCTATAGAAATAGAAACCATTTCTATTTAATCTGTAACTTTTTATACATGTTAACACATTTGTGATTTGTGGCTTTCATTTGTTATTTCTGTTTTCACTTACCAACAAATCTCCTTTTTTTGTTCTAACAAATATATTTTCTTGCTTGTACAACTAATTTGGTGCAAAGTGTCATGCACTTAAAAAAGCATAATTATTTTTTGACAAATTAAAAGGCATAAACTATGAAAATTATACGTTTTGCTTTGTGTTGGCTTTATGAAAGTCGTGGTTTATAAGAGGGGAAGAAACGGTTGTTGGAAATAAATGGCTATGCCTTTTTAGGATGATAAAAGTCTCAATCAATATCAATATATGATATAAATTTATTTTTTTTGGTAGAGATATATGATATAAATTTTAGATATAATTGTCTGTATATATGTCATACATATTCCATAATTAATATGAAAATGAAACGCTACATATATTGTTTCTAGGTTTGATTTTTAAGGCAACTTTAATTTTCTTGGATGGAAATTGGTGGGTGGGGGTACTTTCAATATCTATGATGATGATGAAAAAACTGTTAGCTAGGTTAGGGTGTTCTTTAATTAGTAACGAATCTCACTAGATTTGTGATTATGCAAAAGAAAATTCGATAGGTTTGAGTTGAGTCTACAGGAATAAACTAAACTATCACAATTCAAGAAAAAATTTCATCGAGAGAGAAGAATAATCTTGTGTGAACTTATTTTATGTGTTTCACAAATTTATCGAAAGAAATTAGTCACCGTAATTAATTGCAAAGCAAAGAGAAAAATTCTATTGTGAAGTTATTAAAACGACTTTTTTAGTTTAGTCACGATTCTGGCCAATCATTAAACAATGTGTTATGAATAAGTAGTATTACATAGATTGTAAAAAAAAAGTAAGTATCATATAGAATTATATGGTGCACACTATTTACTGTGTACCCTCACAACTATTATTATTGCAACTAAGTTCCTAACATATTAAAGTTAAAATATTTAACTCATTCAATATATTATTTTTTAACTTGTAATTTTATATTTTGAAAATCAAAATCAAATAAAACAACAACTTCATCTTCTTTCCCCAATCTGTAGAACAATACCATCCTTCATCTTCTTCGTCCGCCATTGTAGAACCACTACAAAAACAATCTTTATCCCAACTGGGTAGGAAGCACAAATAGAAATCTTGTTCACATTAATTCAGCCGCTCATAGCATTAAAGTTCATATGATGAAGATGTTACTGATAATGACGATGATGAGGATTTGGTTCAAGTAGAGGGGTCAAATAGCCAAGCAATTGTATGTGATAGATTGGTGAGTATTAATTTCATTACTGCCGATGAAATTTGTGTTATGGAATTTGAAATTGTGAACGAAGCTTATGACTTTTATTATCAATATGGAAAATGTAAACGTTTTGCCATTAGAAAAAACGATGTCAGGCGAAGAGGGCCTGAAGGTAGTGAAATAGTAGTAACGAGGCAGTATGTATGCAACAAACATGAATTAAGAGACAAGAAACACTTATGTAGGGTGGATAGGAAAAGAGATTACAGAAATATGACTCGTACTAAATGTGTAGCTAGGCTCCGCATGCACTACAAAGCCAAAAAGGGCAAATATGTAGTGTCTTTACTCTCACTTTAAGGTTAAACTGTGAATCACACAAACCCTTCTCTTTTTTTTTGAAGCAACACAAACCCTTCTCTTGAAAACTAAAAAATTAATAAAATTAATCTCATTTGTGCCCCATAAAAATCAACTTGTTTTCATTCATATTCGGCAAACATCCATAAATATCAAAATAAATAAATAATTTTGGCTATGAAGCAGGGACGGACCTATGTTGTGGTGTATGTGGGCTGGAGCCCCCACTATCATTTGGAAAGAAAATATATACTACCATATACTCGAAAAGAAAAATCACACATATAAAGATAATTTTACCAATTAACTATATGTCCCCACACATACAAGAACTAAACATCTAATTTGATTTGTGAATGCGTAAGAAGCCATCATTATAATTTTTTTATTTACCAAAATTATAAATACATTTAAAAATGTTTGTCTTATTTGTTATTTTAGTTTTAGAATTTGTTTTTATGTAGTCAAATTAATCTACAAATGTGTTTTTTATTGATCAATTTAGTCAGTTAATGATTATTTGCTCCGTAAACAAATAACTCACGTTGCAACCCTTCCTAGAAAGTGGATAGAATTCTCCTACTATAATGTTGAGTTCAAACTAATTTTGTAAGTATGGATCGGAATACCCCTTATACTTCCTTTAATAAATTTTTTGCTTATATGTAATACTATAAATTTATATATATGTTGCCTCCACTACTCAAAGTTTCTGCATCCGTCCCTGCTATGAAGTGCATATTACAATTAATTGGGATTTAACTATTCCAATTCCAGATTAAAAGAAATTAGAGTTGCAAGTGGCAAAGTAGTGGAACACACATAAATTGTTGATCACGTACAGGTACAGGTTACCAGCACTTAATTAAATAGCACTTTAGCAGCCATGTCACTTCTAGAAAAGTTACATCAAACAATGTGGACTGTGAATAATGTGATTATCCATAATGAACCTCTTTCTGACACGAGAGAGGTAACTTATCTTGACTTCTTGTAATGGAATTCTCTACTCATAAATGCTTGTGGGTTCTCTCTAATCTATTTGCCATTTTTCTCATTCTTTTTTACTCATAATAGTATTATATTTTTTCTAATCTAAGAGTAATAGTATATGAGTAAAAATTAATCTTTTAACTTTATTAAAAAAGTAATGTATTTAATTTGTAAACAAAAATTAATATTTTTAGATTTATTTAAAAATAATGTAACTAATCTATAGACCAGAAACTCACAACTAGAGAAACTAATTTTTTCGAAGTAACTGAGATCTATTTAAGAGGTTGACTTTTTCCAACAAATATTTTTTATACGCATCGACCGAAGATTGAACACAAGACTAAACAGTTAAGAGGTTCAAATATCTACTACTTATATCACACCATATTCATAATCAAATCTGTCAATTAATATATTTTTTTACAATTAATTTTTTGACCAAACTTATGTACAGTTTCATATACATAGTTGTTATTGTGCTAAATACATGAGAGTGACTATTGTAATTTAAAACTAATTTTCTTTCATTTTTTTAAATTAAAACTTAATCAAAAACAAGGAAAATGAAAAACTGCATCTATAAAAATATGCATATAAAAGTTTTGTCCTTTTTCTTCTTTTGATGAGAAATAAATTCAAGACGAAGGAAATGTGTTCCAATCTAAACAGAAAAGATACTTCTCGAATCTAAAATATATCTTTTAAATTATTAGACTAAGTTTTTTTTTTTGACTAAATTAGACTAAGTTTTTGAAATTACATTTTACGATTAATTTACTTCATTACATTATCATTAGTCAATTTATTTATTTTTTAACAGAAGTCAAAGTGTAATAAAATACTCTGTAACTTAATTACAAACAATTTTTTTTTTATATTATACTCTCTCCGATTTTTAATATAATTTTATTTTTTATAATATACTCTTACCGATGAGGATGTTGAGTAAGAATCGCACTCCATAAATCTATACCTTGATGATGGTGCCAAACAATACAAAAGAAAAAACAAAATCCCCTTATTTTGTGCATTTTATGCGTGTATATTTCTTCCATTGTATTGTGTAGTACGTTTCATGATTCATGAAACCGACCCCATAAGAGTTTCATAACAATCTTCCTATAAAACATTTCGTGTAAAATTCATCTCTAATTAATTTTATTAGCCCATTCATAATAAGGTTTTTTAAATTACTCCTTCATAATTTGGGAGTATTTAACCAATAAAATCAAACTATATAAATATAAAACAAAAGTTTGTTACAAGCTAGTTGTGGGTACCACAAACAAATCTACTTATATGACATGTTTTCATTAAGTGATGGATAAATATCCTATATTATGAAGGGATATAGTATGTTTTACTTTCATAATAATAATAATAATATATACTATATGTAAACTCAAACTTAACCGTCGTCAATGAACATATAATTGAATCAAATATATTAAATAAAAACTTTGGTACAATGATACATGATATAATTGATAAATAATAAGTTGATACAAATTATAGAAACAGTCATGATCACTCTATCTACTACTACCTTTGTCTCTAACTATAAGACTATGTTTGATAAAAATGTACTATATATTCATTTATCTTGTTTTGACCGTACTTTTTTAATAATATATAATAAGATTTTGTTCAATTTATTTTGATGAGTATTTTCAATATATTAAGTTTTTATCATTTTTACTAATAGACAATTAAAGATATTAGTGATCAAAATTGTGTATTGACGTATATGCAATGGTAAAACAATATCTTATAATTAGGGACCAGGGGCATCTCCGAGTTTTTGGAGGCTAGCTATTTGCAACAAAAAAAATGGCACTTTAAAAAAAAAACATCATCGATTTAAATTGCAAATAACATAAAAAAATATAATCGTTGTAATTACCGGTCCCTGGTGGTGGTGATGTACGCAGTAGTACCCTAATTATTGTTCGCGCTTCTCTTCTCAACTTTAATGGACCATACAAGCTTTTGTTCTCATCTATTACTGTTCCTTTTTTTTTTTTCTTTACAAAAATGGATCTAGGCCTAACAGTATTGTAATATAATTATTCTTTGCACCCTCTAGTGTACTAATATTATTACCCTATAAAAAAATTTGAGGCCCTTAATTTTAAGAGGCCTTATGCCATGACACACCTTGCACATGGTATAAGGCCGCCCCTGATAGGTACAGAGGGAGTATATAAAAAAGAAATATAATTGTACTATAAATTTAACTTAGTTAATAAGAACATCATATTATATATGGAGAAGCAAACATCTTATTACATAGAAGATGTAGAAATTCTCCAATATTCCCGCTCATAACAACAAAAACATGTTGGTGGTGACCAAAGAACAGCGCTAAGTCGGAAAGTAAGTCCATACCATTTGGCTGAATGTAATGTAATGATGAGAAAATAAATATATGAAATTTCCACTAACTACCAATTAATTAATCCACCAAAGACAGCTTCAATTAAAAAAGCATTTGATTTTAAGTCTTCATTAACTCATTCTAGAATACATATCATCAATGATGCATATGCTTGCTTGCTTTCTTTTGGCCCAAACTACGGACATTTTCTAGAAGCAGCAAAAATCCAGTTCAATGTTATATTATTATATAGTTAAAAAAAGCGCCAGGGTTGACGTACGTTAATTAATGAGATCACAAGTGCAAGTATGTTAGATTCTTTTTAATTATATAGAATGAATGTATTAGATATTAATAATGAATTGACGCTAAACTTGGTAGAAAAGATTACAGTTTGATATCTGACAATTGTGATTGAGAGAAAACTGAAACTACTTGATGACAAAATTGATCACTGAACTAGATTAGACAGTCCAATAAATCTGGTGGTGAAAGTAAAAAAAATTGATCACTGAACCAAATTGTTAGCCGGTCCAGTAATAATTGACGCTGAGCAGGAAGAATTACGGTTTGATATCTGACAACTGGAATCAGGAATGAGCTGAAACCACTTGATCACAAAACTGATCACAAAACTAGATTAGACAGTTCAATAAACCAAATACTAGTGGTGAAAAAAAAAATAATGAATTGATTTTAACGGAAAAGTACCTTTAAACAAGTAGTTAGAAGTTTCATATCGGACTCTTGTATATATAAAAAAACTGAACAAAAGATTCTTCAATACATAGAGATTAATTATCACGATAGAAATTTCATAACTATATATATTATTATGATAAAAAGAAAAGAAAATAATGAATGTATTAGATACTTCTTTTTTTGGTGTTTTAATGTATTAGATACTAATAATGGATTGAATATTCAAGTGATAATAAACCTTTAAGCAAGTTATTAGGAGTAGTATGCGAAAATTTCGTAGATACAATGTCAAAACAAAACAAAAATGTATACATCTTTTATAGTTTTTTTTTTAAAAAAATAATTTGAAAGAGGCTAAAATGTTATATATAAAGGTAGGATATAGATCTCTCAAAAATGGTTCAAAAATAGGTGGCGGTGGCGGTTAGATCATGATACAGGCTACATATTGTTCGGGGAGCATATTAGCTCTTGACAACTCATGATGTGGTTACCTAGGATGATGCGGAGCATCTCATTTGGCACTCGAGCTCGCCGGTCTTTTTTGCAACTCATTTGGCTTTCTAGCGTATGGGTTGTTTGGCTTTCTAGCGTATGGGTTGTGTGGACGGAAAGAAATTACAGATTGTTCAGAGGCTCAACCTGCACTCCTCATTAATTGTTGGACAAGATCAAACTTTTTTCCTATATGTGGTTGAAGATGACGAGTGTTACTTTAACTTTAAACTACCATATATGGTGGTCTAGTCCATTGCTACATTTAGGCCTCGTATCATTTCTGATTTTCTTTATTCGACTCTTTGTAAACTATAGGTCGTCTATCTTGGCACACATTGTGCTGAGGAGACTGTTTTTTATTAATATATCTCATTTTGGCTTGTTAAAAAAATGGTTAAAAAAAAATTGGTAAATTAATTTCCCGCTCTGTTTTGTTGTCCATTATTACTTTCGACTTTGACATAAACAATAAGGAAGTAGACTTAAAAGAAGATAGATTTTCCATCCTAGAATTTTAGTTTTCTTATTTAATGTTCTTTTTAAGAAGCAAAAAAAAAAAAATTAAATCAAATTAAATTAAGCACAATGTGTGTCCAAAATAAGGGTTCGTGCACAAAGAAAAGAATAAAAATGATTTGCCTATTTTATTAGGTTTAGTACTGCAAATCAAATTTAATTCTAAAAAATCGTAAAACATATATAATATTTGATTAAAATTTAGCTTTTTAATTATAAAACATGTAAACCAATATAATATTATTGAAATTTACCAATTAAAAATTGTAAGATCCATCTATAGATCAGGTTCGTATTAGACGCTCATCTAACTTATTAATTTCAGATTTTTAAAGAATATTGTGGCTATTGACGAGTTCTAATTCTAAGTGAAACAATTTTTGAAAAGTTTATTTATCTTTCAACAGAAATTTTGGATTATCAATGATCTCTTTCTCTGGTAACCGAAAAATAAATATAAAATAATGGGAAATATTGTGTATCCCGAAAGTTGTTTCACAAAAGAATAACGAAACAATGCCATTGGTTTATATCACCACATACCTCCCTGATTTCCGCAACACAACAACTTGCAATTTCGACTAACCTGTAAAATTGAAACCCGTGTTTGTTTAGGACGTTCGCGATGTAATGCTTTCGCGTTATATAGGACAATATTGTAAAATAAAA
Source organism: Trifolium subterraneum (assembly GCA_951799995.1). Taxonomy (NCBI): domain Eukaryota; kingdom Viridiplantae; phylum Streptophyta; class Magnoliopsida; order Fabales; family Fabaceae; genus Trifolium; species Trifolium subterraneum. The sequence continues at coordinate 1,082,275 of OX637465.1, read as the reverse complement.
GTACCAACTATTTTGGAATATTTTTCTATTTTTCTTTTTTTAAGTATATATGTGGACGTACATATCTTCTTCTTTTTTCTTTTCTTTTTTTTACTAAGGACGTACATATCTTTTCAAAACAAAATTATGTGGACATATTTTACTATTTTAAAATTACTTAGAATTTAAAATGATTTGTCACGTTTAAGAGGATAATAATTTGATTCGAAAATGCTGGTTTTCTTGGGAAGAAAACAAACTTATATTTCAATATTGCAACTTTGCTTGGACAACAAACTTAGAGAGGAGAGAGATCTTAAGAATATGTGACAAAGACATGTTGATCAATTATGATATACTAACCAACTATATATTATATGCAACATTTATATATTAAAATAATTTTAAGTGACGACAGTGCTGATCGATTGACATAACGAGTTGCCTATGATAAAATAATTAAGCTGCCCAGATATATTATTATTGGTTGATTGTTAGTATTTTGTTACTCTATCAATTTAATGCACACATAACTGCTGACGACTTTCTACCCTTCTGATGTGGAATTATCAATTTAAATTTTGTTGTTTCATTGCAATTGTGTGAGAGTTTGTGAAATTTATAACTTCAGCTTGTAAAAATTGCAGATTAAGTAATAAATTTTTATTGTGAGTTATTTTTGCTTACTTTTACTTATTTTGTGGAAATTTTCTTTAATTGTTTTTCCAACAATCATCTATTGATTAAGAAATTAATTGAAAAAAATGAAATATAAAATTAATTGATTCCTTACATTTAGTTTATTTTAGAAAAATATGGTGTATGTCCAATATGAGTTTAGGGATTGTAGTCGCTTATGGCTCATATAGATTTATGGTAAACATTGCTTTTAAGTAAACATTTGTAACTTCATTTGAGAAATTTGAAAATTAGGTTTTTCTCTTATGAGAAATGAGGGTGAGCAAATGTTTCCTCTTTGAGTTTTTGGATTAGAATTTGTTTGAAATTTATCAACGATTGACTTCTTACCATTGTAATGATTCTACTTGACTTATCAATTATCTTAATTGCGACGCCCTCCGATCCTTTTTCATTTTCTAAATCTAACCCATCTTTTTTTCTTTCTTTTCTTTTCATTTTGTTACTCTATTTCAAGCAATCGTTACTTAATGAGATCATTCGTCATATGCGCAAGTAACTTCATCCTCATTACACAAATAAGATTAATTATAAGATCTAACATGAGATTATGAGAATGATACAAGGTTATTTTACCTTTAAAAAAAGGAGTTTTAAGAAAACTCTATAATTCAATGACCAACTAATTCGAAAGACATCAATCTTACTATCTAATAGTAGAATGCACAATGGAAATGATAACTTTAAGTACACTTCGGAGTCCATAAGAGATTAATTACTAATTATATGTTTTCCCTAGTAAGACAAATAAGCTTATATATATATATGATGATAAAATACCAGATGGTGGGACTCTACACGTGCATGCAGCCATACACTCACTAACAAGTAATGATCACAAAACAATGAACAATGATAATCACTAAGCAATTGTTCAACCCTCAAATCTTGAAAAAGCGAGTTCCTTTTTATGTACACCAGCATAATAATAAACCCTCATTTTTTTAATTAGTGAAATTGTGGATATGTACAATATTAATTATAAATGATTACTATCATTAGCCACCTCGTGCTTTTCTTCCCATTACTCATTGGAAATTATTATATTAATTAATTTATAATTAGTGTAATAATAAGATGGCTGGATTTGTATAGTGGGCATATGGCAGGGTTGTTTTTCTCATGCAGCCTTCCCCTATGTTGTTAATTTTTTGCCCTCACTAACCCACTTTCAATCAATCCCATAAAAAGTTAGAAACTTCATCGGTGACACATAATCACCTATTTAGTCCTTTGCTACATTTGTTTAATTTGATTTCTCATCTTGGTTTTCATAATTTGGTTTACATATCGATAGTTTAACTTCGATTAATCACTGATTCAATCAATGACTATGTTGTCAATAAAGTAGGTCTGGAGACACGTATATTTTAACCACTTTAATTTTGTCATGTAGGCTTGATTACATTATATTATGCTATTAATTAACTTGAATGATGTGAGTTTATTCGTTGATTTATCTTTTTCATTTTAGCGATATTGAATTTATTTTTGTTTTATATATATATATATATATTACCAATTTAAATGAATCTTTTTTAGTCAAAAAAGTAATGGAATGATAAAAGGTTGACATTGATATAACTAGAATTGGAGAAAATAAAATTGATCATTAAATTTAATGATTTTAGGACAAATTTTATATTTTTCATTTAATTTTGGATTAAATTTATTTTCCCTCCTCATAAAATATTTATCATTTATGTTTAATTTCTACTGAATATGTATCCTACTAGAATTGATCCAAATGCTTTTATTTTTTGCTTAACTGAACAAACGAAAATGCAATCATACCATTTGAAGAACCATACCATTGAATAGCCCACTTGGAAAATTCAAACCTGCTTTTGCATTTCTTTGGTTAGTGAAAAACACGAAATTTGCTTTTTTCATCCCTCCAATTTACTCTTTAGCCCCCAAAGAGACAATTTTACCCTTTAAATAGGTTCGGCAACTACGTGCCGAACATTAATACGTTCGGCAGTCACCAGCCGAAGCCTGTTAATATAAAAGGGGAATGGCTTTGGTTAGGAGTTGCGGGCAATTGGGGGTTATTTTTCCTCCAATTCGGCCCATGACTGCCGAAACAACACAATTTTAAAAAATGACAACGTTTCCACAGTTACGTGCCGAAAACAAGCGTTTTCGGCACGTAACTGCCGAAGTTAGACTATATAGACTGGGCTGCAGAACTTGTACTTGCATAACCTCTTGAACACACAATCCGGAGATTTGCAATATAGGGCGATTTTTTGAAGTTTCAGTGGCTTAAAAGCGATGTTTTCTCATTCATAGAGGGTTCCCACACACATTTGAAGTCATATAACAGGTAACTTGCGCTCTAAACCGTTTATTTTTTGAATTTTCATAGTTTTGCTGTCAATGTGTATTTCGGACTGTGTCTGTCGAAATGGTATGCAGTTTCGGCACGTAACTGCCGAATTGGGGGTTTTGCCTGACTTGTAAATTATTTGCTATATGTAGGTGTTAGTATGGTTGAACCTCCGCTTGAATTGAAACCAAACATTGATGAATCCGCCATTGAACAAGCGAATGTTGTGGAACCCGACGTCGAGCAACCTAATGTTGTGGTTAACACCGACAATTATTTTTTTCAATGTGAAAAGTATAAGGTGCGAGATGAAATGATTGAATGGTGTCGCAAAGAGGCTACAAAAGCTGAATTTACTATCGTGATTGGAAAATCTGATAACGGTGGTAACCGAAGGAAACCGTATTTTTTATTGAGTTGCTCAAGAGGCGGTGTGTACAAAGAAAAGAAAAGGATATTAAAGAAACAAGACACAGCAACGAAAAAGCTTATATGTCCGTTCAGGCTGCGAGATTAGTTTTTGGCATCACAGGAATGGAAACTAAGTGTTGTATGTGGTGAACACAACCATGAGATGGCAAAAACCCTAGAAGGTCATACTCTTGCGGGACGTTTAAAACCGGAGGAGAAGGAGTGTGTCCAAGAGTTGACAAGGAATTTGGTGCCCCCAAAGAACATATTGACGACGTTGAGAGGGAGAAATCCAGATAGCAAGACAAATATGAAGCAAGTTTACAATGCGCGTGAAAGGTTTAAAAAAACATTTAGGGGTGAAATGTCTGAAATGCAACAACTGTTAAAGTGTTGTGAAACTCACAAATATTTTTACAAGTGTAGAACGGTTGGTGAGTTGAAAACCATACAAGATTTTTTTTGGGCACATCCGGAAAGTGTGAAATTGTTTAACACTTTCCCTACTGTTTTGATGATGGATTCAACGTACAAGACCAACAAGTATAAAATGCATTTATTTGAAATAGTTGGTGTAACTTCAACAGAAGACTCGTTCAATGTTGGTTTTGCCTTTATTGCGAATGAAAAAGAAGATAATTTCATATGGGCCCTTGAGACGTGTAAGAGTCTTTTGAAGAGTAAAGACATGTTCCCGAAGGTTATTGTCACTGAACATACAACCAATTCATTTGAAGATGCACCAAAAAAATACAGGTGGAAAGAATTGAAAGATGATGATGATGTGCAGTCCATGTTTAACCAAATTCCAATTGATCTGAAAGGGGAACGCTTGTATGCTATTTTAAGAGATGCAAACTGATCAAATGGAGTGTTGTTTGTTTACTTTATATGTTATGTCTTTTGTTTCATTGTAATGTGTTTAGTTTTCAATGTTCCGTGTTTTATTAGTGTATTTATAATTTATGAAATATGTTTCGTGGAAGTTGATATTGTTCCGGTGTAATTGTTGAACTCTACTCTATTATTTATGAAATATGTTTTATTATTTGTATGGATTAATGGAACTTTTGTTGTTGAAATTGATGTTAAATGATATCTAGTTTAAGAGATATAAATTGACGGAGCTTTGTAGAGGCATGAAATAATTTGACAGAACTTCTGGTTTTTACAGGCCCAGTTCGGCACGTAACTGCCGAACCTGCGCTTTTCGTCAAGAATTTCGGCCTGTTACTGCCGAAACCACATGTTTCGGCACGTAACTGCCGAACCTGTAATTTACGTCAAGATTTTCGGCATGTAACTGCCGAAACCAACTGATAGACAGACTGATGATGCAGATTTTTATATGTTTATCTCATGGAACTTAATCCACGCTGGGACATCTGCGTATACCTGTAATTCAGTAATTAATTCATTCAATCAATCAATCATTCATTCATATGCATTCATACATTCATCTATTGTCCAAAACATAACCAAGTCCTAAACATAACCAAAACACATAATTCAAAATACATCAATTATCCAAAATACATAACCAAGTCCTAAACATAACCAAAACATAAAATCTAACCAAATCCAAAACTTCATAATCATCCTAAAGCTTGACCACTAGGACCGGCCTCTTCAGATCTTGTCGTACTCTTCTTCTTCTTCCCATCACCGGAGTCTCTCTTCCTCTTTCGGTGCAAATAATATTTTACCACAAGCTCCAAATCATTGTACTTGTCTTCCACACATTATCCAACCAGAGTACCAACTGATATCTTGAAAGGGACGCGTCTGACGATGATCCTCATAAGGACAAAATGTCACTCCATCAACCTCCATCCGTTCCAATGAAGTCCTCGTCTCGTATGGCCATTTGCCTGTCTTCAACGATAATATTTGGCCCCAACTGGATCTTGATTGGTGTAGTTCTCATCAAGAAATCGTTGTCCGTACCTCTTGAAATGCACAAAAATCCATGCCTACAGTAAAAATCATAAATTAGAACATCAGGAGTAAATAACGTTTAAGTATAAATTAATACATTTGTTAAAAAAAGTGTATAAAATAACACATAAAAAATGCTTATTTTTATTTCAATATATACCTTAATGATGGTTTTCAATATAATGAAAGAATGTTATACCTGAAACATACAGTTGTATCCACCATGGTTCCCGCATCTACGTCGGCTCGCACGGTCCAAGTAGTTATATGTGTATGCAAGTCCAGAAGCACCCGAATTCCAAGTGTTAATTAAATGGACGTCTTGCAAGTACGAAAGAAAAATCACATCCACATATTGGGCACTTTTGTTGGTAAAAAGAGTTCCACCAATCAAGTATAGCAAAAAAAGCTCTAATCAAGCAATCCCTTAAAAATTGAACTGTCTCCACCTCATCTTCATTGTTATAAGCTACCAAGACCAAATTCAAATTGTCATGATATATTTCCAGCAGCTTGGCAAATGATATATGTGCTCCTTTCATTTTATCAAACTCTTCCTGAGCATCTTCCCTGGAGAAGTTAAGCAACTCATCGCACATATCTTGTCCTTCCTCCATGGTGCATGATGTTCCAACATGGTTCAGCATCTTCCCCGAGATCGGAATATGAAGCAAACATGAAACATCATCCAAGGTGATGGTCATCTCACCAATAGGAAGATGGAATGTACCGGTCACCGCTCCGTAAATGCCGTCAAGAGTCCGGAGCCAACATGATTGTAATTCGTCTTCAACAACGGTTGCAGTCCACTAGCTTCAATTGCATCCCAAAACCACACTAGTTCAGTGTTAGGTTTATCAAGCGAATTGATTCTCTTCCCAGGATTCATGCACTTGAGTGTCCTTTCGCCACACTACAAAATTTGAAACTAAACACATATTAGATATACATAATGTCATTTCACGTTTCTTAAAACTAAAGATTTATTAAACATTTAAAATAAAAAGCAAACTACAAAATTTAAAAAACTTACTTCTCATATCCACAACGCAGCGGCTACATGATTTCCAAAATACGGCAACAACGACAAATCACTTGGTCCACCACCAAATTCTATAACTTGTGGTTCTGCTACTTTTGGCGGGTTTCTTGCAGTTGTTGTTCTCCGATTCCTTTTAGGTGCTGGTGCTGGTGGTGGTGGATCAACCTCATCAATTTGTTCCTCTTCATATTCATGATCATCAAGTTGAGCTTCAACATCCTCTTGAGCTTGCTCTTCCGCCACAGGTTGAGGTTCAGGATGTTCAGCTTCAGGCTCTTGAAGTTGAGCCCCCGAAGTAAATGCAACAACTACTTTCCTCTTGGAAGGTCCTAGTTCAGCCTCTCGACGTGCAGAGTTGTGTGCTCTACTTTCCCTTCCACCTCTTTGGCGCCCAACTTCATCCGTCATTCCTAAAAAAATAATAAAATAGCCAACAATTAAAATAAAAATCATCACTACATAAGCAATAATTAGCATACTTAGTCATCCAAAATCATCAGCAATATTAGCATACATAAGCAATAATTAGTCATCCAAATTCTAATAAGCACATTAGTATACATATTAGTCATCCAAATTGTGATAAGCACATAACCCAAATATTTGCAATTCTAATAAGCAAATTAGCATACATAACCAATAATTAGTCAAGTTTTTCCACCATAATCAATGTGTATTCCTGAATTGAAAATGAACAGAACAAATTGATAAACAAACATTCACTCGAGCATTTTGACAAACAATTTGTGCACATTCAAAAAATTTGTGAAAACCCTATGCCCTAAATTCAATCAAAACTCAAATTCATGTAAATAGAAACAACAATCTTTGTCAGCAACAACAACCCAAACAGATACAACGTTCATGTTCTTAATCATTCACATAAATTCATCAAAATTACATATTACACAAAAAAACTTACTTGTTTGTGGTGGTAGGGATTCACAGGTTCTGGTCCAAAATCGAAATTGCTTCTTGTAATATAATTGAAATCCAAAGTAACTTTGCTTTACAAATCACTCATGCCCTAAAATCGCCCACTTTGCTTTGAAAACTCTAATTGAAGAACAAAGTCTGGGTTTGGACGTTTTATTAGAATTTTAAACGGTTCGGCACGTTCTTGCCGAAGCTAAGCGTGTTCGGCACGTTGTTGCTGAATCCATATATATTTCAAAGTTATGCCAGTTCGGCGTCATGCTGCCGAACAATTAGGTATTTCGGCGTGTAACTGCCATAACATCCTGGACCCAAATTTAGGGGTATTTTGAGATTTTTGGGGGGGTTAAAGAGCATCGTGAGGGGCGAAAAAAGCAAATTTTGAAAAACACGTCACAAGGACCAGCTCTAGAAACTTGGAATCATTTGGAGACCAATTTACTAGTAATAGATCCGTGCTCGGAACGTGACGGACAATTAAGATTTTTGTGAAGTACAAAATTATAACGGTTATTCTCTAACCTCATTTAAAACATGTATAATTATAAAGTATTTTAAAATTTGTGAAATAGAAAATCAATGTTATAATTTAGGTATAAGTAAAAATCCAATAAAAAAACATTACAATGCATGACACAAACATAAATTTAAACATAGATATTTCGTAACTACATCTCAGATTATATCTGATATGTTAGAACATGAATTTAAATATATAATAGCATAATTGACACGACTTTTTTGGTTAAAGTTGTTTTGACGGCGGAAAAACGGTGAGATCTCAATTTTCTCCATACTCATCTCAATCCCAACATAGTAAGCCAAATAATGGCTATTCTGACTTCTATTGGTATAAACGGAGATGATACTATTGGTTGAAAAGACATTAATATCCATTATTTCCCCATTCAAAACGTTCATATGGATTGCGGCTCATGACTGTCTTTTAATGTTCGTAGAAGCAAATGGGGAATGAGAGTTTCATCTACCTGCTCCATTTGTGGGAACGGCGATGAGACTGTTATCCATACACTTAAGGATTGCATTTATGTAACCCGCATTTGGCTCAGGTTAGTGAGTTCTAATCAAATTACTAATTTTTTTTATCTACAAAAAGAGTGACAGATATTATTGAAATTCACACACACACACAAGATCATGGGTTCAAATTCGGGTGAAGGTGTCAGTCTAGGTTAACAATATTGACATTACTAATTGAGCTAGAATTTATGGACATCATTTGTCATACTTTACTTAACTCTAAGCTAAACCGATGATTAATTACCAGAAACTCGTTCCCATTGGAGGATTAAGACAAAAAAAAAATCTTACAAAATTTCTACCATATATAAGCTCTCTATCTCATACACACACAATACATATAGCAAAATATGTACATATGTTTCCATTAAAAAATATACATGCTATATATAGTAAACCAATATACAATAAACCTTTACATAGCTAGCTAATCTACATCATATGAAAAACTAAATAAATAAATAAATGAAATCAACTCTTAAAAAATAAACTATTTGCAATCCTTACTACATCAATAAACCAAATACAATTTCACTTCCAAGAATGTAAGTTTCAAACCATATTTACATATATATTCAACCTTCCCTTTGCTTCAATCTTTCTCTCAAATTTATTAGTTTACCTTGAACTTGTTTAGGTAACTCATCAGAAATCTCAAATTCAGATCCTTCTACTTGTTTTCTTTGTATGATATCATGATACATTGGTAAAAACCTACTTTGAAAAGCTCTATAACAAAAATATGGTATAAGAACACAAATAACAACAAAAAGGGTTATTAACCAATATGAAGCACTAGGAGCACATGCTTCAACAAATACCCTATAAGCTGTTGTAGATGTTGTTGGAGACATATAACCATAAATCAACAAGAAAACATACCAAATGACAATACTACCCCAAATGAAAAAATGTTGGATCCAAGTGAAGTAGTTGATTGAAAGTGCCATTTGACAATTTACAACCCAAATTGCACATGTATACATTATGACACCGAGTATTTCGAAATCTACCACTTGACCGTCTTTTGTGAAGGCTTGATTTAAGACGGCATTAGTGGTTAAGAAGAAGATTAGCAATGAACTAATGACTCCGTTCAACATCCATCCGATAATCCGAGTCCAGCTGAAGAGTGTGTTCTCTACTCCTTCTAGATATAGAAAGGGATGCTGTATATAAAGATAGTTTGATTAGCATAGGCTTCCTTGGATTCCAAGTAATCACAAAATTTAATCTATAACTATGTAGACAAGTGCAAATAGTGTAACACCACGGAAAATTTAGGACATTTTTGTATAACCAGTTTAATTAAGCACTTATGCTGTAATCACTTGTGCTTAGTATGTAATTCTAGTACCTTTTGGCATAGTTTGGCAGAAACATCCTGATCAAAAACACCTAGAGCGATGACCGGTAGTGACGTGAAGAACACATTGTAACACGACATGTACCAATCATTGTATGCGGCTTGACCGGAGAATGAAGCATATGCTTCAAACCAAAATAGGGTAAATCCAAATGCAATGTTCTTATAGAAAAAGTAACATATCTGCATCAACAAATAAAACAAGTTACTAGTAACCATGTTTTTGGTAGATTAGGTTTCCTAAAATATATCTATATCTATATAACATACATGATACATTCACAAACACAGTTCTTTAGGTGCATGATTTTACCATCATTGATATTCGCCTATAACACCAATGCCCGTGTACCAACAACAAACGCTCCAGAAAGCGGAATTGACCGATTGCATAATCACTCGCCATTACAGCCTGTGGATAACAAATATATTTAAAAAAATAATATCCATACTCTAGTGATGGTGTTTGAAACATACAAAGACCTAAACGACTATTTAATCGAATAGCATAACCCAAATGAGTTCAAGAAAATGCATATTTAACCTGCATTCCTTCAGCTCCACTAATGCCAACTCCAATATCAGCCTCCTGAAGCATACCGACGTCATTTGCACCATCACCGATAGATAAAGTTGTCTTCCCTGTTTCCAATTTCACCAATTTGGTAACCTGCATATTTTTTCGGCTGATGCGATTACATACAAGAAATTTCCACTATTAACATGAAGAAAAAGTCAAATAGCACATCCATAATACTCACACGAGCTTTCTGTTTTGGTGAAGACCGGCAACATATGACAGTAGCGCAATTACTAGCCAGCTTAAAGAATGATTTCTCCAAACCGTTTCTGAGAGAATACTCCAATGACCTCCCATCAATTATCAATCCAAATGAAAAACTTTCCTTTTCTGTACCGGAACTCTCTTTTGATGACTTGATTTGCAAGATTCCTTCTTCAATTTGCTTCTCGATACTTTCATGAGAGGCCTAAGCAATCATTGTATCAAAGATCGAAAAATAATGAGCAAAATAAATGCGTAAAAACTCGCTAGGTCATGCACCTTTTCTAGTGCCTCCTTGTTCCCTTGCTTCTCCAATGATAGGATATCTGATGAATCAAGAGTGATCACTATTTGTTTCATGTCTTGTCTAAGTAAACTACACGCATACCTGTTAAAACAGAAGGGGGGATATTAATGTCAACTTAATAAACTTCCACAAAATGTTCCGGTGTTGTCAATCGCATATCATAGAGAATAGCAGTTTGTTAAAATTCCGCTACTACACAATACTACACCGCTGTTGTAGCTACTATTGGACAATACTTTGTACTAAATCGCATATCGCAGAACAGTAACATTTAGTTGAAATATCGCTACACTGTAGTGTCACTATAGCCGCTATTTGACAACATTTATTTATTAGAAACAAAAACCAAAAAAAGTATCATTGGTGTACCCTATGTTCACCGCAGTTTCCATTTTGTCCCCAGTCAATACCCATAACTTGATTCCTGCCTTAGCAAGCTTTTCAATACATTCAGGAACCTGTATTTTTAAGTAAACAAAATTAACTTCATCAACTAATAAAGCACATAATTAATAGTGTCAAGTTAATAATGGATTTTTTTCTATCGAGTATGACTCATATTTACTAATAAGTAAGGGTAGGGTAGTTGCTCGAGGGTGGCGAGTGGAGCTGAACACATAGGTGCATAAACGAAGAACTACAGCATCTACTCTATTGTCGGAGAAGTAGGCACAATTGGCCAAACTCTGTGATTGATCGATTATAGTATTTTGTGCGTTTTATTTATTTGTTTTCTTTAGAACTAAATTTTTTTTTTCGATATTTTCTGTTATTATCTATGCCTAAAGCTTGAGTTCTTTTGTGTGTGCGTATTAATTGTCACAATGTATTATCTATATATTGACAGTGACATTGAATCATGTTTTTCATCATCCCGAGGTAAAAATACTCGAAAGAAAATTTATACTGACCCCCTTTTGAAGTCTATCCTCAACTGCGGTAGCTCCAAGAAGTATCAAATCTCTTTCCATCTTGTCAGCAGCTGCATCCACCAGTGTATCTCGGTCTGCTGCTAAAGAAGTTTTTGCCTTCGAGAACTCCTTGTCCCACCGGTTATATTCTTCTTCGCCAAGTTCACGGTATGTGATTACAAGAGTTCGTAAACCTGCCTCAGAATATCTTTTGATATGATCATTTGTTTCAGCTTCAAACTCTCTTCCATGTTGTGAGAGCCTTTCGAACATAACACTGCATGGTAATACAGGATGTGAAATCACAATGCGCAAATTACACTTGACAATTCCGTTATATAAAAAAGATGGTTAAATATATTTTTAGTCCCTACAAAGTTAATGATCTTTCAAGTTTAGTCCCTACAAAAAATTGTTGAAAATGTAGGGACTAAAACTGAACAAAATGTTTATAGAGATGAAACTTAAAAAGTCGTAACTTTATAGGGACTCAATATATGTAACCATGTAAATAAAATGTGGATAGTAATTGAAACCTGTCTGCACCCTTGCATAGGAGCAATATTTTATTTTCCTCGCTCCTCACTATCACTGACATTCTTTTGCGCGAACTGCTGAACTCTAAGACATGCAGAAGCTGGTACACTCTACTCATCAAAAAATTCAACAAAAAGAATAATTTAAACACAAAATTCAGAAACAATAAAAATGTGCCGAAAATTACATAAACGGTTTTTAAAATTAGTTTTTCTCATTATGGATCAAAATATTAAACAGGTTCGAATTTCAAGACTATCCATTGAAACATGGTAAAAGGAGTTAGCCAACCTGTCAACCTTTTTTCCGCGTTCATGATTCAGTTCATGCAACGATATGCTTGTTTGTGTCCTTGAAAAAAACTCAAAACCAAGCTCCCTTGCAGCTATGACAAATGCGGCTTCATCTGGCGACTCAGCTTCATAGGAAATTTCTCCCGACGCTTTATCTACATCAGGAATAGCTGTATGACATATAGCTAAAACTCGAAAGAATTTCTCTATGATGTCCGGATGCGGTTCATTGATCCATTGTCCATTCATTATGCGTTCATCTTTAAAGTTAAAGCCCTTAATTGGCTTCTGAGAGTCCACAACATCGCTACCCTGACTCAAGATATCAGATGAATAAGCATTGGCTTTGGATTCACCGTCCTTCGCTCTCCTAGCAAGCGCCTTCTCCACTTCCGTAATACCTCGACCGTACGGAATACCCCCTATGGAACATTTGACAAACTCCATAGAGTTACATGTCAAAGTACCAGTTTTATCGGACAATATGGTATCAACTTGACCAAGTTCTTCATTCAAATTAGATGTGCGCGCGTGAGCCGGCCTATCTGATTCTTCAAAATACATTTCTTGATCTTGATTGATGAAAATACTTTGAAGAACTTTAACAACTTCTATCGACACATAAAGTGATATCGGAATCAGATATCCATACAACATAAGGGCAGTCAAAAAATGAAGAATTGAAGCAAGGCCTGCTCTTCTAGGATCGAAAAATACGGTCGAGTCGTCCGGATGAAGATACCATCTTATGTAACTTCCATCACTGCTAATATCCTTTTGAGTATCGACACCAAAAAACAAAGAACCTATAAAGGATATCAAAATCAAGGTACTGAAGAGAATGTAGATTATCTCGTCCATTTTTCTCTCAATTTTGCTTCTCTTCGATGGAGGGTCAATGGAATTCTGCATCACTTTCGTATCCTGACCAGTGAAGATAACAACACCGTAGATATATTCGGTATTTCTCAGCTTAGAATCTCTTAAAAGGATTTGCTGCAACGAAAGAGGATATTCTTCACCTTCATATTTTAAAGTTCCGATAAATGAGTACAGATTTTCATTAGGATCCTCACATTTAACCATAGCCCTAAACTTCTGGAGAGATTTTTCATCGTTAAGACGATTTGTCACCTCCAAGGCATGCTTTAGTTTTAGATTAGTTTCTCCATCAAGATTCATCGTCTCGACATAGCAAACACCATCCCCATAGCTTGACGAAAGCAGAAGAAGATCAGAAGGAAAGTATTCATCCTTGTACACTTTAATCACATCACCAACACGAAGTTTCTTCCATCTCGTCTCCACAAATGTATGGTTTCTACCATATGCCTGAACCTTTCGGTTGTTCGCCTCTATATCCTAAAGAAACCAATTGAAAATGACATTTATCAAAAAAAGGAAAATACGAAAACTATCTAGAACTAAAGATTTGATAGAAACCGATTAAAAATGGTGACTCGTAACAGGAAAAAAGTCAAGTGCGCCCGAAGCAAATCATCAACATACAAAATATTATATGCACCACAAGCTATGGAACAATAATGTTTCCTATAATCACTTTTGAACTTTTGTGCATTGTAAAATAATAAAGCTGTTAAGCCTAGTTTTCCAACCAAACATTCCTAAATAAAGTGCCAATAAAAGCTGGATTCCGCCATACGAAATAAATTACATTTCAAACTGCATAAAGTGCCAATAAATTACATCAGCAATACTACCTACTCATAACTTTTCTACTTCAAACTTATAAGGGCATGATTACACCAATTAAGTATATGGTCCAATTTTGTAGGAACTGCCACTAGGAATAGGGTCGATTAAGAATATGTTTGGATTGACTTAATGTAGCTTATCTACTGGTATAAGTACTTGTGAGACTATTTGAGAAATAACTCAAGACATGCACAAAAGTTGTTTTCAGCTTATTTCCATAGTATCTCCAGAATAGCTTACAGAAACAGCTTATAGCCTATTTGAAAACAGTTTGACTTTATTTTATCTTTTGATATAGAAATAGGTTATACATAAACACTTATATAATAATCACTTAATTAAGATATTTATCCAAACATGGCCTAAGAACAAGATGAAAAGTAGCATTAAAGAAATAAATAAAAAAAGTGAAACACTACCTGTTCATATGTTGTTTTCAGCTTATTTCCTCATAAGCTCTCTTACAAAAACAGCTTATATGAAAACAGTTTAACTTTATTTTATCTTTTGTTATAGAAATAGCTTATACATAAGCACCTATATGATGAGAATTTATGCTATAAGCACTTAATTAAGTTGTTTATCCAAACAAGGCCTAAGTACAAGATGAAAAGTAACATTAAATAAATTAAAAAAAGTGAAACAGTACCTGTTTTCTCCTTCTCCAATCTTCCACAGCTTCTTTAGCCATAGTAGCACCAATTACAGCTACCAAAGGTGCAGCAATACTTGAAGCTGTATAAGGTGCTAAAGGACTAAATGAAACACAAGCAACAACAAGAAAGTAGATATTTGCAACCCTTCTAAACTGTTCAAATAATGACTTTGGTATAAAATTAAAAACTGTATATTTGGTAGTTGAAACATAATTTCCACCATAATTCAACTGAATTGCTTCAATATTATCAGGATCATTACAATAAACAACTCTTGAATACCCTTTTTGTCCAATTTGTGAATGACCATCTTTATATGAAGATTTGAAACATGAAAATGAATATATCTTACTAAAATGTATCCTCTTTCTTCCCCCTTCAGGCATTTTTTTTTTCTTTCAAAAAATCACTTTTTTTCTTCAACTTCACCTATATAAATTCCAAATGATCCTCTAAATTCTCAATAAAAATCTAACCGAAAACGCAAACAGAGAACACACGAGATTTGATCTCGCAGACTAGTCTGCTTATCAGTAAACTATGAGTCATACCCGACAGAGTTAAAGAAATTCCCATAACAAAAACAACAAAAAGATTAAATTTTTAACACCCTATATGAAAAAGCTAAAAAATTAGGCCAACCCCTTTACCTAAAAATTTGAACTTTGAATTATTATTAATGTGAAAAGAACAAACATCATAAGCTAAGAAAAAAAGAACCTTTGATCCCTACTATAGTAGGTTTCTTCTATATCTATAAATTGAATGTTTGAAAAGGGTATAATGGGAAAAACTTGAAGGTAGAGATAATGAGAATTCTTTGCTCTAAATGAAAGGTGAAGATGTCTCTTACTTGATGGTTGATGAAGAGAATTGTGTAGAGAGAGAGAGAAGAATAAGTTGGTGTGAGTAAGTGTAGCAGTTAATAAGGTTGCCGTTTGTATAAGCAAACAAATGAAAAATGAAAATGAATGAGAGAGACATAAAAGAAAAAATTGATAGATAGATAGAAAGATTAGAAACAAAGAAAGAAAGAACTACTACTACTACTAGCTAGTTAGTACTATTTTCATTTTCAGCTTATAATTTTTTTTTCATTCATTCATCAAAGTGAGAGAAAGAGACCAAAACAGGAAAAAGGTACTTTGACAGGTGAATGCAATCAATGTTAACAGTAAAAGGAAAAAGTTTCTTGGACACACAATTTCATAGATCAGGATTTTGTTAGTGTCACGCGCAGTAATTGATCTCGTCTATTAATTTTATATTGGACGATTATAATTTATATGCGTCAAAATGATTTTTATAATTCGTTTAAATTGGATGGTTGATATTATAATTTTGTTAATGTAAGTTACAACATGCAATCTGTTTTGCAATTTGACATCGATAATTTAGTGTCTGTGTTTGCACGTAGAAAATATAGAATTTTACCGTGTGTAATGAAAATATCGACAATTTGACATCGATATTTTTATATGGTTTTCATTTTTCCCTTGTGAATGAGAATTTTACCGTCTGTAATTTAGTGTTTGTGTTCGCACGTAAAAAATATAGAATTCACAATAAAAAAATTAGATAAGGTAAATAGATTAATCAATATGAATTCATTAGGATACAAATAAATAAGTATATTATTGAGAGAAAAAATCATTAATAATCTATTGGTTTTTTAAAATGATAAATAATTTGAAGGGGAAACATAAAAAAGATAACACTTAATATGAAAAATTAAGGTAATAGGATCAATGGGTATTTTTGTAACTTAAATTTTTGCATTCATGTAGTTGTTTAATAGATGTTAATTAAAGAAGGAAAAGTCAAATATTTTTATGTATTTTTTTTTTTAGATTTGTAAACTTTGTATTTTTTGATCTAGTTTACGAAAGCTGAAATATTAAATGTTTGGTCTTAATTTGATGTCCAAATTGCAAGACTCTAACCAAAGGGTTGCAATCAAATGGTTAACATAGTTAGTCAAGAGATGAATCGATTAGGAATATTCTATTCTAAGTTCAAATTTTAACAGAAACATTTATTATATATTTTATTATTTTACAGCTAAATTTTATATTATTACGTGTAATTTCTCCTCTTTCTTTTAAAAATTTAGACGGTTAAGTAGAAAACAATATTAAGAATAGTCCTTCATATTGTGAACATATGTTAGAAATATTTCCTTTTTTATTTGATTGTTAGTTCTAATAATAGTAAGCGGATTAGTTGAGTTGTATTCGTGATTAGTGCGAGTTTGTTAGAGTTTATTAGATTTAATTTCACCTTGTTGTTTTGTCTATAAATGTATTATTATTCGTTACAATATTGACCTACACTTTTGTGTTAATTTACCGAGTGGTTAGATTTTTTACCCCAGGCTTTTATACTTCTTTGGCTCTTTTTAATCTATTTTTTCTTTCACCTAAAAAAGATATGTAGTATTTACATTTTTGGAAAAATAATATTTTATACCACAATAAATATTATATTTGACTATTTTACGCAAATTAAGAATAATATGGATAATTTTTCTAAATCATCTTTATTTATAAATATATTAATTATTGTGTATTTTTATTATTATAAATATAATGAAAATGCTAATTAGTATTTCTTGGACACTTGTTTTTAGTTTTTTGACAATGGACACTTGTTAAAAAACTAAATATAGTAAAATTATTCTTAAATTTGTGTAGTCGATCAATTTGACAGAAAACCTCAGAAGTATTAATTTTTTTTAAGTAATATCACACAAATACTTATATTTTTTATAGAAGACCTCACAAATACTAGTTAACAACTTAACGTGACCCTAAATATATAAAGTGAAAAACAGTAACTTAAAAATTATGAATTATGCAAATTATATAATTAAAAATCAATTAAGAATTTCAATAAAATTAAAAAGTGACACTTTTCTAAACAACTTTATTTTGTAAATATTATTGTTATTATAGGAGACATAGATGAAGTAGGATATACACTTTATTTGCATGAAGTAAATCAAGGGAGGGTTGTGAGCAGGATTTCCTGTTCCTGCATCACGGTAATTGATCTCGGCCGTTCGATCTAAAATCGGTGGTTGAGATTGTTTTGTTATATAAAATTGTATGTAAAATCAGAACCGGCCAATCTAAAATGGAATGCTGTGATCAAATACTGCGTGAAACTGCATGAAATGTCTAGACATGAAATTCGGATCCGGACGGTTGGAATGGACTATATAATAGGAGGAGGATGTGAAAGTAGTTGCATCATCATCACTTGGTTGAATACTCCAATCCAAAAAATCAACGAACACTTTTTTGAGGTTTGCTTTGTTGTCATGTTTATGTAACACGTGTTTGTTACTCTGACAACAGCAAAGCTTTGATTGATACAGATATATAGATATACACATATATATAGATATAGAAAACATCTTGGTATTATGCTTGCTTGCCACTAGATGCTTCACCCTTTTTTGGGTAATATATATATCTTTTTCCACATTTTTGGAGGCATTCATCCAAAATAATAGCTTGTCCCTTTTGAAACATATAACATGGTAGATTCAAGATTGGTGTGTAGTAGATAGATCCTGTCATAAATATAAACGTGGTACGTTACCGTAGTAGATACATTAATTCTTTTTAAGTTTTCTTAAGTGCATGGTTAATAACATTTAAAAAATTATTATTTTTTATCAATTTTTCTTTACGCATTATAAAAAAAATATTGTTATTTGATTTTTTTTCTTTCATTTATCTATAATTATTTTGAATATAAATATATAGTATATATAGAGATTGTTAGGTCGCACATTTTTTTCCGTGTTTAAATTTGTGATTCTAATGGTACTTATTACTTCATCTAAAAGTAAAAGAATAAATTATTGTCAATTATGTTTGATAAATGGTTTACGAGTTGTAAAATCTTATTATATTTATTAATCATCAATAAAATGCAATTAATTACACATTAAGCTCGTTAATCATGAACCTCCCGTCAACAAAATGCAGTAAATAGCTAAGGAGATTCCTCCTTCTCAATCGTCGAGCACGACCCAAGGTTGAAGGCCCATTATCGTGAACCTCCCGTCAACGAGCTAGGAAGCCTTGTCTTCCATAACAGCCGACATTATAATGATGAACATTTACTGTTTATCATAGCTCTCCAGCCATTTTCTGACAGCCACTTGATGACATTGATTTGCTCATCAAGGGTCTTGGTCTAGCGTCGAGGTTATATATACTCTTCTCTTGCAGAGGAGTCGGGTACATTGTCCTAATTCTTAAAACATTCGCTTCACACTCTTACTAACTTGAGCGTCGGAGCGCCTACATGTACAAAAACTCTCTCTCATTCACCAGAACGGAAGATAAGCACCACCAGACAAAGTTGACTATATTTAAAGGTTGCTATTTTATAGCGACCGAACATATTTAGTTTTTTTTTTTTTGTCTAACATATTTAGTATTTTTATTCTAGGTTTAAAAAGATTTTTTTGTCTTCACAAATATTAATTTTTTATTTTAGTCTTTATAAGATAATATATAGATAGATGTTTCCATCCTATATAATTTTCCGGTCTAAAACACCCATGAGGTACCACTAGGGATATGTAATAACTCCCACCTTAAGAGATTATGATAGATAAGGACTATATTGAATATTGAATTACCTAATTCAGAGAAGACAATAACCTTCATGCCCTGGTTTTTCAAGCTAGAACTTAGACTCCTCCTTCAAACATCACTTCCTCCACCTAAAATGCTTTCGAGAGGCTAAGTACACCAAACTAACTAAGTAGACCACATTCGTTCTTAGAATCGAGAGTTACGTCTAATTCAATTTTATAAAGTGTCGACTTGTAAAGTGAAAATTGCTCATACATATATATTTAGACCATCTCATAGCTGATGTGAAACTTTTTAACACACACCCTCATGCTTAACGCTATATTGGACTTGGAGCATATATATAAATGGTTAATGGTCTTATCATAAACTTGATAGTAGGCGGTCTAGCAAATCGTGGATGAGACTTTGATATCATTTTAGAATTAAGATTTGAGTCTAAACCTTTGTAGTTTACCTTGGTACTCATTGTGACGGGGAGGCTACTTCTTATTATTTATATATCTAGATCTCATTTTAGCCTGTTCAAAAAAAATATTTGAGTCTAAATCAACTTTACAAAACCGGCTTGTAAGGTGAGAATTATCTTCAATTATAACATATATTAAGGTCATCTCGCAACCAATGTAGAACTTTTTAACACTCGTGACATTCTTCCACACCAAACATATTCCTTCTTATAGGAGAGAAAAACTATTGTCAATATTTTATTTCATAAGATTTTGTTAACAAATAGTGAGAAACACTTGTTAAGAAATCAAAGAAATTAAAAATTAAAAAAATAGGTTTTGTTTTAGAAAAAGATAAAATTTAAATTTGTATAGTGTTAAATACACAACTTTCAATAAATTATTTGTATACATTTTATAATATTTTTAGAGCACTTATTAGGATGTGAAATCAAAATTCATACTTCTTGATCATCAAATTATATTTACGACTAATGGTACAATTCTATCGGGTAAACTCACAAATTAAGTCTTTAATCTTCTTTTGGAAAAGGATATTTTTTAAGTCCAATTGTAGTAAAAGATTAATTTTTATGTAGTGATAATGTAAAACCTTTTTAAATTACTCCCTCAATGTAGATAGAGGAATTCATGCAAAATACAAATACTTCTCTTAAGTTGGATTTGAACCTCAATCACTCTATTTTATGTGTGTAAATTTTTAATGTGGTCATTTTGTTTATCAATCTAAAAAATTAACTTTATTTTTTTTTATAAATTGTATCCGGCTCAAGGACTAATCTCATCAACCACAATCAAGATGCAAATTGAAGTTAAAGTTTTGCTCCGTACGTATGTGTTTTGACACAATATAGAAGGATTCTAACATTAAACCTTAAAAGAATAACTCTTTAATGTCTCGAACTTTTACTCCTAGGGAAGGAGTAGCTATTTTCATTCTTTTACTTTACACATCATGTTAAACGCTCTACTAATCTGAAGCTACTATTTGTGGCTTTTATATATGACAAAATCGATTCTAGCGAACTTTTACTCCTAGGGAAGGAGTAGCTATTTTCGTCCTTTCACTTTACACCATGTTAAACGCTCTACTGATCTGAAGCTACTATTTGTGGCTTTTATATATGTATGGCCAAATCGATTCTAGCTTTTTTATTTGTCTATTCTTTACGTGGTAACAATAAAATCCATGTTTGTCTATTTTAACGGTAATAAATACAATTACAACTCATTTTAACAATTAAATAAACATATTTTATTTTGAAGAAGGTAAATTAGCCCACTTAAATTAATATTAGAGATAACCGAATATGAGACCTTAAGAAGAAACATATTCACAGGTCTGAAACTAATATCAACAGACCAACTCAAATAAGTTTAAATAAACATAATTTTGATTTAAACTATTCAAACAACACGAGATTTCAAACATAAATAAATTTATTTTACTTCACTTTTAATCAATTTTTTTTAAAACAATCACAATTAATTTTGTCAAACTCAATTATTACCGCCGTGAAACCAAACACGAGATTTCTATCCATCATAATCAGATTTGCTTTGGATTTCATAAACCCGATTTGCATTGAAGATTGTGATTATATTGCCTCTATTATCAACTGCTTTTGAAATTTATTTATTTTTTTGTAAAAAAAAAAAAGATTTTATAAATATGAAAGGAAAAACAACAAAAATTACACAGTCATTTTAGTTTATACATACCAAAATATTATGCTTGTGTGTGGATATTTACGTTAAAGTGAAGACAAATACATTTATTTGGAGATGTTTAAATGACGATGCATGCATATTGATTCCAACCGTAAGAAACAAGGAAAGATGTCACCACTTTTATAAAAAAACAAAATAAAAAATAAATGTCACATCCCATCCATAAATATTTTGAAATAGACATGAAAAAGAATGTTTAGAATGAGTAGAAATTTTTGAATATTACCATGCCAATTAACTAAATGAGAGACATCGATCGAACCAACTTAATTAATCCCTCAAAATTGGATATATCATTATCATTATATTTGCAAGATGATTATTCATTTAATCTTTAAATTATTTAAAATGTATTTTTTATAAAATTAAAATATGATTATTTAATTTATTTTGTAATATATTGTAGATCAACAAATTAATAATATTTCAAAACTTATAATTTTAAAAATTTCTCTCAACATATACAACGTTAATAAAAGTCATTTTTAGTTAGCTAGTAAGTCTTAATTCAAGTGACAATATCGATATTGTTAAATTGAACGCTTTTACTCAGGTTTAAATATGGAACCTCGTAGTTACACGTGTGAATTTTTACAATATTTGATATTTTGTTTGGAGACCCAAAAAAAATTTGTTATAAAAAAATAGTTAATATTATTGTATAAGCGTTATATGCATTAGAAAAACAATATGTAAAAATTCAAAATATTCTCTTATACTTGTTTCTGGAAATCTATTGGTTTCGTAGACCCGTCCTTCTACCAGGGTGACAATTTATATGGCTGGTTGCGAAATTGCATCGATGGCCCTTCCAAATTTCTATTTCTAGCTGCAGTTTGGTGGATTTGGTGCGCGAGGAATCAACTATGTATGGAAAATGAGGTTGTTTCATACTTTACTCTCAGGATGAGTACTGATAACCTCGCTCAGCTGTTTAGGACATGCTTTATTAAGCAAAACTTAAGTCCGACCACAAGAATGGTTCGTTGGAATGCTCAGGGTGGTAACGGTATGATCTTGAATGTCGATGGGAGTAGCATTGGTAAACCTGGTGTCTCAGGCTTTGGAGGATTGCTTAGGAACTCCGATGGTGGGTGGATCCATGGTTTTGCTGGAAATATAGGAATCTCGAACATCCTTCATGCGGAATATTGGCAATGTACCATGGATTAGTTTTGGCATGGGAGTTGGACATCAAAGATCTATGGTGTTATTCTGACTCCAAAACTGTGATCAAGTTGTTATCTGATCATGTTAACAAATGGCACCACTATGCAGCAATCATCCACAACATAAAGGACCTCCTCGCTAGAGATTGGAGGGTTAGAGTGGTTCATACTCTCCGGAAAGGCAATGCCTGTGCAGACTACTTAGCTAAGATTGGAGCTCATCACTCAGAAGCTTATTCTACTATAGCAATTCCGCCTGCTGGAATGAGTCTCCTCTTGCTAACAGATGTTAGTGGGACTCTTTTTTCTAGATAATTTTATTTTTGTCCTTTGTTTCTCTTTTTTCTCATCTTGTACCCAAAAAAAAAAACTTGTTTATCCATCAAATCTTTTATTATTCTCTTATACTTCTCTCTTGAAGGCATGCTCGATCTTCTCAAGAGTTACGCGGCTGAAACTTTTTCCTCTATGAATAGTTTTTCTTTAGCTTTCTCTTTTTATTTTGTTTCTTTATTTGTTTTGATTAGCGTTTGTAACTAAAAAAAATTCAAATCTTTTATAATTCATAAAATAATAATAAATATTGAAAGTCTTTGCACGTTTTTTGTTGTGTGCATTCAAAATATTTTCATTTGTTTGTTTTTATATGAACTTACTTTTTTTTTAATAAATATACATTAATTCAATCAATATTTTATTTTCAATTATTTCAATAATACATGAACATTTATATTTTCTAGATTTTTTAAATATACTCATTGTAATTTTTAGTTAAGAATATAATTTATTTTGTTGTAATTAAAAATCATAATATTTGGACATGGACTTTTTACAAGAAAATTATATTAAAAAGTTGATTTGATATATCAACTACCAACTAACTATCTATCAATTATTTTGGTAAAAAACTTTTGTGGTAGCTTTTGTGGCAGAGTTTTCCATCACATAGTTCATTATTTTGCAGCTTTGAATAAAAGAATCTAATATATTCATTCATTATTATATATTGAGTGTCAAGTGCATACTACTAAAACAAAACAAAAAATGTTTTGAAATAAAAATTTATATTAATATTTATAGTATATTTATATTATATATTTGGAAAACCATATTATTTTTCATACTATGCATGCGGATAATGTGCATATTCTTTTTAACTAAGATTGGTAATAAGCAACCGCCTCCCCCCTCCCCTAAATGGCTAAATCCTAATTTGTTCTTTTTGTGCCTCCACCAAGGATGAGTGGTTTTATGGTCAATTTTTGATCTAAAATCACCCCTCTAAATTGTTTTTCCTTTTCTTTTCAATTAAATAAGTGATTATTCACATAGATTTGCTTCTTCGTTTTTTTTTTTTTAAGTTTGTCGTCGTCTTGTGCGGCGTTGTGATTGTGGTCGTCTTGTGCGGCGTTGTGTTTGTGGTCGTCTTGTGCGGCATTTGTTGGTTTTTCATTACGGTGTTTCGTTGATTTAAATTGGCATATCTACATCAACTCATTACAGGTCTGAAGACTTTGAAGACTTGGACGTCAATGTTGCAAATCCGGGAGTATGAAGATTCCGGTGACTTTTATTTTGTCATATTTGTAGGCAATTTCATGATGCTGTTGTATGCTATTAACTTAGGTACTACAAGTTTGTTTGTAGATTCACCTTTTTCAGTTTTTAGCAATCTTGAATTTGTAACGATCTATGTATTTTCAATTTGAATGAATGAATCTATTTTTAGTCAAAAAAAAAAAAGATTGGTAATATTTTAACTTTTATTTAAAAACTCTACTATATATCATGAATTAGCTTTTATTGGCTGATGCATGACGGTGATGCCATGGGAATGGGAGTGATATTCACTTTGGAAGTTGCTTTGATTTGTTTATCTCTTTTACTTGTTTTTTTTCCTAAATGTATAACAAAACAAAATCACTAACTTTGTTCATTGCATGTGTGAAATGTAGTAAAAATAAACAAGGCTAATGAGATAAGAAGATAAGAATGAAAAGATAAAACCAATATAGTTGTATTGTATCTAGCTAGCCAGCCAAAGGAACAAACCTAATTATTTATCTATTTAATTTTTTTCTAATTTACCGATTTAAAGAGGGGTGATTTCTTTTTTATTTTAAATAAGTGATATTCATATATTTTTGTGTTTCACTCGAGTTGTCTTCTTCGTGATTTTTTCATTTGTGTTGTTTTAATTGATCTTAGTGTGGAATTTGTTTCGATTTTCTGTCTTAGTACGATGTTTGTTTTTATTTTTCGTCTTGGTATAGCGTTTGTTTTGTTCAAATTTGCATATTTGCTTCGATCTAAATTCAATGCTAACAAAACGACTTTAGCGTCATCAACGTTGCAGAATAAAATGCATGACTATTTTGGACATTTGAATTTGTTGGGTCAACATCCACCAATTATAAGCAATTTGAGAATTAACCTCGTCTCACACTTGCTACAAGCTTACAACAGAATTTCGTCATATCAATTGTAGACTTTGTCATAAACATTAGGTCATTTTATGCTATTAAATCAGATATTGTGAGTTTGTTCGCAGATTTGTCTTTATTATTTTATAACGAAATTGAATATATACTAATTTTGATTGATGTACTCTCAATAAATTTGAATGAATGAATATTATTACTTTTTAATATAAAAAACAGCCGATTAGACAACGAAACCAAAACTCAAATATAATCTTAGAAAAAATATTTATATTTAATGCCTAACTCGTCTTAAATGGAATGCTTTTCATTCTCTAGTATAGAGAATTTATAGAAAACTAAGAAACATGAAAATCTATCCCATCATAATTTAATCGTATTTATCCATCAACCAATAAGAACAAGTCGTGTGCAAATTCACATATGCAAATTCAAAAGTTTGTTACAAGTTAGTTGTGGGTATATTCTATTAGTTGATGGATAAATATTCTCAAATTATGAAGGGGAATAAGCCTCACCTATAATATAAATAGTAGAAGACTAAAAGTGAAAAGGATAAATCAATTTTACATTTTCAACAATTATAGAAAGAGAAATGTTAAATAATGTTTTGGGTACTAGTTAAACATATCAATAAATAAAAATTTATCTTAAAACTTATGCATTTAATATCTGAAAAATATAGAAAGTTATATTTTCAACTTTAATATAAATAGTTATACGACTACCCCTAACATTGTTTAGCACAACCCTTATAGAAAATGTTCATATCCATCAAACTTATAACATTGTTTAGCACAATCCTTATAGAAAATGTTCATACCCATCAAACTAATTTTTTTTTTAACAAGTGTTAGTAAAGAGACTCACACACTTAATTTAAATATAAAATAAATTGCGTGTTGAACTCATATTCCGACAAATAAATGTGTTTAGCAAATTACCCTGTAGTCTTTAATACAACAAAAAAATTATCTTTTAGATGAATTAAAATATGGGTCATGTTAACATGTGCCCTAAGGGCACATGATAAACTACCTAAAAGTAGAAATTATGCATTTAATGATACAAGACATGTAATGTTCAAGTAGTTGATGAATATATAAAATGCAATAAATTTTTACCACATTTGTATTCTTAACATGTGCCCTTAAAGACACATGTTAACATTCCCCTTAAAATATTAATGTATCTTAATTATATAGATTAAATATATCAATCTTTTAAAAATTAAATAGTTTCTAATATAAAATAATAAAAACAAAAATCAACTAAATTAGACTTTGAGAACATCAGTCAACTTACTTTGGATTGTAAGTGATAATTGTTGTCGGCTGCAGCTATGTGCAATAAACGACAATGGTTATTTCATTTTGAAGCACGTTGGTTGGAACAATTAGATTAGAACAATACGGAGTAATTAATAGGCACTCCATTTTAAAATATAAGTCACTTTAACAAAAAAATTGTATTATGTATTAAATTATAAGTCACTTTACATTACTACATTATGGATGAAGAATTTAATGCTCTTTTTTTCTATTATATTCTTAACTATTTATTTATCTTTCTTCTTTCAATTTTTCAAGTTATTTTTCCCATACAATTAATGAATAACAATTTTGTAAACAAACTCATAATTTTTTTCTTATAATATTAATCACATTTCTTAATTTGTGTAATATGATCAAAACGTATTTTGGAACCGATACAGTAGTAATAATTATAGGCTATACCGTAATGTGATTTTAAAATGGTCATGTGTAATTGGGTCCCACTTAGATGCATGGGGACACGTAAGCATAAAATAAGTAATTGCAGTCTTATATGTGTCCAGTAAAATGTGACCACAACGTACAATGTCGAAACCTGTCACGGAGATTGTTGTTAATGCAGTCAATCACCTTCTAACTAGGAAATGAACGGTTAAGATGTAGTCTTTGATTTTAACTTTTATATTTGAACCGTTTGATTTTGATTGAATAGTCTTTTAATCTCATTTATGAGGAAGTTTTACTTATGCACAACTATTTAGACACAAAATTTAGGCACACTCACACAAATTAAAAGAAAAATAAATTTGTCACATCACTTTAATTTCTTTCTCTTTAATTTTTCTTACTTGTTGTGAGTGTGTCTAACACTATTTATTTGTATGGGTCATGTTAACATGTGCCCTAAGGGCACATGTTAAGATAGCTAAAAGTAGAAATCTGCATTTAATAACACATAAGAATTTAATGTTTAAAAAGTATAACTCACATATTACAATGAAATATTACTACATTTATATTCTTAAAATGTGTCTCAAGGGCACATGTTAACATTTCCCTATTTGTATTTGTGCATATACAAGTATTTAATTTTCCCTCAATTACTACATGTGGTTATCTACTATCTATGTATTAACTACAATACTTTTACTAAGAAAAGTGGATTTCCGACAGTTAAATGATATAGTGATATGTTTAAGCGAGATGTACCGTAGTAAAATAATCACGCAGTTTCACGTTGTAGTCAATTTTAATCGTTGATTTGCGATTAGATAATTCTTCATTACATGGTTTTTTTTTTTGACAAACATTACATGGTATATCTTAAAACTTTACAAAATCATCTTTTTGTGTGTTAGCCCTGGTTTTTTGAAAAAGGATATTCGATAATTCAGAGTTTGGTCATAAAATAATAAAAATCAGATTAAAAAGTATTACCATCAAATTTTAAAGTGAGAATATCTATAACTCATTAAACACCGAGTCATATATTATTTAATGTCTATAATATACATATCGTCAAACCTTGCAAACCTCCCAATTCAATTCCAAAGTCTCATATTTCCCTCTTAAAATAGCAATGCACCTTCCACTCAACCCCTCATCTTATCTTATTTATAGCAAAAACATTTACATATATAATGATATCTTAATTAATCACTAACTAACTACTAACAAACTAGCTAAACCTAACTCCCTTAACTAACAAAACCTATAATATTTCCACATGACTCATTCATGCATCAGCTTGTTTATAACTATTTAATTTTATTTTTGACGAAGTTTATAAATATGTGAAAACATTATTAATCAATTAACGTCGTCAATTGAACTTAAGCAGTTAACGAGCTTTTCTTAAAAATAATTTGTTTTGAAGAATTCAAGTTTGATTTCTAAGAGAAACAATTTTTAGTTAGATTTTACTTATTTCGCTGTTGAACTCAATATTATCATGATTCCTTCCCCCAGGAATAGGAGGTTACACAAATAAAATAAAATTAACAACATCAATGATGTAGATAATTCATTTGTCATATAAATATGTAAATAACAAAGCAGGAAACAAATTGAGTCCATATTTATATGTGTAGGTAACTCATTATTGCGCATAATTGCATGAATTTTTCTTCACCCTCCCCCCACATCTCTTTTCTTCCCCCCGAATTTCCGATTTTTCCCTTGATCAATGAAAATTTCGACGCGTTTTTCGAAGGGCCGGGGAGAAAGAGAAAATTTCTAATTGTACAATAACTGCAGCAACTTAATTGGTTTTGTTCATTAGTGAATGCTGATAGTGGGCCAGTCTCTTCCAAAGGAATTAGATTGGGCTTTGAATTACAAACCCATCTATGAAGGTTTCTCCCCCCCCGCCCCACTCCACACACATCTCTTTATATTATTTTCAACGGCAAAACAAATTTGGAAAATGTTTTTCGAACTTTACGTATGGGCCAAAATGGAATTTCCGGGGGGGAGGGGGGGGGGGGGGGGGGTGGTGTGTGGGGGCAGAAAATGTTCCCCATCTATTATTGTTTTATTTTTAACAGTTGATTATTAAAATCACTCCTGTTCAAATTTATCAATTTATATTGAGAGAAAATAATCATTTTGTTGGAATTTATCTAACTAAATGCAAGACAAAATAGTATTGTTATCCCTCTCTCAATTGGTAAATTAGTATAGGGAGAGTGTTTTCTAAGAAACCAATAAATAAGAATAATTCTAAAAAATTAACATTGTTAGATCTAATTAACAATTTTACCCAACAAATTCCTTCTTTATGCTCATTTACATCTTTCATCCATTGTGAACATAAGTCTTAGCTCTCTAGCAAATTGTTCATTAGGTAATTGCTTTTCTCTTATATCTCTTCTCTTATTGCTTTGTTGATCAAAATCCCCTTCAGTCTCATTGGAAGATATTTGCGCTAAAGTATTTCTTATTGGAATATATTTTCTAATAGTGTATTTTGCTTGTTTGAGCAACACAATGGAAAAGGGAAGAAAAAAACAATTATTTGATCCTTATTAGACTCATTTCCATCATGTTGTCGGTTAATATGACTGTGTCTGGAGAAAGTGTATTTTTAAAACATGTTATTTAGATTATTTGAAATTAGAGGTGTCAAATAAGTCTAAAACTTCACGTATTAATTAAGTTCCTTAGTAAGCTCTTTAATTGTAGACCCTATTTAAAGAACATTCTTATGACCCCAACTCAATATATCAAATTGAGTTTAAGTAGAATGAGAATGAGTTTAAATATATGAATCATAAATTAGGTAAATTTAAGATTAGTCTTCTAAATAACTTGGGTTGAATATGTAACATAAGTAATGCCAAATCTGTTGGGGGTCCGGCACAGAGAAAATAAAAGAACGCAATCACAACACAAGAATATAACGTGGAAACTCCAAAACCGAAGAAAAAACCACGGCCATTGTCAAAACCGACAACCAAAGAATAAAATTGGTAACTAATTAATCGGTCTCTATTTTGCGTCCTACTTTAAAAAAAAAATACAAATCCATTTTAACACCCTTACTATGGATGTAGTTTTTCAAAGATTAAGTTTTGTTATTCAAAAAAGGATTAGCGGCGCAGCTTGTTGCCCGTCTACCTTTCGTTAATGTGTAATTATTTTTTATATATATAAAATTTTTTGTTTCTCCTCAAAGAAAAAAAAAAAAAATTTAACACACACATATGTATCATGTTCTACATGTTATCACAATTCTTAATGCTCCGGTCTTGTCTGGATTTTCATAAAAGAATCTATAGTTGAATATATAATGCAATGTCCCTTCAAATTGAGCTAAATTTACAGGACTTATAAATTCATCTTTATTCTACGATTCTATACTATTTTCGTTCAAAATATACAGTGGCATACGAATAGTTCATAAATTAGCTTATAGTGGATGAATTTATAACAAATAATTTATATGCAATATAGAGCCTTTAAACTCAAAATTTGACGTTACAAAATATAGCCTATATACATATATTAATTAATTATGTCAGGTTAATTAGCATTCTCGAGATACTAATTAAGAAAATAACAAGATAAATTTTGTATTTAAAAAAATATTTTTATATTTTAAAAAGATAAATTCCCTAAATTATTCTATTATACTCCCTCTGATGATATATGTCATCATATAATATATGTCACATATATTTATTCTTCAATATATTAAAAAAGTCAAATTTATTTATAAGTGCGACCGAAATGAGTATTAGATTCTTTAACCAGAGGGACACTAATCAACATTTTTTAATTAATTTTTTTTACGGAATCATTTTTTAATTAATTAAATGTAGTAAAATCCACCAAAAATGAAAGTCTATTTCTACTGTTACTAAACCTGACTTGGGTTGGTGACTTGTTTGTTTTGTTGGCTATCTATCTGAGATTCTCAACTGTTTCTCTCTCTCTCTCTCTCTCATCTATAATATTATTGTATTCTATTTTCTACCTAGTATTCATGTGAATCAAAATTTTGACTTATTTTTTTTAGAAGATTTTTTTAATAATATAATCTAAATACGTATGTAAAAAACAAACAAAAATATATGTTGATTTTACAACATAAATTAAAATTGTTTGCATGATATTTTGTGGTGAAAAAAAAATAAAACACTCCATACACTCATTTTGATATAAATTAAGGGTATAATGACATCAAAGAGAATATGAGATACGTTAGAGCTAATAGACATTGTGTACTCGAATTTTTGGTCTTAGTGTTCTTATGTGTGTGTCTATATATATAAGAAAAATAAATAGTATAAGTTTCATGTTTATAACAATTACTCCCTCTGATTCTATATATAAGCAAATTTTAATTTTTTAGATTTATTGAAAAAATAATGTATCTGCTATATTATTGACTAGATCCATTGTTTTTCAATGAATATAATAAAAAGTCAAATTTTGCTTATAAATATAACCAGGTGGAGTAGATTTTTAAGTTTCTTAGATAATAAATAAGTCTTTTCAGTTTCTAACTTGTTACACCGTTACCCTTCTAATTAATCTCCTCCAACACATGTGTCTTTTTCATCAAAATATCCACTATTGTGGAAGTCAATATTAACGGTTACATTGCAATAAAGTACTCCATCCGTCCACAATTATAAGCAAAATTATACTTTTGAGATTCATTAGATAATTGATGTATTTGGACTGTGATACAAACCAAATACATCAATTATTCAATGAATATGAAAAGTGCAGTTTTGCTTATTCAATGAAGATCACTTTAAAAGTGTTTGACAGAGATGTTTTGAGTCTCTTCTAAAATCTACTTCAATCAAAATAGTTCACATCCTCTCGGATTTGGATCATCTCCAATTTTTTCTCTTATGTGTTTCTCTCAATTTTTTAATCTAATGATTGATAAATTACAAATAGCATAAAAGAATTTAAGAAGAGAGAGAAAATTTGAATGAATGACTAAGATTACTAATAACATGACCGATATGAGAGAAAAAATTAGAGATGATCCAAATCGCATTCTCTCAAGTGATTAATCTCTAACATTGTCTAGGGATGGCAATTTGACCCATATCCAGTGGGTACCCACAACGGGTAGGGTAAAAATCCGCATTTTGGGTACGAGCACGGGTATGGGTATTACCCACAAAACTGAGCGGGTATGGGTGCGGGTACGGGTACCTTAGTACCCACCCCGCCCCATACCCATATAATATAGATTTATTAATTTAATTTATATTATTATATAAAAGTATATGTATATTAGTTTTAAAAAATACAAACACTATTAAACTATTATTCATGTTTTTAATAAAACTGTTTATTTATAATATAATCAATCACAATGTGAATATGTCAACAAAGATATGAACTTTAACATGAGATTAGTAGTAATTTTGTTTATAACTTTCATAGATCGACGTTAAAATCTTTGAATTTTATTAAAATAATATGATATTTTATAATTGATCGATTAATTCTTCGCAAAAGTGCGGGTAATGGGTATGGGTACTTAGGTACCCACAGGGTATGGGTACGGGTGCAAAGTTTATTACCCATGCAGGTATGGGGACGGGTACGAGTATTTTTTCAAACTGCGGGTATGGGGATGGGTACTATAGTACCCTACCCATACCCATACCCTACCCATTGCCATCCTAACATTATCATGTTGTGAGAGTCTAACAGTTTCTTCCATCGAACTAGTCTCAATGAATTGAATATACGTTTTTTTTCATCCCGATTAATTTTATTTTGCAAATAAATCATTTAAAACTTAAATAAAATAATCATTCATACAATTTACAAAAGAAGATCAATTTAGAAGTGTTTGACCGAGATGTTTCGGGTCTCTTCTAAAATTTACTTCTATCAAAATAGTTCACATCATCTCAAGTGATTAATCTCTGATATTGTCTTCTTGTGAGAGTTTAGCACATTCTTTCATCGGATAGTCTCAATGAATTGAATATACGTATTTTTATCCCAATTAATTTTATTCTGCACAATAAATAATTTAAAACTCAAATAAAATAGTCACTCATCCCCGTGAGCTTGTCTCAGTTAGTAGGGATATCGTACTATATGTGCATGAGCCCGGGTTCGAACCCGGGACACTCCACTTATTCATCTTTAAGGTATATTTTCTAGCCACTAGGCTATTTGACAAAAAAAAAAATAGTCATTCATACGTTACAATTTACAAAAGAAGATTAATCCAAAAGTGTTTGACCAAGATGTTTCGAGTCTCTTCTAAAATTTACTTCTATTTCTATCAAAATAGTTCCATCCTCTTGGGTGATTAATCTCTGACATTGTCATGTTGTGAGAGTCTTAACACATTCTTTCATCAGGTTAAGTCTCAATGAATTGAATATATATTTTCTTATCCCAATTGATGTTATTATGAAAATAAATATTTTAAAAACTCAAATAAAATAATCATTCATACGATACAATTTACAAAAGAAGATCAATCCAAAAGTGTTTGACCAAGATGTTTCGAGTCTCTTCTAAAATTTACTCTTATCAAAATAGTTCACAACTTCTCAGGTGATTAATCTCTGAAATTGTCATGTTGTGAGAGTCTAGCACATTCTTTCATCAGGTTAAGTCTCAATGAATTGAATATATATTTTCTTATCTCAATTAATATTATTTTGAAAATAAATAATTTAAAAACTCAAATAAAATAATCATTCATACGTTACAATTTATAAAAGAAAGATCAATCAAAAAACGTTTGACCGAGATGTTTCGAGTCTCTTCTAAAATTTACTTCTATCAAAACAATTCACATCCTCTAAAGTGACCGGTCTATGCTACAAACACAAAAATCAAAATCATCTAACATTAAATTGCCATAAACATTAATATTTTTGACTAGAAATAATATTATTTTTTGACCATCATAAAAATTAATAAAATTTCCTTTGACAAAGGTAATAATAATATTATAATATTGATTAAATTATCATAAATATT
This sequence comes from Trifolium subterraneum, assembly GCA_951799995.1. NCBI lineage: Eukaryota > Viridiplantae > Streptophyta > Magnoliopsida > Fabales > Fabaceae > Trifolium > Trifolium subterraneum. The sequence continues at coordinate 1,048,144 of OX637465.1, read as the reverse complement.
AAAAAAAATACTAATTTTTAGACCATCATAAAATATAAAAATTTCCTTTGACAAAAGTAATAAAAATTTTATTATATTCACTTTTTTGACTAAATATATTAATTATTCAGATTATAATTTTTGTATATAAATATACCTTGTCCCAAAAAAAAAAAAAAACACCAGTGTCTTAGATTCAATCAAAAAAATTTCTTTGTAGTAAAATAAGAAGAAGAAGAAAATTTTCTTCTATGATGAAAATTTTCTTTGTGTTATTGTAAGAAAATCGAAGCTCCGAAATTTTTTCGTTGTAGATTCTGATCGTATCAACGAATTCATCGCCACTTCAATCGGCGTCGTTTTGATTCTTCACTGAATAACTGTCACTGACTTAGTCAGATTCATTTCAAGTAAGCTCAAATTCAAACCCTAGCTTCATTTGATTTTCTTCAATTCAATTCAATTTGATTCATTTTGTTATCTAAATCTGTGAATTGTTTTGGTTTTGCTTCAATTATTAGCTGAATAATGATTTTTTTTAATCTTATCTTATGATTATTATTCTTTTTAATTTTTTGTTTTTGTATTTGTTTTGATAGTGATGAGAGTGTTATCATGATTTTATGAATTTTCATCATTTGATGGATTTTGTTGATCAAATTTGTGTGAAATGATTTTTAGTTTTTTTTTTTGAAGTTTGTAATTTTGGATTTATGATGATGAAGCTAATAGATATTGTTGTTGAGATGCTGATAAACTTGGATTTATGATGAAGCTAATTAGATATTGTTGTTGAAATGCTGATAAAGTTGGATTTTTTTTTAAGATGCAAAGATTGGAGGGTTATTAGATATGATTGATTAATTTGGTTTGTGTATAATCTGTAATTGGATTTTGTTGTATTCAAAATGATGCATTGGTCATTGATTATTCATGCATGCTGGTGTTTATTGGAAGGAAAATTTTTGCATGGAAAATATGAGATGATTTATGTGGTTAGATTTAGTTTGATTTATGTGGTAGGGTTTGTTATTTTAATTAAATGATGAAAGATTTTGAATTTCTGAAGTTCATTTGTAATTATGGTTTTTTGAGATGAAGGTGCAGTTAAGATGTGTTATTAGAAATCTACACGGTTTACGAGAATCTAAAATAATTGTCTTTTGAATGCTTAAGTGATATACATGCTGAAATTGCAATGCTGTTTATGCCGGAAGAAGTCTGTACCTTATGCCTTGAAAGGATTTGATTCTGAGGTGGAAGTGGGGCATTTGTGGTGCAATTTGATATGCTTGTAGTAAAGCATTTGCAGCACTTGAGAATGCCCTAGAAATCTGTACCTTATATTTGAATCATGGGTCTAAATTGCGGTTACAGTCATGTTTGCAGTTACACTGTAAACCTTAATATTACGGAAAAATACGGCTGTAATTGCGGTTGCAATACCGCTACGGGGATCTCTCAAACCTTTATGTTGTGCTGCAATTGCAGTGACCGCAATTTAGAACTATGATCTGGACATGTTTCATTAGGAAAGGCTTTATGATAAGTCATGCATTGTTGATTTGGATTTCAAATGACATATTGATGAATTAAACTAATGCATTTATGTGCTTGCAAAGTGTGGTGGAGAATGAATGGATTGTATAATCTATTTTACTTGCTCAATCATGAGAAATTGTCTAGACTAGGAGCTCTTAAGTTTAAGGATTTTATTTTTGAATAGAAAGAAGAATTTACCAAGTCAAGGTGAAAAAGACTCATTGAAAGTAGTGGATAGGGGTTCCTTCATAGCATAACTAGAGCAAATCATGCTCTTAAGTTTAAGGATTTTATTTTTGAATAGAAAGAAGAGTTTACCAAGTCAAGGTGAAAAAGACTCATTGAAATTAGCGGATAGGGGTTTCTTCATAGTATAACTAGAGCAAATCATAGACCAACAAAGGAAAAATGTAAACATCAATGCAGCCCAATTGTCCAATTCCTCGGCAGATCTATTACGGATATCTCTTGAAAGGGATATATGTACTTTTCACCTACTAGAAGCCAAATGCTTAGTCACATCCCACATTAACTGTTTGACCATATAATCAACCTTAAAATTCGAGTTACTCGAACCAAAGGCACCAAATGGTAGCATAGATTTCTTGTTGAAAATTTCAACCCATCCCAAGGCCTTGTGTAGACAGTTTTGGAGGAGAGGAGTTTAGTATAAAATCCTTATAGAAGAGTTAACAACTGTTATTTGTGGGACTTGACAATACTCCTTAACTTAAAGTTGGAGATATAGACTAGTTACCTGTTTTTGTGCACATTATTAATTTTCCATAGGTGCACATCTGTGTGAGTGTGTGTGTGTGTCTATCTTTATATAAATTATATGCATGCAATGGGTATTTTTCTGTGCTATTATTCCATTTAACTTATGGTTATGTGTCCTATTTCTGTTTTGTGATATTCTTAAATTGGTTGTGACAATTGTTTAATTTTCTTGAGTTACTGATGAGTTTCTTTTATCACCTTTGCTGCAGATATTGGAGATTGATAACATGTTCTCTCATTCTTATCTCATGTTATTTTAGTTGTGTAACATGTAATAGTGCCTGTTAAAGCTGGTTTAGGCGCAATTAAAATTCAAGTTTGGCAATTTATATTTATTGAAAGAGAGCATTTGTAAATTATATTTTCATTGGAGGTTTTTTGAAACAATATTATCATTGGAGTTGAAGGGAGAAGTTTTATTGGGAAAAATAAAATAAAAAATCATCTGAATAAAGTTGTTGGATGCACTTTCAAGTGGGATTTGAAGAAAGGGGATTGCTACCAACCTGAAAGAATTATTACATTGAGCTCACATCTTCAGTACAATATTTAATTATAAAGAATTTGATATAATGCTATAAGGAAAAAATGGAACGTATTTCGGAAAAACGATTTCCTCTCAGTGCAAAAGATTACAAGTTATATGAAGAGGTTGGGGAAGGTGTTAGTGCCTCGGTATACCGGGCTCTCTGCATTCCACTCAATGAGATTGTTGCCATCAAAGTTCTTGATCTCGAGAAATGCAATAACGATCTGGTATGTGGGCTAATCCCCTGTACAATTTGTAATGTTTATCGTTTTCAGTTTCCTCTGCATGTGCTGTATTTTATTGCATGTTTGGTTACTATTGGTCGAGTGACCCAACCCTTTCGATTTCTGAAGATGTGAAACTTATTGTGCTACGTAATGGGGCTCTTTTTATGTGAGACTCTGTTTAATCCAATCACCCTTATTTAACCTAGCCTTGTATATAGCATCATCATGTTGTTTTCATATTGTACTTCACTAATCTTTTCACTTAAATTGTCTTGCTACTTGTTTGGAGTGAATGGCTTAGGAACCTATAAAGGGATAGTTCCTGTCATTATTACACTATTTGATGCTAAATCAAGTATTTGTGTCTGTTCATTTGTTTGTTCTTTAAGTCCGGTGAGTTAAAATGCGTACTTGCATAGTTGATCCATTTGCTATAATACAAGAATAATGTCAATCATTAGTTCATTGTCCTATAACTAATTGTGCAAACATATGTGCACATGTTTATTCCATTACTGTACATTCATAACGATATGTGGACAAATATATGCAGGATGGAATTCGGAGAGAGGTACAGACCATGAGCTTGATTGATCATCCAAATCTTTTACGGGCACATTGCTCTTTTACCGCTGGACACAGTCTTTGGGTTGTGATGCCATACATGTCTGGGGGCTCTTGCCTTCATATAATGAAATCTTCCTTTCCTGAGGGTTTTGATGAACCTGTTATTGCAACTGTTTTGCGCGAGGTTCTCAAAGCTCTTGTTTATCTCCATGCCCATGGGCACATACATAGAGATGTTAAGGTATTGCACTACATCTCTTCTTATACCGGTTCTCTTCTTTTTAAAAGACATGTATGTTTATTGAGAATTTGTCAGTTAGAATTTTTAATATAAACTAATTGCAATAGTGAGATTGAATTATTTTAAAAGAACCCAGCAATTAATTTCTTTTTTATTTCCATGAATTTTTATCTACCTATCTCCACATGTTTGTATTTTTTGTCCTCTTTTAAACATTTTTAACAATGCAGGCTGGGAATATTTTGCTTGATTCTAATGGTGACGTCAAAATGGCTGACTTTGGAGTGTCTGCGTGTATGTTTGATACTGGAGACAGGCAACGTTCAAGAAATACTTTTGTTGGAACACCTTGCTGGTATCATTTACTTTCTATCGATTGTACTCTATTGTAGTTTTTCATGTGAAACATGCCTACCATTCACATGAATAAGTCTGTTTAAGCTATACATTTGCTAATTTTACACAGGATGGCTCCTGAAGTTATGCAGCAATTGCATGGATATGATTTTAAGTAAGTGCTTTCTATTCTCTCCCTCCACCCACTGATTACTTTTTCTTCCTTTCAAAAGGATCATGCTCCGTGATATCTAAGTCTTTGTTGAGTTTTTATATTTTCATTTTCTCTATACACAGAGCAGATATATGGTCATTTGGTATAACAGCACTTGAACTTGCTCATGGTCATGCCCCGTTTTCCAAGTATCCGCCGATGAAAGTAATTTACTTGTCTTGTGTCTTCTAAATTTATTTGCATGTGCCTACTGATAGCACTGCAAGCTAAGAGTTGATTTCTTTCCCTTTTTTTTTTTTTTTTTTTTTTTCTGGATGTAGGTGTTGCTTATGACTTTGCAGAATGCTCCTCCAGGTCTTGATTATGAAAGAGACAAGAGATTTTCAAAGGTTTGTGGTGTTCACTCAAAACTTTGTAGCACCTGTTACTTAGAAAGGTTATTTATATATAATTTGTTCTTCCTTCCCAGTCTTTCAAAGAGTTAGTTGCCACCTGCTTAGTCAAAGACCCAAAGAAGCGTCCAAGTTCAGAAAAGCTTTTAAAGCACCACTTCTTTAAACATGCACGTCCCACCGAATATCTAAGTCGCACCATTCTCGATGGCCTTGCTCCATTAGGAGATCGTTTTAGAACGCTGAAGGTTTGCTGTTTAGTTCTAAATTCTTCTGTATTGTGTAAAATTGTTTGGGTATTAATATCGTTCCTCTGACTTGCTTGTGTGTTCTAGGCTAAAGAGGCAGATTTATTGATGCAGAACAAGGCTCTTTATGAGGATATGGAGCAATTATCTCAGGTAGGTTGATTATTAATCCCCTGTGGTTTGTGCTTGCTTCTTGCATGGTCTACGGAAGTGGTGGTTTTTATGAGTGCAGTCTTGAATGCATGTCATTTGCTTTATTTCCCTTTCCGTGGTGTATCTAATTTAATTTTGTAATTTTCAATTAGACCTTGGGGATTTAAGAATATACTATATTTGACGATGCGACTATTTCAAATGCAGAAAGAATATATTCGAGGAATTAGTGCCTGGAATTTTAACTTGGAAGATTTAAAAAGTCAAGCCGCTCTTGTAAGTATTTTCACCTTCCTATTTTGTGTGATCTATTTAATATCTATTTGAACTAGATGGGGAAGTTAGTCATTACTGGGAAATATTATCTTTTCAATTGTAAGCATTTTTGTGTTGGCAACAGATTCAAGATGCAGACATGTCAAATGCAGAAGAGCCAGATACAGATAAGAAGACAAAAGACATATCAAATGACTTAAAGGTTCCAACAGAGGAGCCATCTGCTTCTAATCATTCAGATGGTACATCCACACAGGACAAGGAGGTACTATTGTTGTCGTATATGATCTTATCATTTGCCTTTGGTTCTTTTTACACTCTAAACCTTTTTTGAAAAATAACTTGATGTGTCTTGATATATAGTATTTACATTACATCTTATTTCAGGATGGATTCAATAATCTTCAGGATTTGGAAAGTTCACTTGCTTCATTTCCTATTAAACCTCTTCAAGCACTCAAGTATGCTCATCTTAGTACACTTCCCCCCCGTGACTAGTTAAAGACTGGGTTTTTATTTTACTTAATGTTATCTAATTTTGTTATTATAGTGAAGTGGTAGTACTTGCCAAAAAACTAGGTCATTTATTTATCACTCGTATCAGTTCTTCAATAAATTTTTGTATGTATATGATTTGAGCATCTTTTTCCTACCATTTGATCTATATAAATCTCTTTTGTAGTTAATGCATTGTTATTTCAGATCCTTTTCTTCATCTCTCAAAACATAATATGCTATACAATATTTTTTTATATGATAAATAATTAAAAGATAAATGCAAATGTAGCAAATGCTAAACATTTAAACTGTCAATAGACTTTGTTTTGGGCAACAAATTTTAGTTCCTGTATTTTCAAGACTTTTAATTTTGCAATTCAGTTTCAATGAGAAAATATTATTTCTGATATGCAATTTATGCAGAGGTTGTTTTGATGTCGGTGATGATGAAGTCAATAATACTAGTCCAACAGATTTGGATCACAGTTATGGAAGAATTGATAGTGAAAGTTCTGGGCCAAGTAATTTGTCGCCTAAAAACGCTTTAACTCAGCCTAAGAAGTTTTTGAGTGGCTCTTTACAACATGATAATGCTGCCAAGAAGGCTGCCGATGGGGACAGGTAAGTTTTTCCTTTTACTGTTTTTTCTTTTTGTACTTTCATCTATATTATCTTTCTTTTTCATTTTTATTTTTAACGTGTTACTAGAACTTCTATTTGAACAATTCCATGCAAATTAATTATTTTTTCACTGCCATATAAATTTTTTTGAGCTTGTTGCTAGAACATCTATACAGATACCTATTTGGAAATGTTACTAGTACTTGCAAATGCTTGAGATTTGCAACCATGCATGGATGCAGTGTCTTTGTCACATTATTTTTGTTGTTTGTTCTGTCGTTGTCACTCTATTTTTGGGAATTTTATTAACATATAGCGTAATTTAATTATTTCCTTTAAAAGTGAAACATGATTATTGAGATTTTATGGAACTTTGGTATCTGTTTCTAGCTTTATTTTGTAAATGATCTGGGGCTGTGAGAATGGGGATTTATTTTATTTTTAATTTAGTATGTATTTTCGTTTCTTTACTACTGCTGCATATTCGATTGAGTTGCAGTGTTGGTGTGTATTTATGTATTTTGTGTATCTTGAAAAGGGATTATCTACAAACAAAATATCCTTCTGAGCGGAATCACAGTGGTCCATTGCTATATCGGCAAAGGAGAGATGTCAACAACTTTCCATCGGGTACATATATTTTTATGTAAATGTGATCGTTGATATGATAATCTTTTTGATTCTTTCCTCTTATCAGCTAGATTTGTAGTTTTTTATCTGAAAATAATTAGATCGGGAAATGGCTCTTACATAATTTTTTCAATGCCGCTTCCATATGCAGTTGATGACACATCAGAAGGAGCAATTGTCCAGCGAAGGGGGAGGTTTAAGGTCACATCAGCAGATCCCAGTTCAATGGTATGTATTACATGGAAGATATTTTTTTTTCCTTCCCAGTACTCTTGTAACCTCAAACAAGCTTTATTTGCACGCTGAATATTCGAAGGGGTCTTATTATATGCAATAGTATACTATCAATATTTTTACCACTTCCTCTTTCGTTCTATTGAGACTATAAAAATTTATGGTTGGATTTAGACGTGCTACAATGTATGGCTTCATTAACATTGAGAATGGAACTTAAGTGCTTTATGTTTTAGGCAATGACTTTGTAATCATTGCCCTTTTTTTGTACTTATTCAGGGTCTTTCAAACAACACTTCTGTCCCAGTTGCTGGAAGTCCTCCTCCTAGTAGTCCCCCAAATCAGAACTCAATGGGCACTTCTATTCTCCCATCACTGCAGTGCATCTTACAACAGAACGGCTTGCAGAGGGTATGCTTCTGTTTGTATTTTTTAGATTTTTGTCAAATGACTAATCAAAGGTATAAATTCATTTTTCCCATGGGTTTTTGACAGGAAGAAATTATTAAATTGATAAAGTATGCAGAGCAATCTTATGGTATTTCCTCTCGTCTTTATGTGTGCGAATCTTTGTGTTTGTTGGTGTATATATTTGTTTACTGAACCGGAAAATGTTGTTTACTTCATTTGAATAATTCACTTGTTGCAGGTAAGAGTACAGAATCAATAGAGGCAGGAGCAGTTGATGTTCTGCAGGTAAATTACTTCCCTTTTTACATTATCGGCTTTTATGTGATGTTCAAAAATAGAATGTTTCTCCAGTCATACTTTTTCTTCAATGTTGGTCTGGTTATAACAAGCATTTAAGCACACCAGCCAATATCTAGTTATTGTCCTTGGGTTTGGATTCAACTTCCAGAAACAATCATTTTGCCCAGACATTATTGAAGTGGTACCAACCAAGTTCCTTTGCGACTGCTTAATCTCGCAATTGAATTTCAACCAGTATTCTTTACCTTAACACGAGCCTGCAATTTCCCTCCTTCACCCAGTTACCAGGTCATAGAGTAGATCAAATGAAAGGTAAAACTTTAGAAAGGGTGTAAATTTAAATGGTTTGTTTTTTGACATGATTTATGGCTGGATGTTATGAAATTGTTTGAGCCACACAGTGGACCCCACCACCGAGTCAGAAAAGACTTTTGTTGTTAGTAAAAGTACCCATGCTTAGCAGTAAAGTCCTTGAAATTGTCGGACAAGGCTAAAAGGGATAAATTATTTTGAAGAAACTCAATATTTTGAATTTAGGAACAATGTCTAGCATAATATGGGGTGTGAAATTAAAAATTAAGTTGAAGCTTAATGACAAGAGTCATTAGTCTTTTTTATTTATATCATTTGTCAAGGAGTTTGTTATTATACTTGTTGTTTTGTTGAACTGCCTCATATTAGTGCAACTTTCAGGCACCACCTGCGACAGCTAGAGAGAAAGAACTGCATTTGCAGGTGATTCAACTCCAACAGAGGTATATGCATGTGACTGAATTTCTGTTGTTTTTGTATATTCAATTCCACATACATCTCATTTTAAACTCTTATTTTAGCATTGGGGGCCTTGTCGAGGAACTGCAGAGACAAAAGATGAAAAATGTTCAGGTGTGTTAATCTTGGCCTGTCACACTTACCCATTTACCCTTATGGTTTGAACAGTGGTGCTTTGTATGGTTTTCATATTATTGCACTCTTATTACTATAATATACCATAAACTATGTATGCTTTGTTCTTATTTTACCTTTTTTTCAATAGATTCATTTACTCATTGCCTACATGACATAGACTCTAGATCTAATGATGCATACTGTGCTTTGAATTTGTCAATCTATTTGCTTGTCTTCATTAAAATTATACATATAGTACTAGCAGCTGTAAGATTCTTAATATTATGTCAACTAAGTTGGAATAGTTCCTTGAGAATAATATTTGGATTTTTTTAAGTCATCATTTAGGGTATTATCTTACCTTATGTTTGGTTTGCAGTTAGAGAGACAGTTGAGCAGTATGGTCAACAAAGCTGAAAAGTGAAGAACAAGATGAGCGATATCATGGTTTGATTAATCTTGGACAACATGACATTCAGTGATGGATTCGACATACTTGAGGGATATCTTATTACCATATGTGAACTTCTGTTTGCGGCTGGCACCAATTTTTGAGATGCTTCCCTTGAGTCATCTGTAAAATATAATTTATTTGACAAGATTATCAGATCATGTAATTATGACTCTTTCTCCCCCGCCCCTTCCCTCCCTCCTTCTCTCTCCTCTCTTTCTCTCTCCTCTCTTTCTCTCTTCCAAAAAATAATAATGACTCCTGAGAATTCTGGTTATGCATATACAAATAGAATGCAATTCTTTGCCATTTTGTGTTTCAATTAATTCATATCGTTGGATTGTATTTCGTCATATCAACTGCTGTTGAATCGCTTATGCAGGTAGAAAGACACCAAAGAGGTGAATTCTATTTTTGAAAGTGTGACCTATCTTACCTCTCTTAATTCTATTTGTATGTGCGGTTTAATTGTATGGTTATCCTTCTAACTAGGTATGTTAAAGAATAGTTGAGCTTGTTTGTCTTAACTATTTTATTAAGGAGGTACTTGCAAGTTGAGTGAAGAGAGAGAGATCTAGAACTCGGCTTAGTTGCAATTTAGCCATTATTGCTTATGAAGATGAGATGCCCTAATTTATGGCACCCCACTAGTAGAAAACATGAGGAACAATATGAATCACTACCAAATACAACATACCCCACTTAGTTTAGGTTGTTTAATGTAACAACCCTCAAGTTCTCCCTCACAAATTTGAACCTTTCATAACTCTTTCTCAGCCAATAACTCTTATCTCTGAGAAGTAGTGCTCTTTGCTTCTTTTGTCCCATCGAGCAAATACCCTTTTCGCTCATCTCTCGTTGGTCGAGTGGCTTCCACTCCTCAAACTCTTCAAAAGAAGCCAAAGACTTTTTACTCTAATGAGTTCTGGTTTCATTTTAATTTATCTTTGTTCACTTGACCCTTTAGAAGATAAAACCCTTTCAGTGTGTTTACTTACTCCTTCCATGTGCCTACGGACTCCTCCAAATTTATTGTTGATTTTTTATCAATCACCATCGGTCCGCATTTGATCAGCACTTGTCTAATTGTATATCATCTAAAAGTGCTCCAATCCATACTGAGTTCTAAAAATTGTCAACTTCATAAGATGAGAGTGCAACCACCGGTTGCTTCTTTTAGCACTGCATCCTTTCCCACCTCTAAACATATCTTGCTGTGATTCTTTTAATCTAGGTTGGTTTCTACTGGTGTTGCAGCTAGGTTGCAGTCATGCATTTCAAATATCTTATATGTATTAGTTTCAATTCCTTACTTAAAAAGTATGCAAGTTCTCACAACTCATTAGTCAATAATACATGTCACAATAATAAAGAAGAAATTTGAACTTACATAATGTTTTCGATATAACTTTTGGAACAAATACTTAGGAGATAGAATCAAATGATAGCACTACCTCTTTTGGTACTGTTCAACATAGATGCATCTATTCTTAAGATGTAATATCAAACTTCTAAGTAAGCATGTTTATCTACTGATCAAAATAACATTAAAAATCTAGCCTAAAGCTAATACTTTCAAAAGGTGCCAAAACTAACGATTCTAAAATGGTCTTAAAATCAACATTTTTATCCATCTTCATAGAGCTTGTGACTTTCACATCCTTCAAATCATGCCACCGACACTTAGTACCATAAAAGCTGCAAAAGCATTTGTCCTCTTTTCTTCTCATTAACGTCTCGTAGAAAAACTGTAGTTTTTAGACGATTAACAAAATCGAGTTAGAACATAGAAGGAAAACATGGCAAGGCAAGTTTTTCCTTCTTCTGTCATATATATAGTATAGGACAATCACAATATGTTAGGCAAGATATTTACAACTTGAAACACAAATTTAAAGAATATGGGAGACAATGACACACCTCAATGAATTCTTTGCTGCTCGAATATATACTTAAAGAAATAGTTGCTGGACAACAACTTGCAAGTAAGGTGTTTACAACAGATGAGAACAAATATTTTTTCTTAGAATAATAGGATATGGTCAAGTGTTTGATTCTTGGTGGAGTGAATGAAACATGCGAGGCAACTAGGTCCAATGCATCCTACATAATTCAGAGTAAGTATAGACAAAAATCAATAAGTAAATATAAAAACTAAAATAACCAATCGAATATCTAATTCATACTTACAACATTTGACGGGTTACTGATGATTGATAGAGCTAGTGATGTCGAAACATTGTTAGGTCTAATGTTTTGCACAAATTCCCTCAAGTTACAAAGATCCACATAACCAACGCTTAACCGAATATTGACTTCCAGTTTACTAGAATTTCTCAAAAAGGATATAGTAGGCACTGAAGCACCATTACCTTTATATCCACATGACAATAAATTTGGAGCATCCATATTAATCTCCTTCAAATTAGAGCAATATGATAACTCCAACACCTTAAGTTGAACACTTGAAATATCAATTCTCTTAGGCATTATGCAATAGCTTAACTTCAAACTATCAAGAAAACGGAATTTTGGAAACTGTTCAAGAAACCACTTGTCTGTGAAAAAAGTACCATTCATATACCACATCCATAACTCTTTCAAATTTCCGCACTTATCAAGATCAACGTTTAATGGTGCGTTCAAATCAGTAGGACAACGATAATATAAAGTCTCAAAACTCGGGGAATCAATAAAAACATCTTGTATTCCAAAAACATCAACTCTCTTGAGATTTTGTAGACCACTGATGCTCAAAGACTTCATCTTCTCCACTGTACAAGCTCCAGAGATTAAGACAGAACATGACCTCAAAGTTATGGATTCAATCAATGGACAAAAAGAAATGAGGCTGTTAAATACACGTTCATTTCCCAAAAGTACCCGCTGTAGTGACAATACCCTCAATGAGAAACACTTGACTGAAAGATTCGTGAATGTTGGATCAATCTTGATATACCCCTCTAACACCAACTTCATAATTGATTTGGCTTCAATGACACACATTGGTAAGACATGGTTAAGGTTCCGAGTACTTACCGATACATCTTGGGAATACTCTATTACCTCAACACCACATTCACAAGCCAATTTCAACCAAAAATTAACATCCTTTGAAATGTGGTGAAGCCTGGAATTGTTCACCTTGAGCTTAAATTCTTTGATAGTCAAGTTTTGGTCCCAAAACCTTAGGATACTCCTTTTCACATAATTACAAAATCGTAATCCTAAGATCATTCTCATCCTTTCACTATCTTTCATTGGATGTAATGGAGACATTTGCATGAATTTACTAGCAGAGAAAGACAGAATTGGGAAAGTATACCATGTGTCTAACCAAGTCTTCGACAAAACTCTCGTCCTAGCAACATCTTTCTCTGGCAACCTTGACATAATGCAATGAAGAATTTCTTTTGGTAGACTCGATAATCTATCTTGATCAAGCTCCTCCATTTATGTTCTAAATTCAACAACATAAGAAACTGTCAATTTGATCCCTATATTTAACAACTTAATATCGATCAAGTACCTATATTTTAACAATTTACTATCAATTTAGTCCATAGCATACTCACATAAGGACTAATATGAGTAAAACTTGACAGAGTCGAAGACCTATTTGAAAGCGTCCGACAAAGTCAGAGACAAATTTAATGGTTTACTCTGAAATAAAATAATAAAAGGTTGGAACAAATTGAGTAAACAACCCAAAACTGTTCTCAAAGTGTGAAATACATAAACAATAACCTTAAAGTTAGGCCTTTGAAAGCAAAGTTGTATAAAGAGTAAGAAACATAGTATCTATCGTATATAATGTTATGAACAAATTAAGAAACATGATGATTAAAAAAAGAGAGAACGATATTGTTACCTTGAATTTGTAATGGAAGTGAATAAGACGAAAGCTATGAATAGAAACACACAATGATGATGAGATTAACTTTTAGAGAAAATCCTTTTTGGAAATTTAGGGGTGTATTGAATTAAAGATCTTAAAAAGATTTTATTTTTTAATCAAAACTTTTATAAAATCTAAATAAATATTATGGTATTTAATTAAGATATGTAAGATTTTATTTTTCGGGCAATAAAATTTGTCGCTATTCAATTGAGATTTTTCACGATTTATAAAATGTCTTTTAGTATTCAAAAATCTATAAATTTAAATAGATTCTAGCATGGTATAGATTTCGTGAGATTTTTTAATTAAAAATACACATAAACATTCCCTCAACAATCTCGCCAAAAAGTGTTAGATTTCGTGAGACTTTTGTCTTGCTAATTAGTAATTACTACACTTCTGACATATTTTTTAACCTGTGAACTTGTGAAGGTATTCAATATTGTTTTCAGTAACATATCAAGTGATTTTTAATTTATTTTATAAATAATCTATAAAATATAAACTTTCAATCAAATGGTGGATTTTGTAAAATTCTATTCGTTATAATATTATCATTCACCTGTGCACCCTAAAAGACTTTCTTCAATGTTTCATATTAGCCAAAGTCTTATAGATTCTCATTCCCATATTTCTGTATGTATAAGACAAAGGAGTTTATTTTCATAACTTATTTATTTTCATAATTGAAGTTTATTTATTAATTTGTACAAGTTATTTTCATAAGCTCTTATTCCCATATTTTTGAACAATATTACCATGCGGATAAAAGACTCGTTTGTATTCGACTTGTTTTTGAGCTTATAAAAATAACTTATACAAATAAATAATTTTTTATGTAATTTACAAGTTCTTACTAACACGAATCGTTAGTTGGTTCAATGGTAATTGTCACTCGACTTGTTAGGAAAGACTGTAGTTCGATCCCTCGAAACAACGATCAGGGCTAAATATGGTTTACGTTTTCAGAATGAATATGGTTTAAATGTTTTACACACAATTTGAAAAATATAATAATGTATATAAATATGACATCTTATCCCCGTGAGATATCATATTTTATATGCATGACTCACTTATTCACTTAAAAACATGTGGAACTCCAACCACTGCACTACCTAACAAAAAAAAAAGACATATGCGTCGTCCGACAATAACAATTTTGACAATTATGCCAATTGAATTATGATTTATGAACTATAGTCTCCTTTTATTATTCATTATCGTTTTTATTTTTTATTTTTCCATGAAAGACCAGAAAAAATTCTTATAAACTCAAACACACAAATGCAAAAATTTGAATTCGAACCTCAATCATATGTCTAACCTAACAATTTTGACATTTTTTATTAGTAGAATTATGACTTTTGGACAAAATATGACATCTTTTATTACTTAGAAAGCAATAACAAAACATACATACCAATCGTTAGTTTGTCTAGGGGTAATTGCGTTGGACTTAATAGAAAAAACCACGGTTCGACCCCCCAACTTCGATCAGGAGAGAGCTAGAACCACTTGATATCAGAACTAACCTCAAACCAAATTAGGCGGCTAAAACCACTTGTTTTCTTCATATGACAATTTATTTATTTATTTTTATAAAGAAAAAACAATTATATTAAAAGGAGTATAAGGGGTCCTCCAACCCTTTCAATGGAAAGTCCAGCATCATAGCATGATGGATCTATTATGCACTTAAAGGCCGGACACAAATTCAATACCTATTATGCAGTAATAGACACACCCATCACAACTCATGCTATTCTCCATCTTCACCAAACATATAGAATAAACTAACAAATTCACCATTGCTACTGTAATTATGTCTCTAGCTTTTCTCCTCCTTTTCCATTAAACGATCCGTCATGATGTTTAGGCGTGGCTTTCGATGCGAGCTAGGGGATTGTTACACCAGTTCACATAACTATAGTTCTGCCTCCCTGCATTATGGGCAGCAAGCCAACTCCATGACAACTTTTTGATATGATCCATCGGTTCTAAGCAATCCACCACCTCACCTTCTAAATGCACCAAACTACAACCATCCACAAAATAAATCGTTTCCTTGTCGGTACTTTCTTCCTAATTACTGCACCAAATTGCAGGAAATGCTTAATACTATTCTGCTGTGCTGATCCAGTAATGCCTAAGCATCGAAAAATGTCAATCCAAAATTTCCATTTGAGAAAGGAGAATCGAAAAAGAGGCGTTGTGAAGATTCATCCTCTCTAAAGCAGAAAATGCAGCATCTTTTCTCTTCTACGATCCACCAATCCTCCCCAGAGCAGTCCTTGTCGTTAGTCTATCATGAAATAACTTCCACACAAAGTCTCCCACTTTCAACGACACTTTTCTGCTCCACACTCGCCTAATAGCGCTGCTGAATTTACTGTTAACTGATATGTCTTGCGCGGCTCTGTGAATCATTGCATATCCTGACTTTACTGTGTATCCTCCTATTGGAATAACCATCTATATCCAAAAATCTGTGAGATTCTCGTCAAGGTTTGTTTTCCCTGCAAACTGGATAGCATATGAATCACTACTGCTTTGTCGGTTAATCCTGCCGATACATTCAAGAATAGAAAAAGTGAAAGTGGGTTTCCCTATCTCAAACCTCTTTGCGCACCGAAATCAGATGTGGCGCTACCATTGACCAAAATGGACATTGAGCTGCTAAATATAGGTGCTCTCATCATATATTCGAATTACTACCAATTCACAAAATCATATGCTTGCTCATGAAGGTAGACTTAACTACTGGTATTTTGTAATTTAGAAAGATACAATAATATGGTACTAAACGTTGTTGAATAAAATTTATGACTTTTGACAATTATAGATGGAGACTGAACTTACATGATATTTTTTATATAAGTCTTGGAACAATATACTTAGGAGCATGATAGTACTACCTCTTTTGGTACCGTTCAACATTTTTTTAACAAAAAATAGATGCATCTATTCTTAAGAGGCAATATCAAACTTCTAAGTAAGCATGTTTATCTATTGAATATTGATCACAACAGCATTAAAAATCTAGCCTAAAGTTAATACGTTCTTCTTCTTCAGATGCAAAAGCTGACCACGATTCTAAATTGGTCTTAAAATCAACATTTTCATCCATCTTCATAGAGCTTGTGACTTTTACATCCTTCAAGCCATGCCACCAACACTTAGTATTATCAGAAGTGCAAAAGCATTCGTCCTCTTTTCTTCTCATTAAAGTCTCATAGAACAACTGTAGTTTTAGACGATTAACAAAATTGAGTTAGAACTAATAAACATTTTAAGCGTAAATGTGTTTTACATAAAAGGAAAACATGGCAAAACATGTTTGTCTTTTCTTTTCTGTCATTTATATAGTACAGGACAATCACAATATGTTATGCAAGAATTTCGCCACCCGTAGCACAAATTGAAATTTAAGGAATATATGGGGAATAATGACACACCTGAATGAATTCTTTGCTGCCTGGAGAAGAATAGAACCTCAAAGAAATAGTTGTAGGACAGCAGCTTGAAAGTAAGATGTTTACAACAGACGAAAACAAATATTTATTCTCAGGAATATTGCCATAGTCTACGTTCAAGTGTTTGATGTTTGGTGGAGGGGATGAAACCTGCAAGGTAACAGGGTCCAATGCAGCCTACATAATCCAGTGCAAGTAAAGACAACAATCAATTAAGTTAAAATACAAACAAAATCAAGCAATCAAATAGCTAATTCAAACTCACCACATTTGACGGAAAATAGATGAATAGAGATAGTGATGTTAAAACATTGTTAGGTTTGATATTTTGCACGAATTCCCTCAAGTTGCAAAGATACCGATAATGAACATCAATCAGAACATTGACTTCAAGTTGACAAGAATTTCTCAAAAAAGATATTGTAGGTTCTGAAGCACTAGTACCATCATGTCCACATGACAATGACAATAGATTGGGAGCATCAATAGTAACCTCCTTCAAGTTAGAGCAATGTGATAACTCCAACACCTTAAGTCGAACACTTGAAATATAAATCCTCTCAGACATTTTGCAATATCTTAACTTCAAAGTCTCAAGAAAAGGGAATTTTGGAAACTGTTCAAGAAACCACTTGTCTGTAAAAAAAGTACTTGTAATAGACCACATGCATAACTCTTTCAAATTTCTGCACCTATCAAAATCAAACTTTAATGGTGTGTCAAAAAAAGTAGGAGAATAACATAAAGTCTCAAGACTCGGGGCATTAAAAGAAACATCTGGTATTCCTATAGCTTCAACACTCTTGAGCTTTTGTAGACCACTGATGCTCAAAGACTTCAACTTCTCCTTTGTCCCATCACCAGAGCCTATCACAAAACAGCACTTCAAAGTAATCGATTCAATCAGTGGACAAAAAGAAATGAGGTGGTTAATTGCATGTTGATCTCCCAAATTTACCCACAGCAGTGACAATACCCTCAATGAGGTAAACTTGATGGAATGATTCATGAATGTTGGATCAATCTTGATATACCCCTTTAACACCAACTTCGTAATTGATTTGGCTTCAATGACACAAATTGGCAAGACATGGTATCGGCACCGACCTACTTCACCTACTGATACCATTTGGTCATAGTCTATTACCTCAACGCCACATTCACAAGCCAATTTCAACCAAATATCAACATCCTTTGAAATGCGGCGAAGGTTGCAACTGTTCACTTTGAGGTTAAATTCTTTGATAGCCAAGTTTTGGTCATAAAACCTTAGGATACTCCTTTTCACATAATTACAAAATCCTAAGGTCCTTCTCATCATTTCACTTTCTTCCAATGGTTCTTCCGGATACATTTCCATGAATTTTTTAGCATAGAAATACAAAATGGGAAAAGTATACCATGTGTCTAACCAAGTCTTGGACAAAACACTTGTCCTAGCAGCATCTTCCTCCGGCAACCTTGACAGAATGCGATGAAGAATTATTTTTGGCAGACTCGATAATCGATCTTCCTCATGCTGCTCCATTTATTTATGTTCTAAAATCAACAACATAGGAAACAAATGCAAGAAGTAGCAAAAGTAAGCATAATCAAAAGAAGTTCACTGTAGATCTAACATAATCAAACATAGCTATCTAAATTAGCTGAAAAATTAAATGTGATCTAACATAATCAAACACTAAATGCAAGTTATCTCAGAATATTATTTGACCAACCAAATGTGATCTAAATAGAGTTTAAAACCAAAAATCAATATGAAAAATTGTGGTAATTTTAACAATGCAAAGAAAAACACAGTATATGAAGATATTGTTACTTACCTGCAATCTCAGCTGGAACCGAGAGAACCCTAACTTTCCTTCTCTGTGTGTGAGTGAGTGACTCTCTCTGTCAAAAAATTTCCTTTTTTGCTTTTGTTGAGTTGAGAGGGAGATATCAGAGTTGAGGAGATCATGCCACGTGTACATAGCGTATAAATGATACTACAAGGTGGGAGGGACCTTTTCTATCCACACCTCCTCATTGTTGTGTGCCAAATTGAAAGTCTAAATTTTGTGATAGCCTAACGCTGCAATTCATTCAAGGTCTTGAAATAGGGAGTTACTTTTACCGCCCTATCGGTTACTCAAACATTGCCCGCTACTTAAATAACTGACGATATTTTTTCTTAAAATTTCTTATTTTATAACATTTGTTACTTAAGTAACGGATGAGCAAAAGTAGGGCGCGCGAATAACCGATAAGCTAGCAAAAGTAACTCCCCTAGAAAATGAAATCTCAAGCACAACACTTCATGTAAAACATGTCTAAACTTACGATGACATATTAATAATTTTTATCACTAATATTTATTTGGTAAGTGATAAACATCACTAAAATTCACACGCAATTACGCGATATCGGATTTGAACCTGTGTGAAAACATCTATGTTAAGAGTCGATGGGGAGAAACACAACCAAACAAGTGATTTTTTTATTTTTTTGTTTCGTAAAAAAAAGTCACTTGTATGCTTACTCTTAGTTCAATGTGTCAATCCGACCCAGTGAGGCTCCCCCTCAATGGCTCAACAATGGTATTAAAACTTCCTTCATGATCCGCTGAGTCATCTACTATTGATTTTCTATTTAGATCATGTGTCATTTATATCTGCGCAACAAACACAATAGTGTTAAACAGTTGCAAGATGGTTTTGATATATGTTTATAAGTAAGGGCAATCATCACCTTAAAAGTCGATTTTGTATATGGTTGAGCTAGACCTAACTCCCTATTCTAAGAACCTAACCTAATAATATCGGCATTTTTCACTTGAGCTAGGACTTACGAATATACCCTTAATTATAAATTTTAAATTCATTAAATAACTTATATATTTGAAATAATATATTTATTATATTTATATCTAAATATAAGTATATAACTAACTACTATATTTATAAAGGTACAATAGTAAATCAAAATAATTTTTTTATTAAAAATAACACACTAAATAATTTTTTTAAGAATTTTTCAAATTTCAAAGAATAAAATACCTATCTATTCAATGATAAATTAGGAATAGGAGGAACATATAACAAAGAAAGATGGGGGAGAGAATCAAGAAATGTAGAGAGAGTGGGAGAAAAGGAGATAACTTCTTTGTATATACTTGTTTAATATTTTTTCAACAAAAAAAGATGCTTCGATTCTGACTTCTAAGTAAGCAACATGTTTATCTATTGATCACAATAACCTTAAAAATCTAGCCTAAAGATAATACTTTCTTGAGATGCAAAAGTGGTCAACGATTCTAAAATGGATGAATTATTAATAAGTCTTACATCAAATGTGAGATGATCTAAATAAGAGTTTAGAAATAAAAGACAAACCTCAGCTTATTGAATTACAATGAAATGAACAAATATGTTCATAACTTACCTATTATCAATAATTCAATATTAATCACATACCGATTGATTTAAACACGGAGTTTTGTACATAGCTAGTTAACCTTAGATGGGAAGTGTGTGGTGTCCCAACTTAGGACACCACACAAGGTTGTTGACTCTACATGCCTCGTATGCATGATATAAATTTTTTAGCATGATTTTAAATTGCAGTTGCGTGCGTTGCTCCCTAAAATAACCTTACGAGCTGCATCATGTTATTAAGTTATTTTGCTATGTTAAGGAAAAAACGAAACAAAAATCTAAACATCAAATAGGAGATTCGTTTACTATGTTCATTAGTTTTGCCCAAAACTAATTATTTCCTATATACGTTCAAAAAATTAAAAAAATCACAAAGCAAAAACTATACCTCTTTTGACACCGTTTAATATTCTTTCAACAACCAAAAAAATGCATATATTCTTAAGAGGTAATATCAAACCTCTAAGTAAGCAAGTTTACCTATTGATCACAACAACATTAAAAATCAAGCGTAAAGTAAATAAAATCTCGACATGTTAAAAAAGTAGGAAACGATTCTAAAATGGTCTTAAAATCAACATTTTCATTCATCTTCATAGAGCTTGTGACTTTCACATTCTTCAAGCCATGCCACCAACACTTAGTGTCATATGAACTGCAAAAGCATTTGTCCACTTTTCTTCTCATTATCGTCTCATATAACGACTGTAGTTTTAGACGATTAACAAAATCGAGTTAGAACTTAGAAGCTCCACATAATACATTTATTGATAAAAGTATAAACATTGTAATCATAAATGTGTTTGACATAAAAGAAAAACATGGCAAACCAAAAAAAATAAATTCTCTTGTCATATAGTATAGGAAAATCACAATATGGGAGACAATGACACACCTCAATGAATTCTTTGTTGCAATAAATGACTCTCAAAGAAATAGTTGTAGGACAGCAGCATAAAAGTAAGATGTTTACAATAGAGGAGAACAAATATTTATTCTCAGGAACATAAAGTATGGACGTGTTTGATACTTGTTGGAGGGGATGAAACCTGCAAGGCAACTAGGTCTAATGCATCCTACAAAATCCAATGCAATTATAGATAAAAATCAATAAGTATATATAGAAACAAAATTTACCAATAAAATAGGTAATTCAGACTCACCATATTTGACTCAATACCGATGGATAGAGATAGTGATATCAAAACGTTGTTAGGTTTGATGTTTTGCACGAATTCCTTCAAGTTACAAAGATCCACATAATCAACAAGTTTATGAATATTGACTTCCAGTTGACTAGAATTTCTCAAAAATGATATAGTAGGTTTTGAAACACCAATACCTTCATATCCACATGATAATAGATTTGGAGCATCAATATTAACCTCTTTCAAGTTAAAGCAATATGATAACTTCAATACCTTAAGTCGGATACTTGAAATGTCAATCCTCTCAGGCATTTTAAAATTCTCTATCTTCAAAATCTCAAGAAAAGGGAATTTTAAAAATAGTTCAAGAAACCACTTGTTTTTGAAAATAGTATCCCCGCAGCCATTCGTAACTCTTTCAAATTTCTACACCTATCAAAATTAATCTTAAACGGTTTGTCTAAATCATTGGGACGATAATATAAATTCTTAAGACTCGGGACATCAATAGAAACATCTTGTATTCCTAAAGTATAAATACTCTTGAGCTTTTGTAGACCACTAATGCTCAAAGACTCCATCTTCTCTTTTGTATCAGAGCTTAACACATAACAATACTGTAAAACTATAAATTCAATCAGTGGACAAAAAGAAATGAGGTTGTTAATTGCATGTTCATCTCCCAAAAGTACCCGCTGTAGTGCCAATGTCCTCAATGAGGTAAACTTGATTGAATGATTCATGAATGTTGGATCAATCTTGATATGCCCCTCTAACACCAACTTTGTAAGTGATTTGGCTTCAATGACATACACTGGCAAGACATGGTATTGGTCCTTACCTACCTCACTTACTATCAGTTCCGTTTGTGAATACTTTATTACCTCAACACCACATTCACAAGCCAATTTCAACCAAATATCAACATCCTTTGAAAAGTGGCGAAGCGCAGAACTGTTCACCTTAAGGTTAAATTCTTTGATAGCCAAGTTTTGGTCACGAAACCTTAGCATTCTCCTTTTCACATAATCACAAAATCCTAAGATCTTTCTCATCCTTTCACTATCTTCCATCGGTTGTGCCATATTTCCCATGAATTTTCTAGCTCAAAAAGACAAAATAGGAAAAGTATACCATATGTCTAACCAAGCCTTGGACAAAACACTTGTCTGAGCAGCATCTTCCTCTGGCAACCTTGATAGAATGCGATGAAGAATTATTTTTGGCAAACTCGATAATCGATCTTCCACAAGCTCCTCCATTTATGTTCTAAAATCAATAACATAAGAAACAAATGGAAGCATTGATTAATATGGTTAATATGAAGTATTAAAAGAACTCACGGTTGTATGAACTATGGCACGATGTTGTTAGTTATCATTCACCTACATAAAATCAATCATAGCTATCTAATGAGCCATAACTGATCACAGAATATTATTTGATCCATCAAATGTGATCTAAGTGCTACCAAATTAAATACTATGCATCCAACATTCGTATAAACATGTAAAAATTTAGTTAGATTTTTAGGAAACAGAAAAAGATATAGTCATTAGTCAAAGGGGTTTGAAAAAGTGAAAAGTGGTTGTATAATAAAATGAAAAATAGAATGAATGGCAAATAATGAGATGAAATCTTGTTTCTTGCTAAATGATAATAATGGTACACAACAATGTGATGCAGCTACAGTTTTAAATTGAAAAAAATTGAGGGAGAAGTGCAGTAGCTTCTTTTGGAGAGAACAATACCTAAAGCTCTCATTGTTGTTACATGACAGCAATGAAGTATAGACACACACAACAAATACGACACTAACAAGAACACATCAAAATTAATAAAAAAATTGAAAGAAAAAATAAAATAAAATTGAATGGTATCGTGTCGGTGTTGAAAACTGGACACACATTCCATCAGAAGTGTTGGTGGTGATACATAATGAATATGAAGAATTCTTATGAAAAAATGGTGGTAATTGTAACAGTGCGAAGCAAAGTAAAACACAAAGTATATGAAGACACAAGATAACATTATAAAGTATCATAAGCTTTTTAGTGGCAAAAGTAAATTTGAGGTTAGTTTTGAAAAGTTTTGTCTGAAATAATTTTTAGTTATTATGTATAAAGTCAAAAACTTGATATTGAGATAACAAAAGCTTATGGGTCATTGGGTTGTTCAACTAGTTTCATCTAAGGGTTAAAGAGTAAAAAGATAGGGGTTTAAACTCATAAAATATTAATCTATCAATTAATTACTAACGTTGACCATTTCAAAAAAATAAAATAAACAGTAATCCACTAGGTAGGGGCGGAATGGCTTCAATCGTCACCCTTCCCTAGCCACTCTCCCTCTAGCTTTAACAAAAATACCTGGATCCGATCTACAAAGCTAGGAATACTCAAATTACCAGGGGGAGGGGTATATATGTTTTAGATGTCTTCAATTTGTCTATGACTTTCTAGGGCACTCTCAAATTGTCTTTGGGGTTATGAATATTTCAAAAAAAGGTACAACACTATATTAAACCATTTTGATCCTTATATTTAACACTTACCATCAATTAAGTTTCTATATTTTAATAATTTATTATCGAATAAGAAGAACTATTTAAAAATACCCTAAAAATAACAAAAGCTTATAAGGAAATTGAGTTAACAAACCAAAATTGTCCTCACATGAAATACATAAAGAGTAAGCAACATAGTATCATATCTAGTGTATTGTCAAATAACCGATTATCCCAAAAGCTTAAGTTGTTAGGATAGAACTACATCAATGATTTTATATTATTTCTAACACGCCCCTTCACGCAAGAGCCCACTTGGGCTTGAAGTGTGGATAATGCATTGACCCACCTATCATATGCTTAAATTCCACTTTTAATTAGAAAGTGAGGGGAGCGGCCACTTAGTCATAGAGGCTCTGATACCATGTCAAATAACCGATTATCCCAAAAGTTTAAGCTGTTAGGATAGAGCTACATCAATGGTTTTATATTATTTCTAACATGTATAAACAAATAAAGAAACATGATGATTAAAAAGAGAGAACGATATTGTTACCTTCAATTTTTAATGGAAGTGATTCTGCATATAAGCAATTAGAGAAGATGATTGAGTAGTGAAAGTTATGAACAGAAACAACAAAGAAACGATAGAGAGAGAGAGACAGTTAATAATTTTTATATGTTATATTTTTGTGCTATCTTTTTTTTTATAGGATTCTTTATAATTTTGTTTTTTTTTCATGTGTATTCTGCAAAAAAAAATACATAATTACATTTAAAGTTTGGAGATTTGAAATATTATTAAATTTGACGAGGATAAACTAGGTTTTTGTTTTTTTTGTTTATGTTTAGGTTTTTTTGTAAAAAATTATATAACTACATTTAAAGGTAGAAGATTTAAGTCATTAGGTTTCGATCCTCAGCTCCATGTAAACTAAAAAAAATATAGAAGATTTGAAATATTATTTTTTTGAACGGCAAATATTATTATTAATAACCACATCTCTACACAAGAAGAATAGAGACCCGTAAAAGAAGTGCTACAAAAACAAAGATATCGTATATAAGCGGAACTTGAATGAAAATAGCAAAACAAACACGAGAACACAACAACCCGACTCATATAAAAGATTTGAAATATTATTAAATTTGAAGAGAATAAATTAGGTAATTGATAGTAATTATTTTTAATATATTTTTAGTAAATTAAAAGGGTAAAGTTAGGGTTTTTCAAGAACCAGCACAAAGGTAATTTCATCATCGTTTGTTCATAGCTTTATTGAAGGTAACAATTTCTTTCTCTTCTTTTAGTTCATAATTAACATCATATAATATGTTTGTTGCTCTTTATTGGAGTTCGGTTTGAGAGTCCTATATTTAAGGATGCTGTTTATGTACACGGAAGATAATTTTGGTTTGTTTACTCAATTTGCCTCTAAGCTTTTGTTATTTGATTTTAGAGTAAATCACTAAATTTACAGCTATAGGATGTTATTAAATAGTTCTTCGATTTTATGAATATTTTTAAAAGATTATTGATTTTGTCAAATTTTACTTATATATTAGTCTTTCTTAGAGTATATTAAAGATTAAATTGTTAATAAATGGATAAACTAAAGGACCAAATTTGTACAAAAAAAGGACCAAATTGATAGTAAGTTGTTAAAGTATATCGACTTAATTCATAGGTAAATATATATGTACCAACTTGATAGTTCAATAGTCTATAACCTTTTTGAATATTCATAATTTCATCTATCTATTTGAGAGTACCCTACAAAGTAAGAGACCAATTTAGCAGTTTAGTTTTTATTTTATTTCTTTAAATGATTAATGTTAGTAATTATTTGTTAGATTATAATTTTCTCTTTCACCAAAGTTTGAATCCCAATCCCTTACTCATCAATTCTAATTAACTTCAACCAGTTGAGAATTGAGATACTAAACTCCATAAGATTTTGTTATCTTAATATCAAATTTATAACACTCTTTTAGAAAACTTTTCAAAACTAACCTCAATTTGCTAATACACTAAAATTTTCTATGACAACCTTCTGTTAGTTTATAATGTTATGTTGTATCTTCATATACTTTGTGTTTTTCTTTGCAATGGTATTTCACCGTTAAAATTACTACAATTTTGCAACTTATTGTCTACATAAAAGTAAAAACTTTCAACTTACCAGTTATCCCTTTCTCACTATCCCTAATAAATCGTTTTGATTCACATACACCGGTGTTTAGTGGTGAAATGTGTCAGTGTTTATTGAACAGACATGAGTTCGATTCCCATGTATGTTATTTTTAGTTGTTTGTTTGTCTTTTATTCATATGTAATTATCTTATATTTATTAATATATATAATTCACATACATACAAATTGTATTATGACCTATTGAACATAGTTTATTATGTTGTTGATTTTAGAACGTAAATGGAGGAGCTTGAAGAAGATCGATTATCGAGTTTGCCAAAAATAATTCTTCATGGTATTTTGTCAAGGTTGCTAGAGAAAGATGCTGCTAGGACAAGTGTTTTGTCCAAGGCTTAGTTAGACACATGGTATTCTTTTCCCATTCTGTCTTTTTGTACTAAAAAAACCATAGGAAGATTTCCGGCACAACCAATGATCTTAGAATTTTGTGATTATGTGAAAAGGAGTATACTAAGGTTCCATGACCAAAACTTGAATATCAAAGAATTTAAGCTCAAGATGGATATTTTTGGAGATAGCCACTTATCAAATGTTGATATTTGCTTGAAATTGGCTTGTGAATGTGGTGTTGAGGTAATAGATTATTCCCGAACAAAACCGGTATTAAGCGGCGTAGGTCAGGACCCATACCATGTCTTGCCAATGTGTGTCGTTGAAGCCAAATCACTTACGAAATTGGTGTTGGGCGGGTTTATCAAGATTGAACCAACATTCATGAATCATCCAATCAAGTTTTTCCCATTGAGAGTATTGTCATTGCAGGATGTACTTTTGGGAGATCAACATGCAATTAACCACCTCATTTCTTTTTGTCCATTGATTGAATCTATAACTTTAAGGTATTGTTGTGTGTTAAGCTCTGATGGTGGTACAAAAGAGAAGATGAAGTCTTTGAGAATCAATGGTCTACAAAAGCTTAAGAGAGTTGATACTTTAGGAATACAAGATGTTTCTATTGATGCCCCTAGTCTTGAGAATTTATGTTATTGTCCTGATAATTTCATCCCACCATTTAATATAGATTTTGATAGATGCAGAAATTTGAAAGAGTGATGCTTGTGGCCTATGACTGGGAGTTTTACTTTTTGGTCAGACAAGTGGTTTCTTGATATGTTTCCGAAATTCCCTTTTCTTGAGATTTTGAAGATAGAGAATTTAAAAATGCCTGAGAGGATTGATATTTCAAGTGTTCGACTTAAAGTATTGAAATTATTATATTGCCGTAACTTGAAGGAGGTTACTATTGATGCTCCAAATCTATCGTCATGTGAATATAAAAGTATTGGTGCTTTAGAACCTACTATATCATTTTTGAGAAATTCTAGTCGACTGAAAGTCAATATTCGGATACACATTGATTATGTGAATCTTTGTAACTTGAGGGAATTCGTGCAAAACATCAAACCTAACAATGTTTTGACATCACTAGTTCTATCCATCATTAACCCATCAAATGTTGTAAGTATAAATTAGATATTCGATTGGTTAGTTTAGTTTTTATATTTACTTATTGATTTTTGTCTATACTTACTCTGGATTATGTAGGATGCATTGGACCTAGTTGCCTCGCATGTTTCATTCACTCCACCAAGGATCAAACACTTGACCATATCCTATGTTCCTAAGAATAAACATTTGTTCTCATCTATTGTAAACATCTTACTTGCAAGCTGTTTTCCAGCAACTATTTCTTTGTGTATCCATTCGGACGTCATAGAATTCATTGAGGTGTGTCATTGTCTCCCATATTCTTTAAATTTCAAGTTTTGTTTCAAGTTGTGAAATTCTTGCATAACATATTGTGATTGTCCTATACTATATGACTGAAGGAAAAAAAAAATGATACTTGTCTTGCCATGTTTTCCTTTTATGTCAAACAAATTTATGCTTAAAATGTTTGTACTTTTTTCAATTTTATAAATGTATAAGTTCTAACTCGATTTTGTTAATTATCTAAAATTACAGTTTTTCTATAAGACTTTAATGAGAAGAACAAAGGTGGAATGTTTTTGCACTTCTAATAATACTAGGTGTTGGTGGCATGGCTTGAAGGATGTGAAAGTCACAACAAGCTCTATGAAGATGGGTGAAAAAAGTATTAATTTTAAGCTAAATTTTTAATGTTGTTGTGATCAATAGATAAACATGCTTACTTAGAAGTTTGGTATTAAAAGAGGTGCATTCCTTTTTTTTGTTGAAAAATATTTCAACAGTATTCAAATAGTACTATCATTTTGAATGAATAGACCTTTTATTTTTTGAAATTGTTATAGTTAATTTAGTTTTAAAATTTATGACATAGTTAAGTGAACTAGTCCTTCACAATATAACGAGTCAATGATTGAATTCCATTCGGCTATCATCTCAACCGTTCATCTAAGTTTATTCTCTCCTTCCAATATTACTTATTTTGATTAAATTAACTTTTATGCAATTCCAATGGTTGGATGAAAAATAGGAGAGATAGCTGAATATATGGGATAACTCAATTAACATAAACATTGCAATATGTAAGAGTTTGTGTTTGAGTCTTATATTCCTTCCTGATTTATTTTATTGGGTGAACTTCTAGTCACTAAATTATTTGATAAAATATCAATCATGAAAAACAAGTCACTTTTCCATATCTTCTCTAAACTATTGTCTTCTACGACGTGATTGTCATTATTATTATTATTATTATTATTATTATTATTATTATTATTATTATTATTATTCATGTGAATGTTTTGTGGTATTTATTTAGTTTTGATTCTTATGTTCTTATTAAGTTTCTTAAGAACATAAATTGTGTTTTGGATTTGAGATTCAAGACCAAGGTTCAAGTTGGATAAATTTGTCACATGGAATTGTATCAGATTTATTTCTACTATACTATCTCAAATTTGAAGGGTTTTGATAGGAAATGAGTGTTCTGTCGTTTTTTTTTTATCAGTTTTTTTAAGTTGTTGGCAGCCCAAGTTAAAAAATGAAACCTAAATTAGTTCCTTAGAGTGAAGATTTATTTTGATCCTCATAAATTTTTTACGAATCTATTTAATCTCTGACAAAAATAAAATCTAAATTAGTTGTTGACATTTTCATATTCATATTGGAGAAAAAATGGTTCCCCTTTTGTTATGACAAAGAGTACTAATTTTAGCTTTATTCTTGTTAGGGATCGAATTGTCCCGTAAAAAATTTGTTATAGACTAAAATGAATCTTCACTATATTTATTAACACTCATATTCACATATGTATATTATAGATAAAATTTTATGTTATTTTATAAATTTTCACTAACAAAAATTGTATTTTTATAAGTTATTTTCTCATAAATTTAAACTACCTTAAAAAGTTTATGATAATGCATAAAAACATATTTGTTAACATAAACTATTTTGCAGTGTTTTAAAAATCGGACCGACCGGTCGGACCGTGAACCGGAGGGGTCACCGAGTTGGTTCGCTATTGAACCGGTCATGCAATCGAACCAGCGTGAACCGGTCAAAACCGATTAAATAACGACCAAGCGGTTTATTAACCCGGCCGGTTTGATTTAAAAAAAATAGAAACGAAAACCGTAGAAACAGAGACTCTAACATAAATTTAGAAGAAATTAATTAGAAAACAAAGGAGGTGAAGATTGGAACTATAACGTATAGATTTAGTCCAGCAATGTTAGAGTCAAAATTCTCTTGTTTCATGATTATGTTGTTACTTCTCACAAGTATTTACTTTAGATTCTTCTCACAAGTAAGTATTAATTATGTATGTTTACGTGAATAGAAGAAGTATAAACAGAGAAGGGAGAACTGAGAAGTGAAGAAATTGTGAAAAAGTAGCAGAAGAATGGTAGGCGGTTGTTTAAGAAAAATTGAAGATTAAGGTTGTTTCCATTGGTGCGTTATTTTAAGAGATGGACATTGGATTCATACTTGTTAAGCCGAAATATTATTTTTGAGGCAAAGCCCATATATAAATATGTCAAGATATGAGAAATTTATTCAATAATTAAAAAAAAAAAAAATATTAAGAGGGGTACTTTATTAAAAATATATATAAGGAAAACGTGAGAGAGATGGGTATTGAATTGATTTATATATTTTTTTTTGGGTACATATTGGGTTGATTTACATTACTATTCTATTTTAATTTTTTTTACAAACATACTACTATTCAATTAAAGAATAAACTTTTAGTCAAAAAAAATTTAAAGAATAAACTTGTGTAATCAACAAAAAAAAAACTTGTGAAATTATGATATTCTAAAATTTTCATTGGGTGTCATGATTTTTTTTAAAGAGCGAGTCATTCGAATCGATCCGGTTTAATATCTATATATTGTTATGGAGACCGGTTTATTCAACCGAGTTATCCGGTTTAGTCATGCGGTTCGACCAATGACCCAGCGGTTCGACCAATGAACCAGTGAACCAATATCCTCACCGGTTTAATGACCGGTCCGATTTTTAAAACATTGTTATTTTGTATAAGTTCAAAATAAGTCAATTCAAACGGGTGATTAATCTCATACTACTATGAAATAAGCCAAACCAGAGTCATTGCACGAGAACTAGGATTGGTTTCATTACGAGTTAGATCTAAACTGAGACGTTGTATATAAGAAAATAAGCCAAACGGGTCATGACGTACCTATTGATTAATTTTAATTAATTTTTTTGAGAACTAGATGCTTATTTTTTATTTTATTTATTTATTATGATATTTTTAAAGAGTCATGTTTATGTTTTTTTAAAGATATGCTCTGATTCTTGAATGAGTCCTACAATAGAAATGTTTAAACACATCATAATAATCAAGTTTTACTTTCAAGTCGGTTAGTTTTGATAAGACTCTTTTTTAAAATATTTAGTTGTTCAATTTTATAATTTTTTTTTAAAGTTTAAAGCGCATTAATTAAATTGTTACAAAAATATCACTGATTAAATAAATAAAAATAAAATATTATTTTTTTCTTAATATAGACAAATTTAATGCAATTTTTTTTTTAATTTTTATGTATTTGTAAAAGAAATCTTATATATTAAGACAGAGGGAGTATTCTTTTTTTTTTTGACAAAGGACGGAGGGAGTATTCTAAATTCTACTACACTTCTTTTTTTTTTTTTGACGAATACTACACTTCTTGAAAACCACGAATAAATTTCATTATATAATGTCCAATTTTCGAGTTTCATTTCATGTTAGTTCCATACAAATTTAACTCATCGAAGGAAATGCGTTGAAAATCATGAAGCACGGACACCGACACGGACATCAGACACGACACTGACACATCGACATTGATAATAATTTGAAAAAATGACATAACATAGTGGAATCATAAGTGTCGGTACGGACGCCAATCTGAGAAGTGTTTGTGCTTCATAAGTTGAAAAATATAACAAATGATACATTAACATTTTTCTCATTAAGTCCCGTAAACTTAGCTCAGTTGGTAGGGACTTCGCATATCATTATAAATATAAAAGGAGTTAAGTCTCCATTAACCCTAATTTAATCCTCATGTAATTAAAAATGTTAAAAAATTTCCTCACCATGATTTGAACACATGTCCGAGATCTCACATTTACTTAGCTCAATTGTCACTACACCATTTGAATTTATTTCATATATTTTACATACACCAATATATAACTACGTCTTTATATTCCTAATTATAATTATAGTAATATATTTTTTACAGTATCATCTATCAAGTGATATTGACATGATCCTATAATTATAGACGTGATTTTTTTTACAAATCCAATACATATTTTTTCAATTATTCCTAATATATAATTGCAATTATTTATAATTTTCAAATCATTATGATTATTTTTTTCAACACGTAATTATAATGATATTTTTTTTTTTCAAATCTTTCTTTTTGCTTTGTTCTATTTTATATTTTCGTTCTTAATTTTATTTTCGAGATTTTTATATGAAACTATGCAAGAAATACTAATTTTTATATGATAAAAAAATAATCATTGATTTGTTACATATTACCTATAATTGAAAAAAATAATCACGGCTATAAATAATCACAGATTTGTTCAATGATATATATATAATATATTTTTTTTTTAATATTCAATATATATTTTTCCTTAATAAGATTTATTATTAATAACATATAAAGATATATATTTCTCCAGCTAACTCTAATTAACCTATTTTAATTTAAATAAATTGTTAAAAAAATACTTCATCGCGGTTCGCTATACAAATATTTAACACCGCTATTGTTTTTATTTTAGGGCGTAGTCATGTTACCAAAAAAAATTTCATCTGATTTTTGTGACAACGTACATCGTTATGCTATACTTATTGATCCAAACGGAAATCGATTTGAAGTTTTAGTTGAAAAAATTAATGGCAAAATCAACTGTAATGTTCCATCATTTTTTTTATGATCTTCCGGAATCAAGTGACTTCCTATTGTTTTCTCACAATTGCTCCAATTTTGCCTTAAAATTAAAAAAACAATTGAATGAATATGATTAAAAATTGAATTTTTGGTGAGTTTTTTTATATTTTTTTTGCAATTTTTATTTTTATTATATATTTATATTTCCTAAATTCATTTTTTTTATAGGATTCTACAAATATTATTTGAACGTTATATATTATATTTTAATATGTCTACAAAAAATAATAAAACTAAATTGAATGTTATATATAACATTCTAAAAGACCCGTGCATCGCACAGGTAGTAGTCTAGTATTATGTAGAAGTTGGAATTCGAACTCCAAACACTCTACTTATTCATTTTTTTAAGGTGGAATTTTTAGCCGACAGACACTTAAAAAAAACAAAAAAAATTAACATTTTTAGTGTTTTAAGCATGCGATTTGTCAATTATACCCTTTGTCAATTACTCTTATATTTTTCAATAAAACCAACTAATGTTATATATTTGGAAAACTTTTTTTTTTTTTTGAAGTTTTTTGGTACATAACATATTAAATATATTTTGTTTGTTTTTTACATAATATATTAAATTTATTGGAAAGAGAAAGTGTGTGCAAAAAAATAGGAATTTATTGGTGAATTAAAATTAAGATATAATAGGAAGATACGGTGCAAAAATATAATTTCTTAATTTGTTGTTACTATTCTAAACAGACCCTTATAAAAAAACGGAGGGAGTATCAACCAACTCAACTCAACCACGCATTTCTTATCTTCAAGGTCAAAATCAATAAGATAATTAAACTGAGCATAAGTTAGTATATATATCACTTTTTGTACTTGTAATGAAAAAGAGAATAGCTTGATACTTCACAGTTCACACCCATCATGATCCGAGTGTGTGATGGTAAAATGAGATATTATAATAATGTTAAAAGAATTTTGAAAAGTCAAAGACGGATGGTTCTTGGCTTTACTTTTGGACATAGATGCAGTATCATCGTGATGCAAATTGGATCATTTCTTTCTTATTTCTCTATATATATCCTTTCTCTCAATGAATAAATAAATAAATATTAAAATATATAGGATGGACATATATAGACATAAACCAGGATAAAATATCAGTAACAATTTAATACTTATTTAAATTTGTTTTTGATACACCAAAATAGTCGCACATCGCTTGGTACTCGAGGCTAACCATAGTTTATATACAAACAACAACACTTTTCAAACCACCGAGGCGTCTTCTCTACAAAGTACAAAACCATGACAAGTTAACCCCAAATCGGACAATCTCTTGGAGATGTGGATTTGAGGTCGAATCTGAACATTGACACCGTCTTGGGAAACGACTCGTGAGTTGACATCATTTTGCCCCTTAGTTAGGGATGACAGGAAAACCTAAACCCAGGAGATCCACCCGAACCCAAACCCAGGCGAGACCCGAGTTGACTGAGTTTGGGTACACCGGAAACTATGAGTGTGAGTTTGAGATCACTCAAACCCACACCTGAAACCCACACATCCACCCGAATATATGTAAAATTACCTAATTAACCATAAGTATATATAAGTGTCAAAATTATAGTTCACACTTTCGTTCACAGTTCACAAGAATCATTCATGCAGCCACGAACACCTCATTCACTCACTCGATCACTTCAATCACTATGTAACTTAATTACTAATGTCACCAAACTATGTTAATTATTTTTGTTGAACTATGTAATTTAATTATTATACTGCATTTTGCATTTTATCAAAAAGAATTCCAGCCGATTTTGGACAGATAATTAATTATGCGCGTTTCTGCTGTGGATTTGAGTTTTGATGGAAAAATCCGAACTCAATAGGTGTGGGTGTGGGTTTTGATTTGTCATTGATACAACCTTTGAATTTGAGTTTAACTGTGAATTTGAGTAATGTAAAACTCTCGCCCATAGACATTCATTGTCATCTCTATCCTTAACCTTGATTGAAGGCTTCTGTTCTAAATTCACCAAAATAGTATCAATTTACTCTTTGCATCAAAGTATACCGTTAAAAAATATTCAATGAAAAAATATATTATGTATTCTCTCTATCATAACCCACTAAGTAAACATTGAACTATTAAAAATGTTGCTAAATTCAGAGGAAAGAAAATAAATTAACTAAAGGGTCTATTTAAGAGGAAGATTTGAGGGTATTATTGAGGGAGAGTTTTGAAGGACTATGACTCTATTTGAAATTTTTTTAAAAATTGAAAAATATACCATGAAATTGAAAAATTAAAAATTAAAAATGTCTTTTTTTTTTACCAAATTAAAAGAAAAATAATTTTCCTAGATTATTTTACGTTTGTCAACTAATTAAACCGTTAATTTTATAAAAACTTGAATTAACTTATATGTAACTTATAGTCATCAATCATTAACTATGAATCACAAATTCATAAAATATCAACTATAAACTAAAAATTATCAATTAACTTATCAACTATCCATTATTTTTATCACACGGATCCAACCATAATCACTCACTTATTCAGCTGCTATAAGTACAGCTGCTCGTTGTGTGGTAGAGTGGTAGCTTGCCCTTTGCACGTGATCTCTCCTTCCTAACCTCACTATCAAACAAACACCTATGCCTATGTATTATGTGTCCCAAGGAAAGAGACATTGATGAATATTTCAAAGAGATTTACTTCTAGTGACAACTACATATATATTATATATATTACAGGGTTAAATATATTTTTAGTCCCTATAGTTTTGTAGAATTTTATTTTTGGTCCCTGAAGATTTTTTCACACTTTTTAGTCCCTGAAGTTTTTCCCGTCAGTGTTTTTAGTCCCTACTCTTCATTCAACTTGTGCATATCATTTTAAATTTTTTTCCGCGGTCATGTTTAGTACATTATATGAATCTCTCTTACAAAAATTTAAATTTTTGTAACAAGAGATGAATTAAATATGAATTTTTAAGTTTTTTGCACATAAAAATTCATAAATAATCCATCTTAAAAAATTCTAAGTTTTTATCGGAGATGTTTTTATAATATTATAAACATGAATACAAAAAGTCATTCAAAAATTTGAAAGTATACAAGAGTTTCATTAAAAGCAGGGACTAAAACCACTGACAGGAAAAACTTCAGGGACTAAAAATTGTGAAAAAAATCTTTAGGGACTAAAAACGAAATTCTACAAAACTATAGGGACCAAAAACATATTTAACCCTATATTATAACTTATAAGAGTTCATAAAATAAAATGAAAATAAAAATAAAAAACTACATATTCTAAGAGCAACTCCAGCTCGAATTTTGGTCGTGTCCGCTAGATCTATAAAGCCCCTCGATTTTGGTCACACTTACATGTTTAATAAAGGTAAAAATAAAAAATAATTAAATAATTTTTTTATGTGAAAATGACCAAATACTTATGATCATATATAAGTATTTTTTCACTCATAGAGTACGTAAGCATGTAGATGCTATTATTATCTCATACTATATTTTTCATATTAACATACACTAAAATTAATAATTGATGTAAAAAAAATTAAACAAATAATTCAAATTCAATAAACCTAATTAAAAAGAGCATATTTGCTTATATTTGATAGGAGAGGGAGTATGAGTAAAATATTAATATGTGAGGTAAAGTTATCAGACTAATATAAAATTTTTTAAGTTGCAAAATATAGGTGATCGAGTTAGTTCAAATATATATATATATTCAATTCTTTTGCTAAGGTGAGTCATGTACCGATACATATCCACATAATATGTGTACCAGAGTGTTCATCTTTTTATAATATTGATATAACTTTTCAAAATTTTTAATGTTTTTGGTTAAATAGTTTAGTGGTTAGACTTCTAAATTTGGATCACCTTCTTTACTTCCTGCACATATATATATCTCTCCTTCCTCTCTATCTTTTTCTTAATTTCAATATCTATCTTCAGTAAATGGTTTAAAAATAATCATGAGAGAGTGAGATTAAGAGATATAGAGAGGAAGGAACGAGATGTAGAGGAGAGTACGTGAATCGAATGATCCAATATTTTAAGCCCAATCCAATTAAATACATGAATGAGAACAAACAATAGAGCGGTTGATCAAGTTGTAAGAGTTTTGGATTTCTTAAACAAGTAGTCAGTAGTTTGATTTCTCGCTCACACTTTTGAAAAGAATTCGGTTAAAAAATTTGAGAACTTCATATCTACTACGGTATATCATATTTTCTCCGGTCCTATATATTAGAAAAAATTTACTTTTAGATTCACCGTAAAATTGATATATCTAAATTATAATGTTGTTTAGATACATCAATAAATCTCAAAAACAAACATTTTAATTTCTTATGCTATAGGACCGGAGGAAGTAGTAAATAAAATGCATGATTAATTAATAAGAATATTTATCAATGGAATCAAATTTTGTCTAGCCAACATTTGTTAAAATATACATTTATTGATGAAGTGTTTGGATTTGGACCCACTTGAACCAAATTAAGCAATTAAGCAAGCATCAATTAAAACCCAAATTAGTAGTCTAAGGAAAGTGTCCAGGATACAGTGTGTAAAATCAAGAAAAGAAGGCTTATACGTTTTGAGGTTGTCAATGCCAATTTTAAAAATGATTTAATAAAAGCATGCAACAAAAGATACAAACAATATATAATGGAAAGTAGACTAGATCAATTCAAATTTCAAACGTTAAGTAGAATTAAACCATTAGTTAAAGATCAATTGTTGACATGCAACTTAACATTAAAAACTCCCAAGCATTGGTAAAAGATTTAGTCAACGGGCTATGCATGAGTTGAGAACTCCAAGAAAGAAGGAGTAAGAGGTTACTTGATAATGTAATTTAATTTTTTTGGTTTTCACCACCAGTTTAATCTGGTTCGGGGGTCAGTTCTGACATCAAGTGGTTTCAGCCCCTCCCGATCGCAGTTGCAGGGGATCGAACCGTGGTCCTCCCTACCAAGTTCAGCGTCAACACCACTGAACCAACTAACGATTGGTATAATGTAATTTAATTTGAGACGGTAATTTAAATTTTTAGATGGTAATTAAATTATTTTAGGTAATGTAATTTTAGACTGTAATTTAATGTTATTATGTAAATTT
This sequence comes from Trifolium subterraneum, assembly GCA_951799995.1. Lineage (NCBI taxonomy): Eukaryota > Viridiplantae > Streptophyta > Magnoliopsida > Fabales > Fabaceae > Trifolium > Trifolium subterraneum. The sequence continues at coordinate 1,010,476 of OX637465.1, read as the reverse complement.
TTAAGTTTGGGTGATAAATTTAAAGAATTTTGAAAATGAAAGTATTTTACGATATATTTTGTCAAAATTAAGATTAGGAAATTTTCAAATACCATTTAAAAACTTAGAATTTAAAGTTCTTTACTTATTCAATATACAATGTGAATTTTAAATTGATTTTTATAATTCTTTCAAATTTTGCAAATTGGTTCCAATAGGTATAAAAAAAATTACCTATTAATTAGCCTCTATTTTTTTGAAGAAGAAGAATAATTAACTTCTATTTTTTTTCTTCCAAACTTTGCAATTTAATCCCTATATTTTTCAAAAATTGTTATTATTGGAACCTATAAACTTTATAAAAGGTGAAAAATTGTCCTTGTAAAAATCACAAATTGGTCCCTAATTTTTTCATTTTTGTGAATTGGTTCCTATTTTTTAACATTTTGAAATTAGTCCTTCAAATGTTTATAAAATCCAAGATCTCAATTCTTCAAAAATTTAAATTTTGGATCACTTCTTATTATATATTTATACTTTTATCCCAAAAACTATAAATTAATAAAAATATTCCTACAAAGTTTAAGAATAATGGATTTTATTATAACTACAACCAAATAAACATAAAGGGAATTTGAGTGAATCATTTGAATTGCCCATGGCCACCATTCAAATTTTCCTATAATTTCCAATTATCTCATAACTAGACATCATTTAAGAATTACTAATGAAGAGGGAAAGTAGGGGATAAAAGTTAAAAGTAAGGAGAAAACATATGGCTTATTTCCATAGTGATATATTATAAACTATCATGTGTGAGCATAATATTCAATACTTATGAATTTGAGAGGAAATTCTTGTGAGTGTGAGTTCAACGAAAGTAGAAAACTCTTTTTTTTTGAATCAACGAAAGTTGAAAACTGGTTGAACCAAACACTAAGAAAAAGTGAGCATCACTAGCTAGCTAATTCCTAACCCAATAGCTAAGAGAAAGGAAGAGTTCAAAGTTTAATTTTTCTTCTTCCAATGCTTACTTACATTGTTACTAGTTTGAATATTTAAACTTTTTTTTTGTTTGAAAAACAATTGAATATTTACATTATTATTTTCTTACTACGACATGTACAAATTCAAGTTTTCATGGAATGTAAGGGTGACTAATATTTGTCGGAGAACTTGAAGGCACATAAAGTGGAGTTCTATCTCTTCTTCCGATTGAATTGTTTCCATACACAAGAGCAAAATGTCTAACACGTGACCACTTACTTAAAGGATCCAAGTCTCTTACCCATAAATTTAGAGTTTTTTTTCTAAACTACCCCTTCATAATTTGGGGTATTTATCCTCAATCAAATGAGAGTAAATTGTATGCATGTGAAATAAAAATTTATTAAGTTAGTTATGGGTATCACATGCAAATCTACTTATGTGATTTGTTCTCATTGATCGATGGATAAATACCTCAAATGCAACATAATAAAATAGATTAATTAAATGTACGATTAAGTCTTTAGTCTAATGACTTATACTCTAATCAACACATAATTGTCCCATTATTAGCAGTATAAACTATAAAGTGCTAACCATGTCAAAATGGTCCGTGGCATCTACATTTACCGTTGGATTGTCAAAACTCTTTTTGTTTTTGAATTATGTATTTCACTAATGAGATTATAAAAATATATTTTTTTTTAAAGAGCTTGAAGAACGCTTCAAATAGCCTTGAGCCACAAGGTGCATGTTTTATTTAAGGATTAAAAAACTAAAAGTTACATTCGATCAATTCAAACTAAGCTATGATTAATAAATTACTAGATTTTGTTTTGTGTTTAAAGTTGCACACTAAACGAACTCTCGGTAGGTTACCACATTATACAGCATGATCCATTGATTTCATATGAAAAACGTCATATGCATTGGCAAAACAATATTTTTATTTAACAAAACAATATCTTATTTGAACATCAATATCTTATGTATAATGTATTTATTTATTCTTATCTATTTCCTACTTTTTATACTATGCATATTTAATTTAAAAATATACATGAAAAACATTTATACCGTTTTTGACAATAATGTTTTGGGTTAAATATGTTTATATAGATTCTCATAATAATTTCGTTTTAGTCTTAAAGATTTTTTTCGCACTTTTTAGTCCCTGAAGTTTTTTCCACCGGTATTTTTAGTCCCTACTTTTAAACAAACTCTTGTATAATTTCACATTTTTGAATAATTTTTTTATTCATGTTTATAATATTATAAGAACATATCCGATAAAAATTTAGAATTTTTTAACATAAAATGAATTATTTATGAATTTTTATGTAAAAAAAAAAATCATATTTAATTCATCTCTTGTTATGAAAATTTAAACTTTCGTAAGAGAGATTCATATAATTTTTGAATGATATACACGAGTTGAATGAAAAGTAGGGACGAAAAAAACTTCAGGGACTAAAAAGTGCGAAAAAATCTTTAGGGACTAAAAACAAAATTCTATGAAACTATAGGGACAAAAAATATATGTATCCCTAATTTTTTTTATATTAAAACATCATTTTTCTTGGTAAAATACAATATCTAACATCAACGGGGAAGGCGCTTCATCACTCTTCTGCCTTCTAAGTGTCTCTATTTATAGAGAAACTTATGTCAAATGATGAAGGGACAAAACCCTTGAAAGATTTTCAAAAAATGTAAATTTGAATTTCAAATTAACCGTTTCAACCTTTCAAATATATTTTGGAAATTCTCCAACATACACTTTGGGTTTGGTGTAAGCTTTTGCAGTTTATCATTCGTAAAATCTGATTTGATGATAGAGATAGAGAAATGAGTGTTCACTACAAGAAATTTGATTTTTGACATCGCATTTTTTTCGTTACAAGTCGTTGGCAAAACTAATTTTTAGTAGTTTTGGTGTAAGTATTTAGTTAAAGGGTCTCTCCAACCCTCACACATGATGTAGGTTCAACTCTCTCCTTATATGAGGTGTTAATGTTTCAACCTCAAGTCTGTTGCATCATTTTTCTAAAATATTGTTATTGTTAACTTTTTTTTTTTTTAAACAAAAAATGTCTACGGGAGGGAATACGGATCCCTAAACACACATAGTTTGATTTTTATCAAACAATTAAAATATGTCACAAATAAAATTAAGACAACAAATAATCCAAATACATGTCCCTGTGAATATGTAAGGATCGGAATTTGAATCTTTGTATTGCTACCACTTATTCACTTTAAAAAGTGAAATTTTAACCACCAGACTATTCGATAAAAAGATAATAAAAATACTCCAAATCCATTATTTGGAGAATAGAGAATCAGACCCACAATTAACTTCTACTAATAATTAAGACAATGACCAAGATAAATTCCTTTTCAAAAATATAAATTTGACATATGTGCTATGCATAAATTTTCTTTTCAGATAATTACAGGATAAACTAATTTCTTATGAAAATGCACCTTATTTGAAATTCAGTTCAATCAATTAATTTTTGGTAGCTTTTGCAATACTAAATTTAGGTGTTTGATTAATATTGATAGACAAATGGTTGAATATCACTATATCAGAGTTATATAGTGTTTTAAAAATTGATTTAGATGGTTCAACCAAACACCTTCTAGATTTTTTTTACTTAAACAGTTTGATTACAATTTCATTTTAATTTGCGCGGTTTAAACTAGTCGAACTACGATTCAAATGTCTTCCAATTTATTTGAACATTTATTGAATTTTAAAACACTGCATGGCAAACAAAACGCTCTAGGTGACCGGCCTCAGGCGAACCATCTTGACTATGATGCCGCTCAGGTCATCAAATTAATATTAGAAAACATAGTAAATTTTACAAAAATAGAAAAGAAATATACTAAATTGCGGTGAACAAAAAATAGAACAAAACATTCCAAAGCCAATAGTGACATAGATCATGTCAAAACGAGATCATGTATCAAAAATTTCACCTTACTTATACATTTTGGACGGATAAAAATGTTCAACGTAATTAATTATAAAAGCGTGAATTTGTCAAACACTAGACAAAGCGAGATACAAATCCAAATAACAAATCCTATTCAAGATAAAAGGCGTGAATTCGTCAAATGCTCGACAAACCACTATATTAGCGGCCCCTGAGTAGACGAACCGGCGGGACCTTGCCATTGGCCCTTCCTATTTAACTCTATACCGGCCATAACAATCACTAAACCTTTTTTTATATATACCTGTTTCAATCGTGTAAGTTACCATCCACGTTATTTTTTCCTCTTTAATTTTCAATTATATAACCCGCCAAGCTGGACTTTGACAAAATGAATAGTATAATTCACTTGACCCATATTGAATTTAATTAGGTACACAACAAACACACACAACACACTCACTCATATCTATCTATATATTTCTTCCATAACCCCCTTTCAAACTTCACACATAACCATAATATAAACCATACACAAACCAAGTACACCAATTTAGGAGAAGAAAAAAAATATCATTATTTTCATATTCCTAACTATATATCATATACATCAAAAACACCATACACTTAAATTATTCTCAATTTTGTTCATAAAAAAATGGGTGTTGTGGGCACATGTGAAATTAGGAGACCGGAGCTTGAGGCCTTTCACCGGAATCTAGTGGCTACCGCCGGAATACACCGGAGAAAAGACGATGAAGGATTAAGAAAAAACAATTCTTTTGATTCTTGTTTAGATGATGATGACAAAGGAACAACCTTGGTTTGTGTCACTAGTGGTGTTTCATATTTGGGTCTTGCTTTGGTCAACCATCTTTTGGTCTTAGGTTATTCTGTTAGAATAACTGTTGACAACCCAGGTTGGTTTTTCTTTCTTAATTTCCTCAAAATTTCATTTTTCTTAATCTTTGGAAAAAACTAGTTCTGGGTTTTTAATTTTACTTAAAAATTGCTTAAGGTTCATAATTTTCACTATGTTCTTCCTAGTTCATGTTTTTTTAACAAAAAAAATCTATTTTATTTATTATGTTGAGTAAAATATGATTTTTTTCTCATAGGTAGGTATGAACAAACAAGAAACTATAGAATAATCATGTGAAAGACATATGTAAATGGATGGAAATATAAAACTAAAAAATTTGTAAATTGGTGGCAAATGGCAAATAGCAAAGTGGTAAATTTTATGGTCAAACTTAAATGATTAATAAGTTTAAGTTAAAAATGAATTATTTAGACGAATTTTTAATTTTAAAATTTTTACTAAATTTTATTTAACTCTCAGTCGAACTCTGAAACTTCAGGTTAATACATAGAAATGAAAGTTAAGAATAAAATGGCAATGTTAGTTTATGATGTTGAAATATAGTTTAAAATGTTAAATTTAGCTAGGTGGTTAGGTATGATAGAAAAAGGAAACATGGAATGGAATGGGAAATTCAGCAAATATGAACCATAAAATCCAACAACCCTTTGGAGATTTTCATTGTCAACTATAGAATTAAAATTAGTGGCCCCTCGTGCATTTTTTTCTAATTTACTTTATAGATTGTGTGGATGTGTGTGAATATATACTTCTAGCTTGATACCATTATCTTTTTGTTACATCATTATAATTACAATTATATAAATTTTAGTTGCATGAACTAAAATATTGTATTGTGTATGTTGAGATTAAAGTATGAAATATTTATTCACAAAAAAAAAATGATTAAATTGATTTTAATTATAAGCACTCAAGATGTAAAAATAACTACTAGAGTGAAATGTGACATATGATGAGAGTCGGGGACAATGAAATATGATGTATGTGTAAAAACTTTTTCAATAATTAATTAGTTTAAGACAATGAAATGTGATGTATGTGTAAAACCATTTTTAAATAGTATAAGTACATAGTTATTATTTTATTTTACGTAAAAAAAAAAAAAAATCTCTTTGTCATTGTCTTCAATGTAATTTATGAAGTCTACCGAATAAAATATAATTTTTTAAATCTGATTAGGTAAATTTAATATTTATTAAAGGTCAAATGAATATTTTGCTATGTCAAAAAACAAAACAGAATATTATGCTGCACCGCATGTGAGTGTAGTAGGGATTTTTGACCATATTGATTATTCAACTTTTCAATTTTGAATAGAAATTGAAATTATCAAAAAATAAAATAAAATAGGAATTGGTCTCTCACTTGTCAAAGTTTTTCACCATAAAAATAGCCGACTTATATATATATTTTTTTTTATAAATAATAGCCGGCTTATATTATATTCACGTAATTTCTATGTTTATGATTTTATGGTTTATTTTAATCATGCACTATCTTTTTATTTGTAATTTAGTGTATGTTCACAAACACCCAAAGATTGCTTCTGCATGTAATCCATGAATTAAGGGTTTTTTTTTTAGTTGTGTTTTTGTTTTTGAAACATCAATTTGTTTTTGAAAAGCCTGTTTATTGTTTAATAGTATACTATATTTCAAAACAAAACAAAAATACCACATCACATGTGGTGTAATCTTCAGAAAAAGAAAAATGCTTACTTGGCAAAAACAAAATATCTATAATAACATGTATGAACACTCCTCATATTAGGTGTGTCCGTGTCGGACACGTGTTAGTGTCGGTGTCGGTTATACTAAATTATGTCATTTTTTTAAAATTATTATCGGTGTCAATGTGTCATATTCGGTATCCGTGTCAGTGTTTGTGTTTCATAGATAATAACTCACTAAAATGTGTGTTATGAACTTGACTCAATTGATCGTACATTCAATTATATATGTAGGGGCGTGTTCGAACTCCGGTCATCCCACTTATCCATCCTTAAGGATAAAATTTCTAAAATATTTATTTTATTTATTTATACACCCCTCAAATAAGTAAACTATAGATGACCACCTAATGAGTGTGAATAAGTTGTTAACGATGTTAAATTTGTGGGAAAGAATCATTATCCGATTTTCGTAGAACATATTTTTAAAGTAGGGTAAATAATCGTAAATTGATCTATGATAATTATATCATTATGCTCTAAAATCTCCAAATTTTAAAAATATGTTGAAGGGTCTAAAAATATTTTTTCTTGATCTATACATTTGAGTGGAGATTAATCTTATAATAGGTTGTGAATTACTCACCGCTAGAGGGCCAAAGGGCCTAATTAGTAATTATGCTTGTTTGCTACCAATAAAGACAATGATATATTATATTGAAATAACAAATTTTAGAGAAATATACACAAGAAAACAAATGCAGATAATTTAGATTATAAAATTAAAATAATACATTGAGCCATTGTGAATCATATTTTACTATTTTTTTTGTCGCCGTAAAATCAACTTATAAGATGTAAAATAAATAACTTGATTATTTTTTTTACAATATAAATAACTTGATTATTTTTCTTTTGAGAGAGAATTTGATATCGTTATATAATTTAGGGTTAAATGTGTTTTTGGTCCCTATAGTTTCTTTGAATTTTGTTCTTAGTTCATGAAGATTTTTTTACACTTTTTAGTCCCTGAAGTTTTTCCCGTCAGTGTTTTTAGTCTCTATTTTTCATTCAACTCGTGCATATCATTCGAAATTTTAATTTTTTTCTGCGGTAATGTTTAGTACATTATATGAATCTTTCTTACAAAAGTTAAATTTTTTGAACAAAAGATAATTAAATATGAATTTTTTAGTTTGTTGCATATAAAAATTCATAAATAATACATCTTATGTTAAAAAATTCTAAATTTTTATCGATATGTTCTTATAATATTATAAACATGGATACAAAAAATTATTCAAAAATGTAAAAGTATACAAAATATACTAGAATTTGATTAAAAGTATGGACTAAAAACACTGACGGAAAAAACTTCAAGGACTAAAAAGTACAAAAAAAATCTTTAGAAATTAAAAACGAAATTCTGTAAAACTATATGGACCAAAAACATATTTAACTCTACCATTTATGATTGAGATTCATTTAGAAGAGTCTCATGCATGCTGTCAAAAAAAAGAAGAGTCCCATACTTTATAACTTATCTTTTTGGAAAAGATTTACAACACTATATATCTTGTGGGACTAAATGTTAATAATCATAATTCAAGACATTTATGCTACGTACAAGTTTGTGATAGTGGTACTCTACTAACTCTATACTAAAATAGAATTGAGTATAACACAAAGTTTACATCAAAATTAGTTCTTGTTTTCATTTGTGGTAAACATTTTATATATGAAATCCAAACAAATTACTATACTAAGGAATCATCTATGCAATTTTATTTGAACCTAAAGTATTCTTTTGGTTGAGTAGTCTAATAACTAGAAATTTCACCTTTAAAATAGATAAATGAGATAATTGAGATTCAAATTTCAGCCCATATATAATAATACAATGTCCCGCTAACTGGGTTAAGCTCACGAAAATGTACCTAAAGTGTTATAAAAATAAGGAAAATGCTAAATAGTACCTCCGAGATACTCTTTAAGCCTTTAAATAGTAATTTTTCTATACAATTTTTATGGAAATGCGTAAAGAAAGGGTTGCTAATTGTGTACACAAACAACCAATTTGTTGTTTGTTACGTGTACGGCATTGCAATTTATATATGATATAATTGGTTGTGATTTATTAATGCAGAGGACATAGAAAAATTGAGGGAAATGGAAAGATATGGAGAAATGAGAAATAATTTGGAAATAATAATTGCAAAGTTAAGTGATGTTGATAGCTTAGAGAAAGCATTTGAGGGATGTCGTGGCATTTTTCATACCTCTGCATTTACTGACCCTGCTGGTCTATCTGGCTACACTGTAAGTGTTTTTCTTTGTTTGTGTTTTGATTAATTGTTTTTTTTTCTTTTTTTCTTCATTTGTATGCTAGTTTGACTTTTAAAAATTGACTTGGTGATGAGTCTATAAGATTAAGGATACTAGGTCTTTAGTCAAACTATTAGATTATTGGTTGAATTAGGTGTTAAAATCCAAATCAAGTTAAAAAAAAAAAAAAAAACTAATCAAAAAATTGAATATTTTTTTTATGTATTTACATGTTCTTTTGTGAACATTGTATTGTTTCGATTTCGATTTAAACAAATGAATTTTAACTTTAAAACTAATCCAAACCAAACCACAAATACCCCTAGATTAAATCACGTGATTGATTGTACTTAATAATTTTGTCATATAAATTAGTTTCTATATTAAAATTTAAAACACTGAGTTTTTTCACTCCATTGTAGATTGATGTTTGAAAATTATTCAAAATATTAATTAATGTTGATTTTTGTGACTCTTTAGAAGTAGAAATTCATAGTTCTTTTCATAAATTATGAAGCATTCATATTTATTTTATCTTATTTTTGTCAAATTAACACCGATCGGATTTACTACCCGTAAATGTAAAGTGTTTAAAAGTGACAATGCCAAGTGACCAGTAACCAACCCAAATTTAATAAGTATTTAATTATTTGTTAGTACTTAGACTTTGTCATTTGAAATATCATACCTTACACAATGTAATATCTAACAATAAATTACTTATGTATGAAATATAGAAATCAATGGCTGAGATTGAAGTCAATGTAGCAGAAAATGTGATGGAAGCATGTGCAAGAACACCTTCAATTAAAAGATGTGTATTCACATCATCACTAGCTGCTTGTATTTGGCAAGACAATGTAAATTCAGAACTTACTCCTATTATTAACCATAGCTCTTGGAGCAGTGAATCACTCTGCATAGACAAAAAGGTAAATTTCCTCAACATTTTTTTCCAAATCATTTATTTTATTTTTGTATTTTTTTTTGTCAAGTAGCCTATTTAAAGGCTAGAAATTCCACCCTTAAAATGGATAAGTGGGATAACTGGGATTCGAATCTCGTCTCATACATATATAATGCAATGTCTCTGCCAACTGAACTAAGCTAATATGATTGTATTTTTTTTTTCTTCCTTTACAACATGTTTATGTAGGTGAGATGAAATATTTTATGACCAAGACCATACTCTTCAAATCAAAATTTTAAAACCTAGACCAAACTATCTAGTTCATCTTATTGAGTTGGAAATCAACCAGTTTGTGGGTTGGTTTGATTTCACTTATACCTTATTTTGGTCGAACCGGAATTCAATTGGGTTGAACCAGCTGGTTCAAAAAAAAATTGGGTTGAACCAGTTGAATCGCACAAATTGAACCGTTGTTGGTTCTTTATTTTTTGCATTATTTATTTATTTGTCATTTGATTCAACTATAGATGAATCAATTAAACGATTCAACCATAGTTATAGTTGAATCGAGTTGAATCGAATGAACCAATTGAACTATGATTTGCAAGGTCTCACCAATTCGAAATATGATACGATTTTTAAAATATTGCTTTTAATTATATGGCAGCTATGGTATGCATTAGGCAAAATGAGGGCAGAAAAAGCTGCTTGGAGAATAGCAAATGAAAGAGGTTTGAAACTCACTACCATTTGTCCAGCACTTATCACAGGTCCTGAATTTTATCCTAGAAATCCAACAGCAACAATTGCTTATCTCAAAGGTACAAAACTTTTGTTTAGATTATACTTCACCATTTTTTTTTATGAAATTATACTTTACCATCTTGTTACAACATAAACTTTTTTATTGGACTCAAATGATTATTCAGGAGAATTTGAATTCGATTTATGGTGGGAACAATTTTTAGCCAACTTTAATTGCATTGTGGTCGAACTCTGAATTACCGGAATCCATTCAGAAGGTTTAAAAAAAACTTCTTAAAACTAATTAATAATTAAAAATGTGAATGCAGGAGCACAAAAAATGTATTCTAATGGTTTGTTAGCAACAATTGATGTAAAGAAAGTTGTTGAAGCTCATGCATGTGTGTTCAAGGAAATGAATGGAAATGCTTATGGTAGATACATTTGTTTTGATAATGTAATTAATGCTCAAAGTGAAGCAGAGAAGCTAGCAAAGGAGATTGGAATGCCTAAAGAAAAAATATGTGGAGATGTATCAAATAATTCTATGCAAAGATTTGAGCTATCAAATAATAAGTTACGGAGACTCATGTCTAGGCCAATTAGGTGTTTTAGTGAATATTAGATGAAATCCTTGAAATCATGTTTCCTTAATGTCCTAAGATTTGTGGCATTTCTTTGTCTTAGCTAGTAGTTGCTAGAAAATAGATGAGATATGCTTTGGTTAGTTTTCTTTTATTGTCTATGATGAGTAACATGTAGTTTGTTTGGCCATGCTTGTATTCATTTATCATAAATTTATATATATATATATATATATATATATATATATATATCTTTATTCAATTTTGCTAAAAATAATACTCCCTCAGGTCCTATATATGAGAAAATGTTTACTTTTTAGATTTATTGTAAAGTTAATGTACACTGTACCTTTAGTCCTCCCCGTGAATATAAACAGTCCTGCATAGATTCTGCTGAGACTCCAAACACACTTACACTGCAAGCATATGTAGATGACAACAATTTGCAAGTCAGAAAGACGGAACATACATGTTTAAAAACAAAAATGCGCTATGGAGCACAGACAGAGACACAACACCAATATGTAGATACTAATAATATAATTTGAGAAAACAAAAGTGTGATTGAATATAATCAAATGTGTTTGTGTCATGTTGGTGTCCAACATCAACGCATTTTATACACGTGACACACATTCGATCTGCAGTAGACGATGTTTTAGACTTTAGAGAACACTAAAAATATTAACAAAACGGGAGAACTTTGAAGATACCACATTGACTCATGCGTGTTCATCCTCGACGCTAGCAGAGTCTGAACACAACAATATTGTATCTTTGAAGCTATATATAGATTAGAGGTTCAGTTTGTTCTGTTTTGAGCTAAAAGTTAATAATAGGAACAAGTTTAGAGGTAAAAGGCCACTTCCAAAAAGAGGACATATAAAATAAAAGATAGCCTCCAACTATATCAATGACAGCAAAATAAGAAATTTTGTTGATACAATTAGCAACATTCATTAGAAAGATATGTGTTAGAATATACAAGGAGGATATACCTTGTGAATCACCGGTACCTTCTGCAGTTGCAGCAAACACGGCCACTGTCAGCTACAGAAGGTTTCCTGAGCCTCGTCGAAACAGGAAAGGAGTAGAGAAGAGGGAATGAATTGAAGATACAGTGGATTGGAGAAGATGAAATTTGAGAATTTGGAGGATCTGAATCGTGAAAATTTGCGTTAAGGAAAAGAAATTTAGGGGAAAAGATAGTTCACTATTTTACATTAAGGAAAATTTAGGCATTGCGGTAGACCTAAAATGTTGACTTTGTATATTAAGAAAAAACACTCATTCTTAATTCAGATTTAGATGTTTCTATCACCAAATTCTTTTGCGCATTTTGCTACTGATTTCGATTCATGTTAGATTCTAGTAGAATGTATCACTGCCACAAAATAATATTGGAACCAAACAACACTGAAAAGATAGATGTTGATCTTCTGATATCAAGATCAGTGCCACAATCAACATCACAATAAACCTGTAGGTAACATAAAGAAGTGTGGATTTAGCGTAAAATAAAAGTTAACACAGTGATAAGGAGGAAAATAATAGAATCATCTTTCACATAAGCTTCAAAATTATCAGAACATAAGCTTCATACAAATGTCAAAGAAAAATCTTTTCTTATCTCAACTAACAAATACAATCCAACATGAAAATTAAGAACATCTTATACAACAGACAATGTATGTTACCAATTTATAATGACATATTGTCTATGACGTCTAATGACATTTCGTCTTTCTTCTCTTGTTGATCCATTGTATCACAAAGAGCTAATCCTCTTGTCTCTGGCAAACCAAGCAGCATAAAACATGACAACATGATAACTAGTCCAAACACGCCGTAAGAGAAAATGTCGTTTTTCCTCCCAGCAGATATCAGAAATGGGGTGAAAACATTGCCAAAAACAGTAGCTTGTCCCACCAATGATGTTGCAGTGTTTCTCACACTTGTTGGAAATAGCTCTAAAATGTAAACGAGAAACACATTGAAAGCTGTGCAAGCACTGAAAAACGATGCCATCGCTAATCCAACTCGAATTTCTTGTAATCCTGATCCAACAAAAACACACATTATACAACATACACCACTAGCTATTGCGAATACAAGAATTGATGGTTTTCTTCGGCAATTCTCCAAGAAATAGGTAGCCACATAAGCAGGTATTTCCGTCAAGGCATTGAATACAACAGCCAAGTAAATGTTGAATCCTAAGTTCCCAACTGCTAATGGCATACCAAAATACACCATTCCAATTCCAACACCGAGCACCATTGTCGCCACCATTCTCTTTAAAGCCCAACGTCTTCCAAACAATTCGGCCATCGATGAGAAGAGTTGGAAAACTGAAGCCTTTTGTTTATTCACCGGAGCTTCAATTACTGACGTCAAATCATTACCTCCATTCTCTAATGAAGAAACTCCTGTGAGCATTGCCATAGCTTCTTGATGTCTTCCTTGCGTTAGAAGCCACCTTGGAGACTCGGTAACAAAGATATAGGCGAGAACTGAGTAGCAAATGGCAGGAACCGACGTGCAAACGTAAACCAATCTCCGCGAATTAAATCTATTGAAATAAGCTATACCAGGCAGTGACATATACCCTAATGTGAAGCAGAAGTATTCGAAAATACCAACAGTGAACCTCCATTCAGTACTAACTTTCTCGGCAAGCAAAACCAAAACACAAGTTCCTATTGACGAACTCAAGAAGCCAATGACAAATTTAAAAGCAGAGTAAATCCAAATATTGGTGGAGAAAACTATGAGAATTGAAACTATAGACATTGAAAAACAGGACATAACAATTGTGTTCTTTCTTCCAAGTGAAGTATCGGCTAAAGTTGAGAGAAGAAACGAACCCAAAAGACAACCAATGAAGAAGGAAGATTGCGGTAAACCTGTTACGAAGCTACTAGCACATTCAAGATTCCATTGAGATATGACTGTTTTGTGTGAGGGTCCATCCCATGACCATGAAGATTTAGGGATATTGCATATATTAGAATCTGAGTTGCATAATGTTGAATTTGTGCAATGCCATGTTGGGTATTCATCGGTGTATATCGTTATGAACGATTGTTGTGAATCAAAAAACGATGCAAATGAAATAAGAACACACTGCACAAATTCTAACCAACCAAATCTTCCAAAACCCTTTTCTATTATATCATCTGTTGAAGGCAATACTTTCTCCTCCTGCTCAACAGAATCAGCAGTATTTGTTACTCAATTTTCAATTGTCATAGCTATTAAAACTAAAATCAAATTCCTAAGCTAGTATCTTAACCATAGTTACACAAAAATTATACTACATTATTATTATTAGGGTTACTTAGTTCCTGAAGATTTTTTCCACACTTTTTAGTCCCTCAAGTTTCATCGGTCAGTGTTTTTAGTCCCTGTTTTTAATCAAACTCTTGTATACTTTCGTATTTTTGAATGATATTTTGTATTCAAGTTTATAATATTATAAGAACATCTCCGATAAAAATTTAGAATTTTTTAACATAAAATGAATTTTTTATGAATTTTTATGTCCAAAAAACTAAAAAATTCATATTTAATTCATCTCTTGTTAAAAAAAAAATTGTAATAGAGATTCATATAATGTACTAAACATGACCGCGGAAAAAAATTTAAAATTTCGAATGACATGCCTGAGTTGAATGAAAAGTAGGACTAAAAACACTGACTGATCAAACTTCAGGGACTAAAAAGTGTGAAAAAAATCTTTAGGGACTAAAAACGAAATTTTGCGAAACTATAGGGACCAAAAACATATTAAACCCTTATTATTATTATTATTATGTAATGCATGAGTTGAAGATTGCAAAAAGTAATATTTGAAAGTAAGTGAATAATAAAAAATACTAGAGAGATGTTTGTTATTTGCACAAAATAGTTAGACACATAAGGATAGTTTTGTCATTCTGTCTTTAGAAAGAAAGGGCAAATTTGTCAAATAAAAAACTTTTAACTTTCTTTTTCCTCAATTCCACCATTTTCCACAACCATGTTAGAGAAACTGACTGACTAGCACCACAACAGTCTTGTCCTCCACCATTGTGATTTAATTATATGTGAAATCAAGTCTGATGAGCAGCCTTCAATCAAAAGGAAAAATGTACAGTTTGAACACAGAAAGGGACAGTGTGGTGATGACAGTGGTTGATGACAGAGTGGCGACGACGAAGATCGGTTCTGAACGGTTTGAACGATGGTGGTGGAATGAACGGCGACGTGTGTGAGAGAGAGAGAACGAATGGTGATGGAGAGAGGTACGCCGGCGGCCGTGGAGGCCTTGGTGAACCCAGGCGAAGAGAGAGATGGTGAAGAAAGGAAACAAAATGAGAGAAAAAAAAATATTACTAGAGTATTAAGTAACGGTGTTTATGGTACAGTATTTACCTGGGAAGAAGAAGGTTGAGGAATGAAAGAATCTAACTCTTGAATATCGCCCATCAGTGTGCATGTATAGCATAAACACTAAACATGTGTTAACAAGATTTTAGGTTTAATTAGGTTTACTGTGTAAGAGAATGAGAAGTCTTGGTCTGGTCTATTTAAAAAATAATAACCCTGGCGTGAGCCAAAACGGGTCGGACCAATGGTCATAGCATGAGGCCCAAATTATTTTGAGCTCTGCTATATATCATAGCGGATTGATATTCTCTACCTTTTCTGCGGGAAAGGTATGTAATTTTCAGACAATCTTAGCCAATTGATCAATAAAATACACCAGATCTCGCCACATGTTAAATATTTTCTTTTTAAGTTAAAACTAATATAGTGCAATAATTAGTTGTTTTTCCCCCTTAACTCAAATGTCCACCGCCCACCACCATCCACTATTGAGCCGTCGTCCGCCGTTCACAATGGATCCACCGTCCACTGTCTAATTGACTCCCGTCGTCGTCAACCAACGAAAAATTAAAACGAAACTTCACCGAAACACGACTTGACCATTGCCGTGGAAATCGTTGTCATGTTGTTGCTGCTACAACCACCAATTTTCTCCATTCAATGAATTATTCACTTCTAGTCGCGGCGGTCGAAGTCGAAATAGCGGCGGCAGGCAGTCAGCGTAGACAACAGTGATGCAGCCATTCACTCATTTGGATAGGACGGTGGCGTAAAATCCGTTTACTTGGTGTCTTCCTTTTTTCATTTCAATTGAGTCTTTTTTTTGTCTTAGATGAAGTGACTGAAATTAAGCTCACATATAATTGTGAGATCCCGGGTTCGAATCCGGATCACGACGTCCGACCTAACAATTTCAACATTTTTTGTCAGTTGAGCTAGGACTTATGGGACATTTCAATTTGGTTTTTTAATGTTAAGAACACGTGTCTCAATCTCCACCGTAAGATTTATCTAATGGCCCATAATGACTAAAAGACAGGTGACTTTGGCGGGTTAAAGTTAGACAATATCAATCCATAACATAGCAGTGCTATATATGTTAATGTTAACACCATTTTCCTACACCATATGCATAGGGTTGGGAATAGGACAGGCCGGCATATAAGGGCCTACGACCTAACCTACATAGTCTCAGATCAGGCCAGACTATTTTCTAAATAGCCCGGGCCAAAGCTTCTTTTTTTAGCCTATTTAGTTTTAAAAACCAGACTACATGCCATAAAAAAAGTTTTTTATGTGTACTAGGCCTGCCTTTTTAAATAAATACGAATAATATTTTATTTTTTTGGTCAAGTAGTCTAGCGGTTAGAAATTCCATACTTAAAGTGGATAAGTGGGATGACCGGGGTTCGAACCCCAGCCCCCTGCATATATAATGCAATGTTCAACCAATTGAGACAAGCTCATGAAACGTATGAATAATATTTTTATTAATATTATTATATATTAAATTTTGTACCTTGGTTAAATTATAAATTTGTTAACCTTTTTGTAGGTTAAGTTTATTAATCTACATTATTTCGTAAAAAAAAAGTTTGTTAATCTACATTAGTTTTGTCACATATATAAATGTATTATTATAAACTAAAATTGAAATATGATGTTGTATATGTGGAGTTGATCTACTCAATGAGATCTTTGAATTCAACGGTTGGATTGAAGTAAATGGAGACTTACTCCTTGAGTCAACAGATCCCCACACACACACACACACACAATCAAATTCTCTAACTATCATGTTTTTTTTTAATCAAACAAACTTACTGCATTTCATTAACTACTAAATGTTCAATACATAAGGGAATATTCTCAAATCTATGGAAGCTAGACCAAGAATTGGCCGCCCTAGCAAGAGTATGAGCAACCGAATTCGCTTTCCTCCTAACAAACTTAACCTCAAAGTTTAGAAAAGACGACATACAACTAACAATATCATGAACAATTGACAGAAACTCAGAATTGCCTCTACGCTTCATCTGAATAGCCTCTACCAGCACTTTCGAGTCACTTTCAAATTGAACTCGATCAAGTCCTCTATGTCCAGCTTCTTCCATTGCTAAAAGTAAAGCTCATGCTTCTCCCTCTACAGAAGACATCACAGTTTGCTGCCACTGTGTCATACCAACCATGACTTGACCCCCTATTATTGCGAACACACAATCCCACCGAGGTCCTTCCAGAGCCAGGCACAAAGGCAACATCAACGTTGCATTTTACCCAGCCTAGAGCTGGTTTTTCCACCTTACCAGACCTGCTTCTGTAGTCCTGCTCTCATTATTACTCTGTAGCTTATGAACTGAGTACCAATCACTCCAAGCATCAATAGCATATCGTCCAATTTGGCGTGGCGTCTGGACAATATCATTCCACAACTTATCATTACGATTTTGCCAAATACACCAGAGTAACATGGCCACTCTACCAACTATATCACTACTCTCATTGCTGCACACAGCGAAAATACGATCCATAGCATTAGATTGTTGGTACGCATCATTATGTAGGACCGACGACAAACAGTTGTACACCAACTATCTCGGGCTACTGCACACATAAAGAATATGTGAATCTCATCCTCAATCTCCTCATCACACACAGGACAATTGAGATTACACTCCACTCGTCTTTCCAACAGTCGATAACGAGTCGGGAGACTATCATGTTAAATATAAAAAGAGTGTACAATTTTTTTTTTTGAACAAGCCAAAATTAGATATATATTATAAACAAGGAGTCTCCTCAGCACAAGGTGTACCAAGGAAACCAAAGTAAAGTTACAAGTGGTCACCATACAAATCCAAAAAGCTATCACAGGCCCAAACAAAGCATAGGACTAGACCACCAACTATGGTAGTTTAAAGCTAAAGTACAACTCTTCGCTGTCAACCATCTAAAGGAAAACGTCTTGATCTTGTCCAACATATGAAGTGAAGAATTTGCTGAGCCTCTGAACAATCTGTGATTTCGTTCTGTCCACACAACTCACACGCATGCAAGCCATATGAGCTGCATAAACGAACGACGCGCTCGAGTACCACCTGCTGAAGTCGTGAACTAGATAAAGTGATCTGATAGAGTTTGAGCTGTCACCGAGGCCGAACCAACCCAAGAGCTAACAAGCGACCATAGAGAGCCAAACATACTACATGAGAGAAACACATGTTGAGCCGACTCTACCGCACCGCAGCCCGAAACACAATGGCTATCCCCGACTGGTAGAATACCTCGAGAGATCAGGTTCACTTTGGTAGGTAGCCTATCCCGCAAAAGACGCCACGCGAGAATGAAAACCTTCAAAGGAACCTGCGGGTGCCAAATGAGGCATGTGGCCTGACTCGTCAAAAGCTGGTACGCACCACAAATAGTATATCCGTTATCCACGTCAGGCTGCCATAACCATCTATCTACAGAGTGAGCCTGCAATGAAATAGTAAGAAGTAAAGCCTGACACTCCCCCAACAACTCCTCCTCCCACGCCCGCAATGGCCGCCTCCACACCCCGGCATCCCCTCATATCCCCCACCCCAACTGGAACATATCGGCTACAGAATATGATTTGTTCACTGCCAAGTCAAACAGCCTCCCAAACCGCTCACTCAAAGGGGTCTCATCCACTCAAGGATCAGTCCAGAAAAAAGTATCAGTCTCATCCCCTACCTGTCTCGAGATATGCCCCCCAAACCACCCTCCCTCAGTCTCACCGCCACCATCCCGGATACGCACTACCTCCCTCCACCACGATGACCCTCGCAACCCTCCTGCACATAAGATTTCTCTCTCCTCCACATACCTGGCTACCAACACTCGGAACCATAATCCCTCCCTATCCACTAACATCCTCCAACACCACTTTCCTAAAAGAGCCAAGTTGAACTCCTTTAGCTGCCTAACCCCCAAACCCTCATACTCCTTTCGTAAGCAAATAGTTTTCCAGCCAACCCAAGAGATTTTCCTAATTAAAATAGATTCAATAGAAGCGATAGTACCTGAGGGAGCTTTGAAGAAGGAAAGAGCATAGACAGACAGAGAGGTCAACACAGACTTCAACAAAATTAAACGACCGCCAAAAGAAAGAAAACAACTTTTCCAACCCGATAATCGTCTCTTTAAACGTGTCAGAACTAGTTCCCAAAAACTCAAACGCCTAGAATCGCCCCCAATGGGGAGGCCCAGATAAAGGAAATGAATCTTTCCCACTCTACAGCCTAAAGCTGACGCCGCCTCACCTAACTAGAAATCGGGGATATTAACCCTAACCAACATACTTTTGTTGAAATTCACCTTTAAACCTGACATAGTCTCAAAAAGAACAATCACAACCCTCAACGCTCGGACACTCACCCAACATTTATTCCACATCAAAAGCATGTCATCAGCAAACTTCAGGTGAGACACCGAGATCGGGGCACTGTTACCAACCCATGTAAACCCTCAGCGGCCAACAAGAAGAGGAACGAATATAAGGGATCCCCTTGCCTTAAGCCCCTCTCAAGAGGAAACTCATCAGTTGGGCTTCCATTAACTAAGACAGATGCGGTAGCCGTACAAACACATTCCTTAATCCATTTCCTCCAAGGAGTTGGGAAACCCATTCTCCCCATTACCGCATCTAGGTAACCCCAATCCACTGAGTCATAACCCTTCTCAAAATCGCAACTCCTTCTTAGCCTGACGCGCCTCATCCACTACCCTATTCGCAATAAAAATACCATCGATGGAGATAAGCCGGAAGTCATTCAACTGTTGAGGGCTCTCGACTTTGGGTATCAAAGCAATGAAGGTCGCATTTATACCTTTAGTCAACCTACCGTTCCGATGAAACTCCGTAATAAAGTGCATGACATCACCTTGCATCTGAGTCCAAAAATCTTTGATGAAACCAAAATTAACACTATCTGGACCCAGACTTTTAAAACTATCGCAGTCCCACACAGCTGTCTTCACCTCCTCTAGCGAGAAAGGCTTGATCAAACTACTTGCCTCAGCCGAGGGCAGCCATTTAAAAGTAAGAGAATCAACCCCCGGCCTTTCCACGTTTACAGCCTTGAAATGAGACGCAAAATGGGAGACTAACGCATAACTGATTGGGACCACCCCCTTCACAGTAATACCACCCACCTGCAAGGACGAGATAGCATTACCCCGCCGACGATTAGCGAGGACAAAGTGAAAATACTTAGTATTGGCGTCCCCTTCTTTAAGCCACCGAGACCGAGACTGTTTCTAGCAAATACTAGCATTCATCCTAGAGAAAGAGTGTATGTCTGACGTAACACCATGAAGCTCCATAACCTCCGCAATAGAGAGGTCCACCTCTTCCCCCTTCACATCAAGAGCCGCAACCCTGTCTTATAGAGACTCAATCCGACTAGGCAGATTATGGGTATAAGTCTTACGCCAATCTTTCAGCGTCATCTTAATCATCTTAAATTTTTCTTTAAGCACAAAACCGCCTCAGCCATCAACCTGATAAGAATTCCACTTGTCCTTCACAAAAGTATTGTAGCCAGGGACATCCTTCCAGCATTTAAGCATCCTCGCGGGACGAGGTCCCCACTCTTCCTCGTTCTCAACCAGGACTATGGGACAGTGGTCAGATAACCCTCTCATTCGAGCTACCTGCATACAATCTGGCCAAGTCAAACATCATTCCCCCGAAAGCAAGAACTTATCCAAGCGACTCATCGAAAGTCCATCCCCTATGAACCAAGTGTACAATTTTATTGGTCTATTAGCTCTTTAATATATTAAAATAAAAATATAATTATTTATTCAAATATGTTTATGTGAAATAGGCTTTTAAGCAGACTATAACATGTCATATCAGGCTTTCAAAATGTCAAGCTCAGGCCTAAAATATGAGATATAATCAACACTAAATTTTTGGAGGCCTCAACACTAAATTTTAATTTTGAGATTCTATAATAATAATAATTATTATTATTATATATTGTTAGTGTTTATAAAATATGAGATATTCTCAATAAATTAATTTTGGGTCCTATAATAATAGTTATATATTATCAATGTTCATAAAATATTATATGTTTAGTAAAAAAAATCATAGTCAAGTAAAAAAATAATAATTACACATTTCTTGATTAGCAATTTTCTCCTCTCCCAACTGAATTTTCTCCATACACGAGTCATGAAATCGAACTCCTGACCACATGTTTAAGAAGACCAAAAACCTGATCGCTTGAACCAATTCATTGATGATTTTTATTATGTTGCTTATAATTAAAATAGAAGACAAATCTTTTTAATTTTTTAACATTTTTTATTAAGGGCCCATTTTTAATATTTAAATCGGGTATCCAAATAATCGAGACCGGCCTTGTTAAAACGTTATTTAGAGGTGCTTGAATTAGTGTCCAAATTATGAGTCGGAATCCGTCAACGCGAGATGTCAAAATTATTAAGGGTCCATATATATATATATATATATTAGGATCCGTTGACATTAAGTGTCAAAATTTACTTTAATACCAAATCTTATTCATTTATTTATTTGATCTTTAGGCTAATATTTATTCATTTAATATCTAATTTAGAATAAAAACAAATTAGCTAAAACAAATATTTTAATATCTAACAAATCATCTCCTTCCTTTTGTGAAATGAAACTCACCTTGTTCCCTAGTCCAACTTAATTTGCTCAGCTAGTACAAGTCTACCAACAATTATATGCATCATCATCATCTTATTCTTCTTCAATATTTTCATAAATACATACCAAAAAATGTTGAATACAATATACAATTTTTTATAGTAAAGGCACGGTCAATAATTTTTGTACAGGGAAAGGAGGGGGTGCCTAAAAAAAACTTCACTTTGGTGGCGCGATATATGGAGATTGGGCAATGCGGAAGAAGGTGAATGGTTCCTTAATAATATTAGTAGTATTCTCAGTGATAGTATATTAGTTTTTGAAAAAAAAATGGTTAGGTACGACACCTTTAAGTGTTGCGAATCAAACTCTTTGCAACAAAGCTACTTAGCAAGATGGTAATATAGCGGAGGATATGGGAACATGAGATAATAATATTTGGTCGTGGAAGATGGTCTGGTATGCTACTCTTAATGATACAGAAGCAGATGCAGCGCGCGAATTACAAGATTTGTTAGTGCAGTTTGGTCCAAATCGTAACGGCAGGGCGCAAATGGAAACCAAATTCTGCAGGTTTATTCTCGGTCCGCTCAGCAATACCAATTATGAACAACAACAAAAAAATTGGTTTACAAATGTTGCCAGCGAGGATCAAACGTAATATGGGTGCTCGGGATTCGGTTTGAATCAGTTTTGAGGCAAAAATTCATCCGATTCAAAGTTAAAATTACTCTCGGTTCGGTTTTGGATGACTAATTAAAAAAAATCTGATCCAATTCGATCCAATTTTGTGCTGTTTAATTTGGATCAGTTTTTGGATATTCAAATTACAAATTGAATTTATTTTTAATTAAATATTAATATTATGAATACACGGTAAAATAATATATTTAATGTAAAATATAATATTAATATGTTTAAAATTAATATTTTGAAATGACAATTATCAATTATATTTTAAACTTATGAAATAGTAAAGAGAAATAGATTAAATTGAACAAATAAGTATTATTGAAAAAATGAAAAATCAACTATTAATATGTTAATGCAATATATCATACTAATAAAAAATTAAATAAATATTAAAAAATATGTATGTGGTTTGGATCGGTTTTATAAAATCAATCCAATATCTAATCCGATCAAGCGGTTTTCACAAAAGAACATCCAAATAAATCCAAAAAAATTCGTTTTTTTGCGGTTTTCGATTTTTTGAGATCGGTTTGCGGTTTTTATTTGGATTAGTTTGAATTTGGACACCCCTAAAAAATAAAACTTTATGCATGCTACCCAAAACTCTCACCACTAAACCAAACATAATGACTTATTATTAACAAATTTAATACAACAAATTTTGAACCCTACAAGTTTGGTTGGAGGCATATGCACTCTCATGCTAAAGTGCGATGTGGATCCTCAGCTCCCAAATTATCTGCAGCTATCTCTGCTGCTATATTATCAACCATTTGATTTTATTGACGGTGGAGATATATGTAATTAATGTGAAGAGGCTCCGCACAACTTCACTCTTTCTTTTTTGTATTCTTTTCGGTGGAGATAATTTGGCGGCTTGTTTTTGAATGAATAATAAAAGAGATGAAGCTACATTTGTTTGTTTCCATACATTAATGCTAGATTGCTAGCTACTTCCATGATGAGTTCAGATCTGCATGTGCTTCTCTTAAATTCTTTCTTCTGCTGGTAACTTTAACTTTTGTTTATAAATTTGAAAGTAAGTCAATTTTATGAAAGATCAATTTAAATGATTGTCCGTGAATGTAGTATGACTAGTGTGATGAACCGTGCATGCACGGATGTATTTTATTTATTTTTTTGATAATTGGATGTATTTTATTTTATTATATTTTTATTTTTGGAAAAAATGATTTAATGGATATGATTTTTATTTTTTCAATTTAATGATTTAATGCATATGGTAGATAACAAATTATTAAGAGATGAAGTAAATAAATCTACACAAAAATTATAATACATATAAAGAAAGATGTGAAATCCTTGCCTTTGAAACATAGAAGTAAGATCCTTGAATGAGTATCACCTATAAAGAAAGACAAAAAAAAATGACAATATAAGTCTCAAACAAAGTAACTAATAAATTGCATAGGAAATGGTTAATTACCTTAACCATTTTTCATATGTTAATGTTTCCCTTTGATTGTCGATGGAATCTAATTAAATACACTTTCCATTTCCAGGCTCCAAATCTGCAAAACAAATGCAATAACAAAAAGGAAATAAAGATTGTTAGTCCAATTTTGAAAAAAATGGAGAAAAAAGAAAGAGAAGGAGGACAATTTTGACAGTTTTGTTGTGTAAAATTCTTGGCCCAATTGTATTGGTATTTATAGAGGAGAAACTTGGGCATCAAGATTTTTTTGAATTTAAAAAAACTGTCTTTGCCAAACAAAACCCGTGGTGTGGGCCATAGAGTATATCCAAAATATAAACAACCATTTATTTATTATGAGATATTTTAATTTATTTTTTGTTCTTAAGAATTTACAAATTTTTGTAGTCCCTGGTATTTCCATTAGTATATTATAATTTAAGAAAAATAATATGATAATGTAAATCAAACAAAAATTGTTATTGCATAATTCAATTTTTAGAAGGCGGGGTTGAATCCAGTTTGTTTAATTGTGTGAAGAATACCACACGTTTTGTTTTAGTTGGCATGAGACATACTCTGGTAAGTTTTGTTTTTTTGTATCATGATCATCCATTTTTAAAATTAATTTATGGTTGTTGTAAGTGTTATTTGATATATAATAATTAACTCTACAAATATGTTATACCAAATAAAATACAACACAATACTTTTATCTTTATAGTTAGTTGGTTAGTATAATTTTAAGTAGAGTTGTGACCAATGTTAATATATTTGTTAATTTAACAAAGTAGATATTCGTCTTGGCTACAAAAAAAGAAAATAAATACATTTAATTTTAGGACAATGCATCCTATTTATTGTTTTATTGTGTAAAAATATTGGTCAATCCTATAAGTATAAATTAAATATTCAGTTTTTAATGACCCATATAAAAATTACCTTACAAACAATATAAGAATGAAATGACAATACTAAATTTATGCGTTGAAACTCGTTTTCTCAAATACTATGTATTTTTAATATTGCAACCATATATTTAAAAATATTATTGAGATGACCAAATAGACAATAATAATAACAATTGTAGAATGTAGATTACAATGGTGGGTTAACATTTTCTGTTTAGTTTTATCATCTTTTTTTATCTTAAATTTGTTTCCACGAATGTTGTTTATAAACACCATACAATTCTCATAAAGATTAATATGTAAGATTGTCATATGTATCTAAATAATAAAACATAATTTTTTTTTTTCAATGTTATATATTAAATACAACATATATAATCCATGAGTTTTAGCACCAAATGAAAACAAACTCTTTGGAGTTCAATGCATGCTTCAATTGATTAATTGAAGCTTTAAAGAATAGAAAGTTTGTTTGTGAACCATTGTTTGTGATTAAATTTAACTCTGATACAATCAATTTTCATCACATCATTAAGTTATTTATGCACCAAAATTATTTATCCTATATTTAGTATATTGCAAATTTAATAATAATGATATGACAATGTAAATTTATGCATTGTAAATAGTTTTTGCAATTGCTATTTATTTTTAATATTGCAACCATATATTTAAAATTATTATTGAGATGACCAAATAGACAATAATAATAACAATTTTAGAATGCAGATTACAATGGTGGGTTAACATTTTTAGTTTAATTTTATCATCTCTTTTTATCTTAACTTTTTTTCCGCGAATGTTGTTTATAAACACCATACAATTCTCATAAAGATTAATAGGTAAGATTGTCATATGTATCTAAATAATAAAATATAAACAAAACATTTTTTCAATGTTATATATTAAATACAACATGTATAATCCATGAGTTTTAGTACCAAATGAAAACAAACTCTTTGGAGTTGAATACATGGTTCTAGTTGATTAATTGAAGGTTTAAAGAATATAAAGGTTGGTTTGTGAATAATTGTTTGAAGCAAATTTTGAATTTATAGAAGATGATCGCATATTAAAAAAGTTTACAAACTTTAGATTTTAAATTAAATCCAAGAAATAATTTGTGGGGAAAATTTGGCTCTCAATCGCAGTTGAAAGTAATTTAACAAAAAATGTAATATTAAATCATAATCTACGAATATTCAGTGTTAAGATTAATTTATGTTGTCGTATGTGTCATTTCACATATAATACTTAGTTCTCCAAAAATTGTATATGAAACACCATACAATACTTTTATTGGTATTGTAAGCTTTTAGCCTAAATTTATGTAGAGTTTTCATATTGTTAATATATTTGTCAGTGGAACCAAGTAGATACACGACTTTTCTACAAAGAAACAAAAGAAGTACATTTAATTTAATACAATGCATTCAATTTATTGTTTTGTTTTGTAAAAATACTGGGCAATCCTATAAGTATAAATCAAATATTCCTTATTTAATGACCCATAAAAAAATGACGTTACAAACATTATAAGAATAACACAACAATACTAAATTAATGCATTGAAATTTGTTTTTGCAGAGGAGTTGTCTTTTTAAAGATACACCAAGAGTCCAAAAGCTTATTTTCATAATGGTATAACAAAACAATAATAATAGTAACAATTTTTTAATTTTATATTCTAAATAGGTTATACAATTAAATCTTTTATTTTATCTTTAGTTGAGTAAGTATTTGGTAGAACATATATCATATATAAATAAGAAAAATTGAAAATGTATAATTAGATTTACGAAGTTTAAAAATTTTCAACATTTCAGTAAATACTATCAAGCAAAAAGGTTGTTGTGGGAACAATTGTTTGATTCCAAAAAAGCACCAACATAGAATCCAAAAAAAGGAATAGACTGTCATGTCAAATTTATATCAATAATAATAGTAACAATCAATTCAGTTTATATTGTAAATCGATTATACTTTTATTTCATTGCTCCTCTCTTTGATGGTTTAAGTATTTCAACAATTTTTTTCTTTTCTCCATTATTTATACTCATTTTCCACACTAATACATTGTAAATTTTTTTCGAAATTTTCACCATTTCAGTAAATACCATTTAAGCAAAAAGGTTGTTGTGGAAACAATTGTTTGATTTAAATTATAAATTAACAAAAGATGATAACTTATTAAAAAAATAAACAAACTTTGAATTCCAAATTTGATCCAATATTAATTTGAGAGGGAAATTATGACTTTCAAATAGGTGTTGTATTAGATGTAATCGCAATAAAAAAACAAAAGCAAATTCTACGAATCTACTGACTAATAGCTGTCATCCAATTTACAATTTACATCCAAACAAATCCTTAAGTAAAATTTGATGTTTCTCCAAAATCAATCTAATTAAATGAACTCTCATATAATCAATTTTCATCATACTATTAACATATTTATTCAACAAAAATATTTTTGATATATTTAGTATATTGCAAGTTTAATAACATTGAGATGATAATGTAAATTTTTGTATTGTATATAATTTTTGCAAATGGGTTGTATTTTTAAAATTGCAACCATTCATTTAAAACTATTACTTACATAACCAAATAGACAACAACAATAACAATGGTAGAATTCAAATTACAATGATGAGCGTGTTATTTAACATTTTAAGTTTAATTTGATTGTCTCATTTTATCTAAAATTTCTTTCCACAAATGTTGTATATAAACACCATACAATTCTTATAAAGATTAATATGTAAGATTGTTATATGTATCTCAATAATAAAACATAAACATAAAACATAATTTCAATGTTATTTATTAAAAATAACATATATAATCCATGAGTTATGGTACCAAATGAAAACAAACTCTTTGGAGTTCAATGCATGCTTCAAGTTGATTAATTGAAGCTTTAAAGAATAGAAAGGTTGGTTTGTGAACCATTGTTTGAAGCAAAAAGGTTGTTGTGTAAAAAATTGTTTTTTCAAATTATAAATTAACAGAAGATGATTACTTATTAAAAAATAAACAAACTTTGAAGTTCAAATTTGATCCAAGATTAATTTAGTAGGAAAATTATGGCTTTCAAATAAGTGTTGTAATAGATATAACACTATTCAGAAAACAAAACCAAATTCTACGAATCTACTGACTAATAGCTGTCATCCAATTTACAATTTACATCCAAACAAATCCTTAAGTAAAATTTGATGTTTCTCCAAAATCAATCTAATTAAATGAACTCTCATATAATCAATTTTCGTCATAATCTACGAATATTCAGTGTTAAGATTAATTTATGTTGTCATATGTGTCATTTCACATATAATACTTAGTTCTCCAAAAATTGTATATCAAACACCATACAATACTTTTATTGGTATTGTAAGCTTTTAGCATAAATTTATGTAGAGTTTTGATATTGTTAATATATTTGTCAGTGGAACCAAGTAGATACACGACTTTTCTACAAAGAAACAAAAGAAGTACATTTAATTTAATACAATGCATTCAATTTATTGTTTTGTTTTGTAAAAATATTGGGCAATCCTATAATTATAAATCAAACATTCCTTATTTAATGACCCATAAAAAAATGACGTTACAAACAATATAAGAATAACACAACAATACTAAATTTATGCATTGAAACTCGTTTTTGCAGAGGAGTTGTCTTTTTAAAGATACACCAAGAGTCCAAAAGCTTATTTTCATAATGGTATAACAAAACAATAATAATAGTAACAATTTTTTAATTTTCTATTCTAAATATGTTATACAATTAATTCTTTTATTTTATCTTTAGTTGAATAAGTATTTTGACACTTTGTTTATCTATTCCATTATTTATATTGATCTTCTACACTAATACATTATAATTTTCTTTCCAATATTTCATTGTTTTAGTAACATTGTGAAATATACATATGAACATGATTTGAATACATTTATTTTGTAATGTAAAAAAATAAAATCAAAAATAGTAATAACATAAGACAGAAAATACTTTTATCGTTATTGTTAATTGGTTAGGATAAAATTTAGTAGAGTTGCGATCAATATTAATATATATGTTAGTTGGACAAAGTATATACACATCTTCCGTATAAACAAAGAAAATAAATACATTTAATTATAATACATTGCATCATATTAATTGTTTTTTTGTGTAAAAATATTGACCAATCCTATAATTATAAATTAAACATTATTTCTTTAATGACAGAAATAAAAATGACCTTAAAAAAATATAAAAATGACATGACAATACTAAATTTATGCATTGAAACTCGTTTTTTGGAAATGTGTTGCCTTTTTCAAATATGTACCAACAGTGCAAAAACTTATTTTAAAAATCACATAAGAAACAATAATAATAGTAATAATTTTTTCATTTTTCATTCTAAATGGGTTACGCTATTATTGTTTTTATTATCTCTTTGAATTAATTTTTATTTTTTTCCCTCATTTGATGTATAAAAATTATGTAGCATTTATCAATCTTTTATTTTGTCTTTCGATGTGTAAATTTGTTTCCAATTATTCAAACTGATATATAACAAACAAATTAGCATTTGGTAGAAAATATATATCATACATAAACATAAAACATAATTTCAATGTTATTTATTAAAAATAACATATATAATCCATGAGTTATGGTTCCAAATGAAAACAAACTCTTTGGAGTTCAATGCATGCTTCAAGTTGATTAATTGAAAATTTAAAGAATAAAAAGGTTGGTTTGTGAACCATTGTTTGAAGCAAAAATGTTGTTGTGGAAGAAATTAGTTTTTCAAATTAAAAATTAACAGAAGATGATTACTTATTAAAAAATAAACAAACTTTGAATTTCAAATTTGATCCAAGATTAATTTAGTAAGAAAATTATGGCTTTCAGATAAGTGTTTTAATAGATATAACACTATTCAGAAAACAAAACCAAATTCTACGAATCTACTGACTAATAGCTGTCATCAAATTTACAATTTACATCCAAACAAATCTTTAAGTAAAATTTGATGTTTTTCCAAAATCAATCTAATTAAGTGAACTATCATATAATCAATTTTCGTCATTTGATTAACTTATTTATGCAACAAAAAGATTTATGATATATTTAGTATATTACAAATTTAATAAAAATGATATGACAATGTAAATTTATAGATTGTAAATAGTTTTTACAAATGCGTTGTATTTTTAACATTGCAACCATTGATTTAAAACTATTATTTAGATGACCAAATAGACAGTAACAATAACAATTGTAGAATGCAGATTAAAGTGTTGGCCGTGTTATTTAACATTTTAAGTTTAATTTGATTGTCTCATTTTATCTTAAATTTTTTTCCACAAATGTTGTCTACAAACACCATACAATTCTCATAAAGATTAATAGCTAAGATTGTCATATGTATTCTTTTCGGTGGAGATAATTTGGCGGCTTGTTTTTGAATGAATAATAAAAGAGATGAAGCTACATTTGTTTGTTTCCATACATTAATGCTAGATTGCTAGCTACTTCCATGATGAGTTCAGATCTGCATGTGCTTCTCTTAAATTCTTTCTTCTGCTGGTAACTTTAACTTTTGTTTATAAATTTGAAAGTAAGTCAATTTTATGAAAGATCAATTTAAATGATTGTCCGTGAATGTAGTATGATATACATGATTTCCAAGGCATTAGGCATTAACCAATCATATGCATAAAGTTATTTGAGCATCCACAACGGAGCTCTCCATTTTTGTGTACTTAGATGGACCTCATGTGTACACATTACTCATTTGTTATTTTTTAATAATAGTATCTAATAAACATTCAATCCCTTCAACACAACACTTCTTCAAAAGTTCTAAATGGGTTCTATCAATAACACATATCACCAATAACTCTACATCATTTTAACGGGTCCCACAAAAATCATGTAAGAACTAGTGCTTATTTGAGAATTAATGTCTATTAAGAACTTAAATGTATATTGCTCCAATGATAGTACTTATCAAGAACTAGTGCTTAAAAATATAAGAACCACTATCTCCAAGTAACCCTAATTTAACCCTACTTAAACCATAATTTAATTATTAAAAATGTTAAAATTTCCTTTAAAAAAAAACAATTTAGTTCATTTGTCATTGAGCTACTAAAATTCATTTGATCTATTTTGATAACACCACCTAATAACTACAACTTTAAATGCCTGATTTTGTTTACCTAAAAATCAACTCTATTCTTTTTTTTCATAACACATTCAATATATTTTTTTAATCCAATTATTTTTATTTGATCTACCTTTTTAATTTGGTTCAAAATATCCTATCTATTTTGACTTCTTAAATTTTATACACGTGTGTACTAAAAAGCATTGATTTTTTTCTAATTGATTACTTCTTAATTTTTATACACGTATAAGTTTAAAGGACGGCCACTAAAAAAACAAAGTATTTTGACTTCTTTTTCTTAAGATTCTATAGTGATATTTTTTCTATCGTTGAGTGATTTAGAGTTTAGACTGTCTAAATTAGACATGACTATGAATCTGGATTAGATAATTATATATTTTTTGTGCTTTTGTTGTTGACTATGAAACCTGGATGCGTGTACGATACGATACGAATTTTTTTTTAAAATTCTCGATATGATACGATCATAATACGTTATTTAACAATTAAATATAAAGTTAAATATATCAATGCACAATATATAAACATAACAAAATCGATAGTGATAATAAATTAATATTTAAATTACTCAAACTGAGCAAACAAGTGGCAATTACATATATTAAGTTAAGTGTGTACTACTCAAAAGAACATAACTAGTACTATGCCAACAAAAATATCACCGGTACCACAAAAAAAAAACATAGTTGACAATCCATAAAAAACATCATACTCTAACATTCACTATTTAAGAGGAAACAATATTGTATCAATCTCATCTCCTCCATTTCTATCATAAAAAAATATTAATTGCCCGATACTTTTCTGATACGCGTATCAGAGAAGTATCCGACATATGAATCGGTAATTTTTTTTTAAAAAAATATTAATTGTCCGATACTTCTCCGATACAAGTATCGGAACATATCGAATGAGAATCAATATCGGACAAAAATCACACACAATACTTTGCTATTTTTGAAGTATGAAGACTTTTATAGATTGTTGATTATGTTATGTACGTATTAATTTATCAATTACACTGAAGTGTCCAAATTCTAATTTACCTAATCTTTTTATTTTACTCAACTATTTCAGGACTTTCGGAATAAATTTATTTGTTTAACTTCTAATGGACAAATTGATATTTTTTGTGATTTACAAGGAAAACTGATATATATATATATATATATAGGAGTTTGCTAACTTAGACCCACCTAAAAACATGAAGGTCTATAAGTTAGCAAGGTGCACCTTTTCACATTGGACAACAAATACCCTTTTATCCTATTGTAAATCAATTTTTGACTAAGGATAATTTTGTAAATTTAGTTTATAAAAAAACTTTTTTTTTTTTTGACAAATTTTATAAAAAAACATTACCCAACCGTTTCTTTCTCAATTGCACCGAAACTAATTAATGTTAGTATTCTTGTACGATTAACGCTGACAATTGAAATCCTTGCACTATGAATGTTAATTATTAAGTTCTACCCAAAGAAAAAATCGGAGTGAAACATAAATTAAACATTTCAATTCACCTCTTATAAAAAAAAATTCAATTCACCATTGTATAAAACAATAAGAAACTGTGTCAAACAAAAAAAACAATAAGAAACTGTGTCAAAAAAAAAAAACATTAAGAAACATGAGATTGGGGGAAATCGAAACATTAGAAAGACATGTTTTGTTGTGATTCTTTTTTATTTTTTAATTAATTAAATGAAATTGACACAACTACCCTTCTAATTAATTAAATATAAAAGGTGCACCTTGACAAGGGTATTTGTTGTCCAAAGTGAAAAGGCGCACCTTGCTAACTTATAGACCTTCATGTTTTAAGGTGGGTCTAAGTTAAGTTAGCAAACCCCATATATATATATATATATATATGCATGCTCCCCCAAACCCTAAAAATATAATGCCTTGGAATGAGTTCAATATTTTGTGTGTCTAGGGATATACCCCCTCCGTTTCATAATATAAGCAAAAACAAATTCACACTTATTAAGAAAAATAAAATGTGAGAATTTTTGAAGTATGATTTTTTGTGTTTTTCTTGAAATACGTTTCATAGAAAGATGTAAAAAGAATTCTTATTGGTTATTGATTATAATTTGCATTTAATTTTATGAGAATAAGTATAACTAAACCTTGAAAATGATAAAAGTTGATTCTTTTTACTTATAATTTGGGACAAGAATAATATGAGACGGAAGGAGTATATATTAAACATTAAAGAATACTAAATTATTTTTAATTGGTATATAATAATTAAAATATATATTTAAAACTAGAACTGGAAATGAGTCGAGTCGAGTTAATTAAAATATATATTTATCGAGCTTAATTTTCAACTCAAATTCGACTTATTTGGTTCATGAACCAAATTCAACGAGTTAATTATCAAATCGAATCGAGTCTCGAACTATTTTCGAGTTGGTTCGGTTCATTGTCAGCCCTAGTATAAACTTACTATCATATATGAAATTGTGGTTTGATATTTAGATCAATCATGATATAACCAATGTTTTCATTTTGTATGATAAAGTTGTAGTGTTATATTGTGTTTCATCCGGATAATATTGGAATATTGACTTGAATTGTTCACATATATTAACAGATGATACTCACTACTCACTATGAAAGTAACAA
The DNA here is from genome assembly GCA_951799995.1 of Trifolium subterraneum. Lineage (NCBI taxonomy): Eukaryota > Viridiplantae > Streptophyta > Magnoliopsida > Fabales > Fabaceae > Trifolium > Trifolium subterraneum. The sequence continues at coordinate 976,542 of OX637465.1, read as the reverse complement.
ATACATTGTGAATATCACTATCTTTTATAAGAGTTTTTATTGGTCTATGTACAAATAAAAATTACTATTATATATACCGAGTTGCTCATGAATCAAACCAGTCGAACTATATACAGTTCAAGTTCAACTCATTTATTTAACGAGCTTAATTTTCAACTCAAATTCGACTCATTTGATTCATAAACCAAATTCAACGAGTTAATTATCAAATCGAATCTCGGACTATTTTCAAGTTGGTTGAGTTCATTTTCAACCCTATTTAAAACATTGAGTACGTACGTGACTCGCCTAATTCCTTTTGCTAACTCAAGTATAAATAGGTGAAAAGAAATAACGTGTATCTATCTATCTGATAAAACGAATTAGAAGCCAAAAAATTCAAAACATGGAAGATTTTTTTCTTCTTTTTTTTGAAATGGCTAATTTTATTAATAAAAAGAATGAAGTAGCACAAGTAGTACCAGCACATTACAGAGAACAGGAAGTCTAAATACAAGGAAAGGGAAAGAACAGCAACCCACATAGGTAACAAGAGAAACAAAACTCTCTAACAAGGGAAAAACATGGAAGACTTTGATCCTGCTTACATACTGTCTAAAGAACACCGTCCCGAATTATCTAATAACTTCTTCGATGTTGATGAAAACCCAATCATCGACCTCTCGGAAATTAATCAACAAGAAATCATCTCAAAGATTGGCAAGGCATGTGAAGAGTGGGGATTCTTTCAAGTAATCAATCACGGAGTTCCATCTGAAACTATCATAAAGGTTACGAACGAGGCCAAAAAAATTTTTGAGCTAAGCTCGGAGGAAAAGAAGAAAGTGAAAAGAAATGAAGTTAATGCAACGGGGTATCATGATGCTGAGCATACTAAGAACACAAAGGATTGGAAAGAGGTTTTTGATTATCTTATTCAGGATGCAGTACAAGTACCTTCTTCTCATGAGCCACATGACATGGAGCTATGGACTCTCAAAAATCAGTGGCCACAATCTCTTTCACATTTTAGGTAGGTTTCATACCATGGTGAAACCTGCGGAAGAGCTAGTGAGTGAGCAAGATCCTGCAAAGTATAAAACATTTAATGTTGGCAAATATCATGCTTATATAACTTCTGGTGATTTTAGCAAACAAGAGGTTGAGAGTAACAGAATTAATTACTTCAAGATTTTAGATTAGTTATTAATTAAAAATGTTTACCTCTTGTTTTGGAATATTTATGTTGTTTCATAATTAACCTTATTTTGTTGTTTTTATGCATGGTTGGGTTTGGCATCTTGCTAAGTGGTTCTCTATGTCTTCTTTTTTTGTGTGTTTTTTCACTTTTCTTAGCACTCTTTGTATTAATTATGTGACTTTTGTCTTTGTATTGTTCTTCCCATTGTTCCTCATTATTCCATCTTTCGTTTTCAATGAATTTAAATTTAGTTGATGCGCCTTTGTCGTCTTAGATTTATTTTTAAATATCATATTACTTCAATGATTTAATTAGTTATATTGCACTTTAATCTTTTTTCTTTATTTGATTTTTAAATATATATATATACATATAGGGTCGGCCTCGTATTTGGAGGCTCAGTTTGAATATTAAAATTGGGTTCATAATAAATAAATAAATAATCACAATTTTTTTAAAAAAAATCATGTTTTATTTAAAAAAATAATTGAAACTCATACTCTATTTAAATTATAAATGACATTAGACACAAAATAATTATCATTGTAAATAACATAAAAAGAGACATATTCTAATCAAGACCAATTTTAATTTAAAATAACTAGAGCTAAAATTATGCAAAAAAAAAAAAAAAAATAGTCATTGCTGGGATTTAAACCAAGGACACACAAACATCACAAAACTATTATTTAATGTAATTCCTTAATGAAAATTGACAATATATAACTATTATTTAATGTAATTCCTCGAAATTATGTAGCCTAAAATTATGCCAAAATTTTGAGGTCCGATGTCGTCACACTTGTTGCACACTCTATTGAGTCGGACCTATAATATAAAATAATTTTAAGCTACTCTCATCCGATAAAGATACACCATTCAATTATGTCATACATGTAATATATATAACTATCTATTTATTTTTATCACAAATTTATATAGCATTTGCAAATTGAAAATTATATACGAAATTACTAAAATTTAGTGCTTCTCATACGTTAGCACGGGTACTTCCACCAGTGAATGACATTTGAAAATTATAAGACGTTCAAATTAAGACAAGATTAAAGAGTATACATACAAAAAACACATCAATGAAATTTTTTATGGAAAAAGAAAAAGAGGAAAAAAAGTCTTTAAGAATAAATTAAGTCCTATACCCTTAGATGTTTATTAATGATTTTTTTTAAGGATAAATAGATAAACATATAATTAACTTATAAAACAGTCAGAATAGAGAACAAGAGTACCGGAAATACCCAAAAACAAAATCTATACTATATACAATTGAGAATAAAATTACATTAAATGTGTTACATGATCTTGCAATTCTAGACTATTTACAGGTTAATTTTGCCACATGGCAGTGTTTAATTTACACACACATATTTAAACTATTTTATGTACAATAAATTGTCATGTTCAAAAAAAACTTATCATTCAAAAGGGCTATAGTATTGGGAAGCCTACATTAAAAGTACAAAAAAAATATTATTACATCACATAAATTATAATTAAGTACAATTTTTTGTTTTATTACATTACATAAATTATAAATACAAATAAAATATTATGTAATTACATGTAATTTATTAGTAAAAAAAAATCACATTTCCTGTTTAATTTGTTTTCATCCGGGCGCCTAATTCAAATGGAGTCTTACTCCAACTTCAATGCACATGGAATATTTGCTATAAGTAATAAGTAACACATTTAATTCCCAAAATTAATCATGACATTTGAAATTCCCAAAATTAATCATGATATTTGAATTTCATATGGCGGTCTATTAATTACTGTCCACCGTCTACGCCTAGCAATTAAAGGACCAGCTCAACATGGTCAACTTTTGAACTATAAATAGATAACACATGAGACAACTGCGAAAAGAACACAATTTCTTAGCAAATTACTACATTTGAACCAAGTTGTAATTGAAATCGAGGTTTTTTTTCTTTTCAATTCTATATTCATCCTTTTTGGCACTTTATTTTAGCCTTCAATTTTTTTTATATTCTACCAAAATTAATAATAATTTTGTGTATTATCTACTTTTTTTTTATTTTGACAGATTGTGTATTATCTACAATTTCACATTATATAATTCTCAATAGTTAACTTACGGCTATATACCAAAAAAAAATAATTATGGCAATGACAATTCAAAATTGGTGATAATTAGCTTTGATTGGTAACGTTCAAAACATATGCATATGCATTAATATGGCCGTTTTGCAACCATAGCAGCGCCATAATTTTACAACCATAATTTGATGAAATTTTCATAAAGTGAACTCTAAACCTTTGTATATGTGCCTATAAATAGGTTTTACACAAACATCTATTTTACTATTTTTTTTTTTTACATAAGCAAAATATGAGATTAGTAAGAAGTACGGGGTACTCAAACCCTTACAAATCACATGAGGGCGCCCTCTAATGCTACAATACAAAGACACATTAAGGAATTGTTACACCAATCAGAAAATTGAATTTAAATATGTTTTTTCCGCGAGTATTTTCCCGTGCAATGCACGGGTTTGATTCTAGTAAAAATATACATAAGAAACACTAAAAAAGACTCTAGGAAACAATAAAACCACCAAAATCACTCAAAGCAACCACCAAAAAAGAGGAAGGAGAAGAGCCAATTAAGAGCGGACACCCAAGAGAAACCACTCAACAGCAGTCAGATACATCCAAGCATTGCATTCTCACTTCGCCTTATTGGACAAGCACAAGAGAGGTTGCACCTCCCACAAGAGAGGTTACCTAGAAACCATTTTCAGGAGGAGAATTTCACCCTATCCACAAGATTGTCAATCGATGAAGCCTCACGGCCACCGGCAAAGATGATATCATTCCGGGAGGTCCAGATAAACCACACAACAACATGTCACATTAAAACCATACTTAATTACCGTACCTGACAACCCACACTCATTCCAAAAAAGCTCTAAAAAAACTTGCATTGTTCTATTTGGGGATACATACTTGATTCCTAACCACCTAGTAATGCGATACTAAATCGGAAAAATTCAAACACAATACACAAAAAGGTCAACTGCCCCACAAAACACGCAAGGATTTTTTTGAAAATAGATTTTTTGTAGTATTAGAAAATTTTGTATAAAAAAAAAATTACAAAGAATTTTTTTATAAAAGCTTAAAATGAAAATTTTGTTTGAATAATTATTCTTAAAATGTTATTTTAGATATTTTATTTAGGGGTGTACATGGGTTGGACAAATCCGGTCAAACCCACCCAATCCAACCCAAAAAAGTGTGTTGGATCGGGTCATTGGGTGGGTATGGATTTCAAAATGAAAAATCCATAAAAAAATGGGTTTCGGGCAAAACCGGACCCAACCCAAAAAACTCAGCGACCCACTTAATTTGTAGTGCTATGATTGTTAAAAATAATTTTAATATAAATAACAAAGATTTTTCTTTTGCAATTTGAGCATTAAAAGAGAAAAGTCACAGGTTCAATACTCTAATATCCAAAATAAGTTGTATATGTATTTATTCCAAACGCATTCCGTACATCACGATTTTAACGCTTTTTTATCATCTCCTTCGAGTCTTCACTCTTTGACTTATTTTTGTTATTTAAATGTAGCGGTGCTAAAAAATATCATTCTTTGAAAATATTGAAATAGGTTGTTTTTATGAAGAAAAAAAATGATGATATTATCATATTATGATGCTAAAAATATACTGAAAATACATTACACTTTTTTTAAGAAATAAAAAAGGTTGTGTTATTTTTATGAAAAAATATGATGATTTGTCATTTAGTCATTTAATATTTTAAAAAAAAATGGTAACCCACCCAACCCGAAAATAAGTGGGTTTACCCAACCCGGCCCAATATTAAAGTGGGTGGTTATTTTCCTCGACTCAATCCGGAGTACTCCATGTGGTTTGGTTTTGGTCAAACCCAACCCAATCCGGCCCATGTACACCCCTAATTTTATCATTTTATTGAAAAAAAATTGGATATCAAAATTTCAAAAAATCACTTAAATTTTGAAGCTATTTCAAATAGATTTTCACAAAAAACATTTTTGAAAATACAACTTTTTGAAAAAATTGCAATGTTGACTATGTTTTGAACTTCTATAATGTACATTTATGTTATATGATGTGAAAGTCAGTGTTTCAATTTAGAAAAAACGAATACAAAAAAAACTTTTAATATTTTGAAGAAAAACGGTTTTACAAAATCTATTTTTAAAAATACAAAGAAACAATCTATTTTTTCAAAACTGAAACAAACGAGCCCATATAATAATGATTGATATCATATCAGCAAATCATTATAGGTGTGTAGACTCATCACAATTATAATCTCAAATTTCAAATACAAAGACATGGAAAAACAAAACCCCAAAAAAGTAGTAGTTTCTACAAAAGAATTTAGTAAAATGAATTATAATATCAAACTCTTTTGACAAATTGAATTTAAATTAAAGTGGTCACGTGGTATGAACACAATATAATTCACACACAATTAAATAAATGGACCTTATTTAATTATTTTTCTTCTTTTATTTTGTAGGTTGACTAAACTAATAGTGAAAAGTGAAATGGAGCATAAAATATAACCGTAATACTAATTAATATCTACGGGGTACTAGTTAGGAACTAAAAATATATATCGAAAAAAATAAAATTTAAATTTTTAAAATATTGACCGTACAATTTTCCTGATAATGTTATTATCTTTAGTTACCTTAATCAGTGTTCCAGAGACACCGGTTAGCATTTTCCAAAATATAATTATAAAAAAAGGAAAGTAAAATATATACAAATAGAGAAAGAAAGAGTAACCATGAGAGGTGGTGACGAGCACGTTGTTGCCGGTGCGAGGGCGGAAGCAACATAAAAACCGTCTTTTTTACTTATTTCCTTTCTTTCGATCTTTGTTTTTGGACGATGGTGGATGTTAGAGGTCTCACATTGCCTAAAAATATGCCAAAGATAGTCTTTATAAGTGTAGTGCAAACCTCAATTAGCTTTTGTGGTTGAGTATAAGCCTCTCAAATTCTAATAGTAGAAGCGGTGCGTAGGAGATTAGGGTGACGGCCGTTGGTCGGAGATGACAATGGCGGCATTTTATCCTTGTTATTTTTTGTTATGAATGGTGGCCATGTTCAGAATTAACGCTGGCCTTTCGACTACAAATTCTTGGCAAATGTAAAGAACTAGTTGTAATTCACGACACTACTGAAGGCATACTATTTCCTTTCAATAGCTAATATTTTTAAATAGCAGTAAATTTTATCCAGTAAATAGCTAACAATACAATATTTTCACATCACTAACAATATATTTAGTTTGTGTTAATTATTGTAAATGTTTATATATATTATCAAATTTTTATATTGAAATAACAACTATTAACTTTTTTTTTCAAAAATTACAGATTAAATTTATTAGAGATCACAAATCAGTTTGGCAGCTAAAGTTCTAATAAAAATGGTCACATTTTTAATGACATTCTCACTTGTTTTTATAAGAGTCAATAATTAAATCTTCAATATCTTTATCGCTTGAATCAATTTGCACCATAATTTAAAATGTTCTATGCTTGTTTGATGGAATAACAAGATCTAATCGTGAATTAATGCAATCATCGTGAAATACACATATAATTCAGAAGGCTTGATTTAGTGGTAAAAAAAAATAGGTCTTAAATTCGAGAGGTCTGATTTCGAGCTCCGCTAGTGATATTGAACCGTCGGATTGATAAAATTCGAAATTTGCAGTAAATGACGGTAGTTTTAGTCAAACTTCACCGCCCTTTATAGAAACTAGGTTTCCGCTGACAGTCTTATTACGATCTGTCTATGCATTCGGAGTCCGATCGTAAAAATTCCGATTCTCAATCGTTCGTCGGTCCAGTCAGGTGATATTGAACCGTCAGATTGATAAAATTCGAAATCTGCAGTAAATGACGGTAATTTTAGTCAAACTTAACGGCCCTTTATAGAAACTAGGTTTCCACTCAAAGTCTTATTACGATATGTCTATGCATTCGGAGTTTGATCGTAAAAATTTCAATTTTTAATCGTTCGTCGGTCCAGTCAGGTGATATTGAACCGTCGGATTGATAAAATTCAAAATCTGCAGTAAATGACGGTAGTTTTAGTCAAACTTCACGGCCCTTTATAGAAACTAGGTTTCCGATGTGCTCTTTGAGTTCTAAGATATTTTCTACCTTGAACTGAGGCATCATCCCCTCACCCTAAATATTTATAAAACAACAAAAATCATGAAATACGCATGATATTCAATTGGATGCATTAGTTTTATTACGTATTTTACATTTAACTGAAACCGGTTTATAAGCTCCTTTTTATATACCACAAATTTTGCATGCCATATCTTAATATGAAACAATCAATTTTTTTTTTTGACAATGTGAAACAACCAAAGTTAAGGACCTATATATATATATATAATATAAGAACTTGTATAGTCTAGCACTAAAATATCTACATATCTATCAAACAATTGAATGGCTTCATTTAGCAACAAACTTTTATTCTTGCAATTTTTCTTGATGGTTATTGTTCTTATGTTTACATTTGATATCACACAAAACGGTGTACAAGGATGGAAATATGTAAGAAAAACAAGTGTGCGGATTTTCAATGGTTTAGGGGGTGATGATTTTAATGTTCATTGTAAATCCAAAGATGATAATTTAGGAGATCACGTAATTCACAATAATGAATATTATCATTGGGAGTTTCGTCCTAACATTTGGGGTACAACATTATTCTTTTGTCATATATCATGGACAGGAAGAGAATTAACAGATGATTTCTACAAACAAAACAGAGATTATTATAAAAGGTGTAGATTTAATTGCGACTGGAATGTTACAAAAGATGGCGTACAAGGTTTCACAGAAATGCTAAATATAACGGGGGATTTGATTTATCGGAAGCCAGACATATTTCTTAATTGGACAATAGGGAATTGAAATTGCAATAATAATGGGCTGAATAAACTATAAAACGTAAGTTATTGTAAAAAAAAACAACTATAAGACAAAAGTTATAAGTCAGATTTCTGATCATGTCAAACAAATTCTTAGTCTTAGCACCTCATACCACGTCATTTTTTAGCAACACATAATAATTTTACTCTAATGGAGGATTCTTAAGTGGTACCCACATACTATAATATTTTAACATTTGTACTTGAATTTATTTTTAATAAAATAATTGATTTTTTTTAATAATGAAATTAGTTAATAGAAATACCAGCGATTAATACTGTAACAATATTATTTATTTTTAAAAATTAGAACCATATATTGCAACGTGTAGTTGTGAGTTTACTGTTGGGTGATTAAAAAAAGGTTTCTCCAACATGTGCAAGATTGCATAGGATAAGTAACAATAGATATCTTATTTTGTGGTTTTTTTAACTTGGATTTTAAAAAACTTTTCTCTTTCTCCTATTTTTTCTCTCCTAATTAATGTCTATTTTTTCTCTCATTCACTCTCTTTCTCTTTCCGGTTCACGCTAATACTGAAAGAGAAAAAAAATAAAATCATTACACCACCATAACAAAACACCACGAAATAAACAACTCCATTCATTAATCTCTTTCAACCGGAACACAACAAAACACTACAGTACAGACAAACTTCATACAAAAATTCATTCTTTATAGTTTCATGATATAACATCGATAAAAAACAGGATTCATGATTCAAATTTTGTTGTGTTTGATCAACATTCATCCTCTTCATGGTGATTGTTGGTTGAAGGGGAAAGGAGAAAGAAAGTGACAGTGAGAGAAAGTTAAAAAGAATATGTGACTTTTTGCTTTTTTTTTGTATTTTTCATATGCAGTACGTAATAGTTAATACAGGAAAGAGAAACAAAATCAATTTTCAAAAACAAAAAAATAAGTCATTAATAAAATTAAGAAAATCCACAAAATAAGATATTTATTGCTCCTTATCCTGTGCAATCTTGCACAGATTGCACAGGTTAGAAAAACCCGAAAGAAAACGTGTCATCTCCCCTCTTCTCATCTAAAATGGGAAAATTCTCACACTGCTTTTAGGATTTTGGGATTTGGATCCTCTCCAATTTTTTCTCTCTAATTATTTTTATGTGTCTTTCTCTCTCATCATTATTCTCTCTTATCATCACTTGTTTATTTTTTATTATTAATTTATCTCTCTTCACATTCACAAAAAGTAAAATTGGAAAGGGAATTGGAGAAAAAAATTTGGAGATGATCCAAATCCCTGCTTTTATGATGTTTTTTTAAGCTTATGTTTTTTTAGCAACTTATGAATATTTCTCATTCTAATAATCATTAAATAGATAACTGCACATTAATGGAAGACAATGGTGAATGTAATCTAAAAGTGGAACACCTCATTTTTTTTATCTTTGAATTCATTCTATTAAACATAGACATAAACACGAACACGACACATATAATGACAAGTTAATACTTAATTTTTATACAAAGAGAACCGGTTAGAAATTTACTAAAATAAAATAAAACTGAAAAACATAAATGGCTATAAAACAATGTGTAGATTAGGAGCTAGCTGTTTGACTTGGAGGTTCGCGCATCCTCTTGTTGGGTGGGTGGGAGAGAAGAATGAATCCTTCACATTTGGTAAGTGTTTCGCTATAGCCAAGTTTACTGTTAACTTATCGCCTAGTGTGAAACTTCGGCCACGACTTCTCGTCACTTCTGGGTGACTTTTCCGTCACCTGAGATTCAAGTCAGTACCAGCAAAGATCTCATAATTTCTCGCGGTCGGTTTGGAAGCAAGCTACTTGTCGCCTATCTCACCCCTTTCTTATTATTAGTATTTCCTATTACTTCGCAATCCACATGTTCAACTAATGCTTGAATTTGTGATTCTTTTTTTATTTTGAAAAATAGAATTAAATTGAATTTGCAAAAATTTCATTTGTTTAAAATTGGTTTCTATTAAAATTACAAAAATATCATTTGGGCCATGGTAGTAAATCTTTTCTAAACTTTTGGACTAGAGCTAGCCATGATTTGTGCAAGTAAGAAGCAAATCTAGAGCTTAAAGTTGTATCAATTTGATTATACATTAATTGTATACTTAACTCCATTAGTGGATAGTGGATACTCTATTAGCGGGTTGTGATCACATAGGATGTAATATTTGAGTTTTTAAGTTTTTGAATGAATGGAATTTGGTTTGTACTGAGATGTTAAAAGAGAAATAACTAAAATTAACAAATTTCTAAAAAAATCGTTTATTGATATTAGATTTGATAAATAATAATGAAATGCATTCTTTCAAAACCGATTCAATTGAAGTTTGTTAGAACACACACACTTAATCACAATCAATTCACACTTCAAGAATTGATACACAAAAATGCAGCTATGTTCTGTTTTGGTGAAGCACACAACAATGGAAGTTTTAATAACTTCACACACACACACTTTATTGAGATGATGATGAAGAAGAGAGTAAGAGAAAATAGATTTTATTCATCAACTATGGGCCACAAAAGAAAGAATACAATCACTAATCACATATCCATCTATTTATACAATTGCTTGATACTTAAGCAAATGCTAACTAACTCTATCTAATTCTCTTCACTAGCCAACATTTCTGTTGCTAAACAGTTAAGAAATAACAAACAAACTAACAAACTCTAACTGCCAACTGTCAAAACAGTTTTACAAAAGCCCGTGGTTTTCGCTCAGCCAAAGATGGATCGCTAAGCGAAAACCCATATTTTGAATTCTTTAAAATCTGTCTTGCTCTTAAAGCAAGTAATCACCTAATCACTTATACTAATATGAATTACTCATAACATTCCCCCTTAATTCATGTTAGCCAAGCTTGTTACTCCCATTAGATCTCTTAACCTCTTGAATACTTCATTTTGAACACTTTTGGTAAGAATGTCTGCTAGTTGGACTTCACTTCTGCAATGCTCCAATTTCAATAAGCCATTGTTTACTTGCTCTCTCAAGTAATGATACCTCATCTCTATATGCTTGCTTCTACCATGAGAGATTGGATTCTTAGCCAAGTTAATAGCAGAGATGTTGTCAATTTTTAGAGTGACAGAATTCATTCCTTTTCCTGCTATCTCTTCAATTAAATTCTTCAACCATATGGCTTGAGTTGCACACATTGAAGCTGCTATGTACTCAGCCTCACAGGAGGATAATGCTACTACTTGCTCCTTCTTTGAACACCATGAGATTGGTGCATCACCAATCAAAAACAAGTAGCCAGCTGTGGACTTTCTATCCTCCACATCTCCACACCAACTAGCATCTGTATACCCTACCAGTTCGCAATTCTTACCCACATCAGAGGCTGGAAACACAATTCCACAATCCATTGTGCCCTTCACATACCTTAGTATTCTTTTTTCTGCAGCAAGGTGAGATACTCTAGGCTTATCCATGAACCTACTCACAATTCCCACACTGTATACTATATCAGGCCTAGTATTACACAAGTATCTCAATAACCCTATTAGACTTCTGAATTTTGTAGGATCTACACTATCTTCTTCCTCACACTTGGATAACTGAAGTCTAGGTTCAGCTAGTGTAATTGCAAGATTGCAGTTACCCATATCAAACCTCTTCAAGATCTCTGATGCATATCTCTTCTGGTGCATCATTAGACCCCTAGCACATCTTGCAAACTCTATTCCAAGGAAATATGATAGATAACCAATATCAGTCATTTCAAATTCCCTCATCATCTGTTTCTTAAAATCAGCAATGTATTCTTCATTGCTTCAAGTTATCAACAAGTCATCCACATATAGGCATAGAATGATTACACCTTTATTTTTTATCTTTTCTCACATATACTCCATGCTCAGTCACACACTTTATGAATCCTATCTGACTCAAATATCCATCTATCCTCTTGTTCCATGATCTAGGGGCTTGCTTAAGTCCATATAGAGCCTTATGCAGCTTGTAAACCTTGTTTGTTTGACCTTTCACTTCAAAACCAGGTGGCTGCTTCACAAACACTTCTTCACTAAGTGGTCCATTAAGAAATGCACACTTCACATCCATTTGATGGATAGACCAGTTATTGCTATTTGCCATTGCAACTACTAGTCTGATAGTTTCAATCCTTGCAACTGGAGCATATACCTCTTCATAGTCAATTCCTTCTCTTTGAAGAAACCCTTTTGCCACTAGCCTTGCTTTATGCCTTGTAATTTCACCCTGTGGACTCATCTTCACTTTGTATACCCATTTCACTGCAATAGCCTTCTTCATGGGTGGTAGTTCAGTTAGTGACCATGTATTATTGTTTTCAATTGATCTTAGCTCTTCCTTCATAGCTTCTTTCCACTTTGAACTCTTCAATGCTTCACTATCATTGACAAGTTCTGAATCAGCCAAAAATGCTAGATGTACAAGATCACCCTCTTCATTTACTTCATTATCTTGAGTGATTTCATACTCTTGTAATCTAACTGCATTTGTCTTGATCTCTGTGGCCTTGATGATTCACTTTGATCCACTCTTCTGATTACTTCTTCATCTTCACACATTATACTAACTGTACTCTTCTCAATACTCTTCTTCCAGTCCCATTCTTTTGCTTCATCAATTAAGACATCTCTATTAATCACAATGGTCCTGTTGATTGGATCAAACAATTTATAACCACCAGTATTGTGATATCCAACCAAAATCATCATTTCACTTTTGTTGTCAAGCTTCTTTCTTAGTTGGTCAGGTACATGTTTGTATGCTACTGAACCAAACACTCTAAGATGACTGACACTTGGTTTTGAACCTGTCCAACACTCTTCTGGAGTAATACATTTCAATCTCTTTGTTGGACATCTGTTCAACACATAAGTAGTTGTTGCTACAGCTTCTCCCCATAGCTCTTTAGGCAAACCTTTGCTATTCAACATGCTTCTAACCATATTCATGATTGTCCTATTCTTCCTCTCTGCAATGTCATTTTGCTGAGGAGTATAGGGTGGTGTGACTTCATGAATTATGCCATCTTGTTCACATAATGCAGTGAATTCACTTGACATGTATTCTCCTCCACCATCAGTTCTAAGCACCTTGATTTTGAAACCACTTTGTCTCTCCACTAGTGACTTGAATCTTTTAAACACTTCTAGCACTTCACTCTTCTTGTTTATGAGATAAGTCCATAGTTTTCTATTGTGGTTGTCAATAAAGGTCACAAAGTATTTGTTTCCTCCTAGTGAATTCACTTGCAATGGCCCATACACATCAGAATACACTACTTCAAGTAAGTCCTTTGTTCTTCTTTCTGCATCCTTACTGAAGCTACTCTTGGGTTGCTTGGCTTGCACACATTCTTCACAGGCTTCAGATGGCACTTTGATATCTGGAAGTCCTAATACCATTCTCTTTCTTTGCATTTGGTTAAGATCTCTAAAATTTAGATGTCCTAACCTATAATGCCATAGCCATTCACTTCTATTCTCTGATGTAGCCAAGCATCTATGTTCCATAATGTCTAGTTCAATTTTGAAAGTTCTATTACTTGACATTTGAACCTTCAAAATTAACTTTCCATTTGAATCATAGAGTTTCATCATTTTGTCTTCTATTACCACTTTGTAATCTTTCTCTAGCAATTGACCAACACTTAATAAATTGATTTTCATACCTGGAATGTAAAGTACATCAGATATCAAAGCATTTCCCTCATCCTTCTTTCTGATAGAGACATCACCAATGCCTGCTGCTGCTAGTGTTGAGTCATCTGCAAATTTCACTTTGCCCTTTGTGGTTTGATTGATTTTTACAAACCAATCTTTCCTTCCAACCATGTGTGTAGAACACCCTGTATCTAAGTACCATTGGTCTTTGTCACTCTCAATTTCCTCTTTCAATGTCACCATGAGAAGCACTTCATTTTCTTCTTATTTGACCATTTTTGTATCTTCATCTTGTGGCTTGCTAGTATTACACTCATCTGCAAAATGACCAAACTTTTGACAATTGTAACATTGAATGTTACTTTTATCAAAGCCTTCGTGTCCTCCTCTACCACCTCTTCCTCTATTATTATACCCACCTCTAGAATTTCCATGAAAATTGTTGGATTTTTGTGAATTTGAACTTTCGGTTTGAAATTCTCTAGCATTGTTGTTGTAATTTCCTCTTCCTTTATTTCCATTTCCTCTTCCTCTACCACCTCTTCCTCTATTTGATTGGGCTTGTAGAGAAATTTCTGACTTTCCCTTTGCAGCCTTTCTTTCATTCATTCTCTGCTCATTTGATTCTAGACAACCAAGTAATTATTCCTTGGAAATTTCACTTATCCTTTTGGAGGTTTCAATGGCAGCTACCACATGATCAAATCTTGGTGTCAAAGATCTCAAAATCTTTGAAACCACAAATTTTGCTTCAATAGCTTCTCCACAGTTCTTAATTTGATTCACTAGCCTTATTACTTTTGTAAAATAATCACTCACAGTTTCACTTTCCTCCATTTGAATCAAATCAAATTGTCTTTTAGAGGTTTGAAGCTTTACCTCTTTCACTTGATCAGCACCACCAAAGGATTGGGCCAAGATGTCCCATGCTTCCTTAGAACTTTCACAATCACCTACTTTCTCAAAGTTATCAAGATCTACACATTGGTGTATGATGAATAAAGCTTTGTAATCTCTCTTCTTTAATTCTTTGTTTGATTCTTTATCTTCATCAGTAGCACGAGCACCAAGAGTTGGTACTCCTTCAGTGACAAGATTCCACATCTCTTAGAATCGAAACACAACCTTCATTTGCTTACACCAATTATCATAGTTCTTCCCTGTCAAGATTGGAAGATTCATTGGGAAACGGCCGTTTGAATGATTTGTTGACATCTTTGCTTCACTTTCGTTTCAAGATCACCTTCAAGAAACGATCCAAGATCAAACCAGGCTCTGATACCAGATGTTAGAACACACACACTTAATCACAATCAATTCACACTTCAAGAATTGATACACAAAAATGCAGCTATGTTCTGTTTTGGTGAAGCACACAACAATGGAAGTTTTAATAACTTCACACACACACACACTTTATTGAGATGATGAAGAAGAAGAGAGTAAGAGAAAATAGGAAATTTTATTCATCCACTATGGGCCACAAAAGAAAGAATACAATCACTAATCACATATCCATCTATTTATACAATTGCTTGATACTTAAGCAAATGCTAACTAACTCTATCTAATTCTCTTCACTAGTCAACATTTCTGTTGCTAAACAGTTAAGAAATAACAAACAAACTAACAAACTCTAACTGCCAACTGTCAAAACAGTTTTACAAAAGCCCGTGGTTTTCGCTCAGCCAAAGATGGCTCGCTAAGCGAAAACCCAGATTTTGAATTCTTCAAAATCTGTCTTGCTCTTAAAGCAAGTAATCACCTAATCACTTATACTAATATGATTTACTCATAACAAAGTTGTCTTCATCATATTAACACCAAATGAAAGTGAAATAAATGAGGTCTTAATGCCGCCCTGTTCCAATGCAATATTTTTCAATTGTAGCCCTTAATTTTTTACTATATGCATTATTTTTAAAGAAACCAACCAATAACTTAAAGGGATAATTTCGTAAAAACATTTTTCTGCATGTTTCTTTTTTGTAGAATCACTATTTTCTGCAGGTTTCTTTTTTGTTATTCTTCAATATTACTATAAACTAAATTTGATTTACATAAAAAATTTCTCATCGCCAATCCATCATTACATTTCATCACTCCCTGACATGGAGTCTCCCATTCGAGCCACTTCATTTGCGCAGCCGTACTGATCTGGTGCCAGGTAACTTGGTGCTGGTTTCAATCCAATCGTTTCTGAAAGACTTCAGATTCCCCGTAGCAATATCATAAAGCAAGTAACAACTACTTCAGATTCCCCGCGAGAATACATCCAATATTAAGGCCGCTACTGCACCAAAACACTGCATTATATCGCAAATAACAGCCCATAAACCAACCTGCTGCCATGACTGAACACTGGTCTCGCATTGGAAAAAAATATGCCAATCACAACCTATAGTTTAGTCCCCTACAAAAATCTTTATTGTCATGTAGAAATCACAAGGTCTCTCCTAGTTCATCAATTCAATGAATATGCATACAACTATACATAATGCTTATGACATAAAACAGATTAAGACAGCAAACAAAATTGTGGACAAATTTTTCTTTCTCATGGAACAATATTTAGAAACAATGGCTAGAGTCATATCATATCACCTATTGTGCTGCTAAAGGTAACTGATAGATACAACAGTTCAACATTGTAAAAATGGTAATGTTGGATTTTGCCTTTGAATTGAAGTAAAACTTGAAAAATTGGTTTTGGACTATCTTAGGCGCACAGGGAGCTCAAGACTGTGTCAGGCGCAGAATGAGCCTATGGTCTGGCTGGGGCTCCTGCTGGTTGCGCGCCGCGCAGGCCCATAGGCGCGCCGCGTGCCTATCTGGTATATATAGTGTTGTTTTGCGTTTTTTGTAACGGGGTGTGTTTTTTAGGGTTTCTAAGGCCAACAAAAGGCTAGGGTTAATAGAGTAACATCTTGGGAAGACTCTAGGGTTGGAGAAATATTCTATCACCTTGGGAAACACTTCTTGATTGAATTTCTTGGTCACGGGAAGAAATTCGGGACTTGGGTAGAATTAGGGAATTGTCTAATTCTTGTAACCCAAGTGGGATTTCATTGTAATCAAGTATTCTATTGATAGTGGAACGGAGAGGGTTGCCCTCCCCCCAGAGTAGGTTCATTAACACCGAACTGGGTAAACAATATCTCGTGTTCTTTACGTTTTCGCGGTTATTCTTGTTATTGTTATTATTGTCATTCTCAATTGTTGATTACTTTAATCGTATTGCTCCACACATCAAAAGGTATTGGTGTGAGTTACTCGAATTCACAACAATTGGCGCCCACCGTGGGGCAAGGATCAAAACGATTAAAGTATCATGGGTTCTAAGTGGGACATTGAAAAGTTCAATGGGAGTAACGACTTCAGTCTTTGGAAGGTGAAGGTTAGGGCAATACTTACTCAACAAAAGTGCGATGAGGCGTTGAAGGGAGTGGCAGCCATGCCAACTACTCTCTCAGACACGGAGAAGACTGAGATGAATGACAAAGCATTAAGTGATATCATCTTGTGTCTTGCAGACAAGGTGCTGAGGGAGGTGGCAAAGGAGAAAAGTGCAGCTGTTATGTGGACCAAACTTGACAAGTTATATATGACTAAGTCTCTGGCACATAAGCAGTGTCTGAAGCAACAACTTTATTTCTTCCGTATGGTGGAGAATAAATCGGTGTCGGAACAACTTACGGAATCAATAAGATTATTGATGATCTGGTGAACATTGATGTGAAGATAGAAGATGAGGACCAAGTTTTTCATTTGTTGTGTGCTTTACCCAAATCACTAGAAAACCTTAAGGATGCATTGCTCTATGGCAAGGAAGGCACCATCACTCTGGATGAGGTTCAATCGGCTTTGAGAACTAAGGAGTTGACAAAGTTGAGAGACTTGAGAGTTGATGATAGTGGAGAAGGTTTGAGTGTGGCGAGGGGTGGAAGCGAGAACGACGGAAGATGGAAGGGGAAGAAGAATTGGTCCAAATCTAGGACAACGGGTGAGGGTGGTGGCAAGTTCAAATGTCACTATTGTCAAGAACCCGGTCACTTCAAGAGGGACTGTCCTCGGAGAGGGGGCGGTGGTAATTCGTCAGCTCAGATTGTCGTTGGTGATGAAGTTTATGAGGAAGGCTATGAGAGTGCGGGAGCACTCATATGAGCCTTAATTGCAGTTTTGGTCCCCCTATTTTATAATATTACAGTTTTGTTCCCCATATTTTAAAATCAAACATTATTACCCATTTACTTTGATATTTTTTGCACTTTTGGTCCTCATCCCATTTTTTAGCCAGTTGGCAACAAAAACACTTATGTGACAATACTATGTGGCAAATAACATGACACATCAGCGATATTTCTTTTCCACCTAAACAAACAATTAAATAAAACTTAAATAAATAACTATATTAATAAAATCAAAATTTGAAATAAATATTAAATTACAAAAAAATCAAAAAGATTTCTTCTTTCTGGAAAAGTTTACATCAGTGCCATATTCATCATTCATCACCATACTCCATCTTCATCATTATCATCATCATCATCTTTAACCACAAAACATCAACATCATCATAATCACTCTCCTCATCATCATCACCATCCTTCATCACGTAAATCTCCTCATCCCGACCATCCTCCACCACACAAACTTCAACATCATCTTCATCTTCTAAACTCATTCACTCACCCTCTCCTGTTTGATCTTCAATCTCAGGAAATACAAACCACCACAAACATGAACAAATCACAAAAAAGAATATGAGATCTTAATTTCAATATCAGTTTTTCCATGGGAATAAGTAAGAATTTTTCTCATGGGAATCGCTCTAATTTCAATATCAATTAATAGGGTTCTTAGATTGGTTTGAGTTCAATATCATTTCTGTTCGATTTCGATTTGGTTTCGTTCTAATTGTTGTCAAGATTTGTTTCTAGGGATGATCGTGTGTTCAATTCTTCCTATGTAGGTTCATTTTTACCATATTTGGTTTCAAAATGGGAAACTCAGAAGAGAGACGATGCAAAGTGATTTGTTCAAATTTGTAAATAGGCTTTATTTCACTTTTTAAATGAGGTGGTTGAGTGTTAGACATTTGATTACTAGAGCAGTTTAGATCAGGTTCAACTGCAGTAATTGTAACAAAAGAGTGAATTTAGAGAATTTGAATCCGACAAAAAGGTGGTGAAATAACATTCACACTTTTTCATATTAAAATTCTCATATTGAGTATCTTTCAAGACAAGATTCTTCTTTGTCAAAAAAAAAGACAAGGTTCTTCTGATTACAAATAATGTAATAATATAGCACCCACTCATTAAACCTATTTTTACAACCACCAGAAGCAATATAAGAATTCACCGAAAAAGATAGCAAAATATTAACCGATAAGTTAATAAGAAAACACCAAAATATTAAATAATACTCTCCGTCTCAAAATAACTGACCTAAATTTGACTTGTTGTACTATTCATATAATCTACTTTGATCATATTTTTCTACTTATATGTACATGCAAATATACGCATATGAGATGTTGTTTGATTTGTCTCGATGAGTATTTTCAAAATATATAATTTTTATAATTTTTAATAATAGATAATTTAATATATTAACGATCAAAGTTGTATATTGACAAACGTGAAAGTAGTCAACTAAATCAGTTATTTTGGAACGGAGAGAGTAGTAAACAATAATGTGCAATAAACAGCCTCGGAGATCTTAGTCGGAAAAAAATCATCAAATGGGAAAAAATGGGATGGGGACCAAAAGTGCAAAAAATATCAAAGTATTGTCACATAAGTGTTTTTGTTGCCAACCGGTTAAAAAATGGGATGGGGACCAAAAGTGCAAAAAATATCAAAGTAAATGGGTAATAATGTTTGATTTTAAAATATGGGGAACAAAACTGTAATCTTATAAAATAGGGGGACACTGACACGGACACCGGACATGATATGGACATTGACACCCGTTGAGTTTGCTACTTAAGAGTAGAAAATATTTTGAGAGTTATTCTTTTTGTATTGTTCTCGGCTATGAAGCACGAACACTGACACGGACACCGGACATGATATGGACATTGACACGTCGACACCGATAATAATTTGAAAAAATGACATAATTTAGTATAATCATAAGTGTCGGTGTCGGTCCCCGACACTGACACGGACACGCCTAATCTGAGAAGTGTTCGTGCTTCATACTTCTCACGTGGCACAAAAATTTCAAAAATACCTCTCTCACTGCTTAAGTAGCAAACTCAACGGGTGTAATATATATAATTTTTTTAGCTTAATTTGAAATTAAAAAAAAAAATTTATCAATAAATTTAAGTGTTATGAATATTAATTAAGAGTTTAATTGTGACGCAAAGACATTACAAACACACATTACACACCTCATTTATTTTTTAAATATATTTTTTATTAAAAAATAACCTAAAATTAATTCTACCATCATCTTTCCCACATTCCCTTTCTCTAAGCTTAACGATGTGAGATGCATTCAAAACTGCATCTTCATCTTCTATATTCATTCAAAAGTTCTGCCGTTTTGATTTAAAAACTACCAACAAGTTCATGTTAAGAATAATGAACATGAACAGTAATATAATATACTACATACATACAAATTCCAAATCCAAATCCAATCGTTTCAGTTGTGTCACAGTCATTGTAGCAACGTCATAAAACGAGTAACAACTGCTTCAGAATCCCCGCGAGAACACATCTAATGTTGAGGCCGCTGCTGCACCAAAACGCTGCATTCTATCGCAAATAACAACCCATAAACCAGCCTGCTGCCATGACCAAACACTGGTCTCACATTGGAAAAAAAATATGCCAATCGTTTTCCACCGGATTTCCACACAACCTAGTTCAGTCCCTATAACAAGCAATATTAACAAATTACTCAGCAAATTAAGAACTCGTACTCTTTGAACTTTAAAGCAAATCATCAGCGAGTGAGCAATTAAGTAAACTCTTGATTTTAGATGTGGCATTTTCTATTTTTTGAGATATCTCGGAAGACTTAAGAAAGGAACTCGTACTCTTTGAACATAAGAAAGGAGAAAGGAGCTTGCCTGCAAGACACACATTTGAAATACTTTCTCCGGTGATTTTCATAAACCCAAACATCAAAAGAAGGGCTCACATATCTTGCAGTACCAAAGTTGTCGCCGCAAGTCGATATTGGAACGTACAACAAACCAAAGTTAAGCTAAAAAGATCTGGAAACACTTAACAGTATCACACTCATCAGAAAAAACTGCTAAAGTTTGTGTATTGTTTTTTTGTTTAGTGTACTTTGAAGAGGTAAAAAAGGAGGTAAGATACCACATGTGCAACATAACCAAAACATGAAGAATTTTACATTTCTTTTATGATTTTGTTATAGATTAATTAGTTTTGCATTGTGCAATTTGATGTTGAGGTGGGTGACGGGTGTATCAGTAAAACATTATTCTAAGTAAGGATGACAAAAAAAGACTCATCCACAGATAAAATCTGTGAGGTGGGTAATTTAACAGATATTTGCAGGATATTTCAATGGGGTTAAACTACTCGTACAAGCGAATATTTGTACCCATTAATAAATTTGAAAAATTAATAAAAAGTAAAATGAATACTTCATTCAGAAAAGATTTACTGCAGTTACAAATGCCTTACCATCCTACATGAAAAGGATAATGCAATAAGATTTACTTGGCGTAAGTAAAATTGAAGCTCTATTATTATAATTGAAAATTGTGAGTGCAAGTGTTGTAAACCATGAAGTACCGAGTTGAATTCCGACTGATTTAATTAAAAAACTGCTCTATTATAACTGTCCACTGATTTCCATATTACAAAGGATAGGTTATATGCCAAACATCATTGCAATTCAAGGCACAAATGCAGAAAATAATCACATATTACCTTATGGAAATATACATTAATCAATAAATCACTTGGTAAAAATAAGAACATTGAAAACAAGATCAAGTACATTACATGTAGCAATAATACTATTATGCACAAGGTACCACATGCCAAACAACTCGATAATCACATAGCATATCCTAAGACACTTAGTCTTCCCTAAACTAGCTAGAAACAGCAATCTTACAATACTCATTGTCAGTTCGTTAACAAAGAAATGGAAAATAAACTTTTAATATTTGAGCCAATTAATATTACACGCCACAGCAGCTAGCTACGCCATTGCTGTGATGAGTTTTCCAAACAGTAAACACAACAATTGATGATTGAAACCATTTAGATCCAACAAAACACAAATCAAGAATTATAGTAGTAGCTCTTAGTCATTGGAAACAAGTATCAATAACCATTACAACTACAACCATTTCTACATTTACAATAATTAGTAGCTCTTAGCCAATGGAAAAGTATCAGTGGATAACGAAATATTATTTATTGTAAACAAGAATTACTAGATAGTTGTAAAAATAAGTTATTGCTAACGATTTGATATAACATACATCAACCAGAAAGACATATAAACTATTGAAAACAGAATATAAATTTATTGTAAAAGTATATGATGCTGTCAGAAGTAGCTGGTTGTAATCTCATCTATGAAAATATCAATGGGAATCCGATTGATTTTTATCATCATCCAACATCATTTATACACTACTAATAGAAATCTAATTGAAAGAAAAAATAAGATTACAGCAGAAATTAAAAACATAAGACACATATTAATCACTAGGTTCAAGGTGCAGATAGATCAAGGTGGTTAAGTCATCTTCATGGTTGAGGCGGAGGACTAATAGAGTCCAGACTCGAAAAAGCTTTTATTTTATAGCATAATCAAACAGCTTCATAAATAAAAACTCGTCCGAGTCCAAGTCTAATTTGTCTTGACACTCATAATCTACCGAAGCTATGGTTTTTTTAGAAGTATTTGATTTCATGTCCAAATGTTCATGGCAAAGACATTTCAAAATGAAATAAAAAACAAAAAAAAATCCAATAAGTGGAAAGTAGAATAATCATATATCAAATCCCTAAAGAAAAAATATCCAACATATCGAATAAGAAATAAATAAAAGAGCCTCAGAGATCTTGGTGGATAAAAAATCATCAAATGGGAAAAACCCATCAAGAGTAGCAAATATTTCCATGCATCATTGGCTCAAAAATTTTATAACACATAACAAAATTTATTACTCTATTCAACTAAAAAGAAAAAAATTACAGTAAAAAAAATAAAACAAAAAATTTAAAATATGAACATGATGTTGTCAGAAGTAGCTGGTTGTAATCTCATGTATTATCAATGGGAATCCGATTGATTTTTTATCATCACTCAACATCATTTAAATTCTAAGAATAGGATAAATAAAAAACAGAAATCAATCACATATATATATATATATATATATAATATAAAAATTACATGTTTCTATACAAATAAATTAACGAAAGATTGAAAGATGAAGAGTGATAGGAGAATGAAAACAAGTGCAGAATAAAATGAGAGAGCTAAGCTGCGGTTTAGAAATTAGGGTTTATATGACATAGAAATTACATAGAGAACTATTTATAGCCATACGGTTTTGGTTAATGGGTTTTGCTCATTTTTGGGTAATGGGCTTTGTTCATCGAGCCCTTCTTTTGATGTTTAGATATAAAAATGAGACAAATTTGTGTTTTAGGCCTCCTATGTTGCTCTAAGGCCCCCTGTCTTGACCTAATTACCCTTAGTTAGTTTTGGAACTTACGGTCCAAATTATTCAAAAAAAAATTGAAATTTCGGAAGTTACAATTTGAAATTAACTAATTTTGTATTGTAGGATCCGAAATTAACTAATTTTGTAATGTAGGATCCAAAATGGTCTTTTTTTCTTTTTTTTTATATTTCGAAAGTTACAATCAGAAATTAACGTATGTTCCAAAATTAGGCGTTTTCGGATTGTATATTCTAAACCATCCTAGATCCCAAAAATCAAGGGTATTTTTGCGGGGCCTAAGAGCATTGTTGGGGGCTAAAAAGCAAATTTCAAAAATAATTGGAGGGCAACTATACTTTTCCTAACACACCAACACTTTAAAGAACTTGGTTTTGAAAGTTTATTTCTTTGTACACATTTCTATAAAAGAAAATATATTTGTATACGTTTATTCCATCTATAAGTTAATTTTGAGGAAACTTCGAGGTTTAGAAGGAAGGTAAATGTAAATATTCTTTTATTTTGAAGATTTTCTCTACCTTGGACTGAAACATTACCATTCAGCATATATTTTCTTTTAAGAAAAGAAAGCTAGTATTAAATTTTGCGGTTCAAAAATAAACTTTTGTAAAAATGGATCTAATTAAACAAAAAAAAAGTGTTACTGGTTGTGTCTGAAAATTCTGATCTCGAATTCTGCTAGTTTTTTTAAAGGAAGGTAAATATAAATATTCTTTGATTTTGAAAATTTTCTCTATCTTACACTGAAACATTGCACCATTCACCTTAAAGTTTCTTTTAGAAAAACAAAGTTAGTTTTTAATTTTGCGGTTAAAAAATAAACTTCTGTATATATGGATTTAATTAAAAAAAAATGTGTTAATGGTTATGTCTCAAACTTTTAAAAGCTTTCTAGTCCCAAACTTCATTCTTATATTTGCCAACTAAAAATACTCTGAAATACGTCAACAAAGGTTTTATCAAACAAAAAAAAATACTTGAGTTAGAGTGGCAGATCTAACAAGTATCTTGATGTTTTGTTTGGAGGGAGGGTGGGGGTGAAAAAGTATGTTACACATGTAAAGAAAACACAAAGATTTCACCATGGTCGTATGGTTGCACAATGAGCTTCTAAGTTATTTAAATAGCAGAAGGGTAGAATAGGAAAACGTAGGGCGTGTGAGAAATTGATAGAATGACAAAAATATGTATCGCAACATTAATACAACCACATCTTAATCTTGTATACTAAGAGATGTCAAATACACTCGATCTATAACATGTCTCAAAATGATGTAGGACTTGAACAATTAATTTTGGGTTGGCTTGAAAAACCAACAGCTCACAAAGGGCTATAGATTAGACTATTATCTTTGGAGTGTTTATAGTCTTGTTTGGAAAAGCTTGAGTCAGCCATGGGCTAGATTGAAGTGGGTCGGGTAACCCGTGATATTATCTCGAACTCTCTAAGGGTGTGCTTGGTTATGCACAAACAAAAATTAATTTTGTAGAATTTGTTTTGGTTAAAAATGAGTTGAATATAAAATGATTTATGTTTGGATATTTTAAAAATTGAAGTGATTTATATGAAAGTTGTTTGGATATTTTGTGTCAAAATTTCTTTCAAGTGTATAAATGGCTATTAATATGTGTGTCACTCTAAATGAAAAATACATATTCTCTTTGTTGAAAAATGAGTGTCAATTTAACAAAAATAAAAATGCTTCATCATAATGAATGTCTTTTAAATATTTTAATATAGATTAAGTTTTTCTTTCACTTTTACTCACACTACTTTCAAAACATTATAGTTTTCCACTTTGATCAGTGTGTTTCTTAATTTGTGTACAAAAATCTTAAACAACAATTATTTTGCAACTGAGCTATTATATAATAAGATAGAGTCTAACCCTTTGAAACAATAGTTGTGAATTGTTTTTTACTATTTTATTACGTAAATAATGTAAATCGTTGTATTAGGTCATTGACATCATTATCAATAATTTTTTTCTTCTTATTATTATCTCCTGTTCTTTCACTTAAATGCCTCAAATTCAACACTTGTCACTCAATGCAAAAGCTAAGAATTTTAGCTTCAAGGTAAAGGACCAAAATCAGTTTATATATGTTGAAGCCAGACATGGTGAAATATTGTATACTAATCAAGCTATTCTTCTATAATTTATTTGTTCAACTTTTACTTGTGTGGATCAACATCTTAATATTAAACTTCAAACCATTTGAAACCAAATTAAGAGGAACATAAAGTACTTGCTTGGATCGTATGGCACTTCATCCGACCTTCATATTTTTCTTTCAATTACGATTTAAAAAAGATAACATTAAAATTAAAAAGTAACAATTCTAAGATATAAAATGCTAATGAACCAAAATCACTAAATTTAGTCTAGTAGTAGGAGATTTGAGTAGTATACTAGAGATTTCAGATTCGATCTTCACCTCTTTTATAAAAAAAAATGCAAATTTGCAGAAAAGTGCTCCAAATCCAAACATCCTCCTTTTCTCTAGAAAACTTATAGTATCATAAAGTTACCACTTTATGCAAGTAAAGGTTTTGATCATTAACTTTCAAACCGTCCAAATCTCTATTTTGAATAATGATGATAATATAAATCAAATCAATATCTTATCCTAATCTGTTTCATACTCCCTCCGGTCACATTTATAAGCAAAAAAATACCTAAAATTTTGGTCACTATTATAACAAAAAAAGTTTACTACTTTTAAACTAATTAATATTGTTATTCCTAATATACTCTTACTTTTCAAAAGATGCATGTAATTTCCAAGAAAAAGAAGGGTACAATATAATAAACTTATTCATTTTTTATATTAAATTAAAAATATTAATTACACTTAACTAAATTTCTTAAATACCACGTAAGTAGTTTTTTTTCTTATAAATGTAATTGGAGGGAGTATTTATTTACTTCCCCTCACCCTCACTGATATCTAAACCGAAATAAAATTTGCTCTGATTCATATGTATTATTTAAAAAAAAAAAAAACAGAAATGTACTCCATATGTATTATAAACACCCTCTTGTTAGAACTTAGAGGAAATTTTACTTTGACACTAGTTACTAGTACGTATCTATTTATTTATTTTATTTTTTGTCTATTTCTATTTAAATAGAAACACCCATTTTTTTTGAGAAAATAATAGAATCATAACTTGTTTGTAATGCCGATCATCTCTAGTGTAAATTTTTTAGTTTACTTTTTACATCAATGCAAATTGGAATAATTAAAAGGTGAAGATGTACACCGAACATACTCCGATTTGCATTGATACTTTCTAGAGTAAAAATATCACTGGAGAGGATCGACTTTCACCCTTGACACATACGTCAATTGGTCATGGACACCTACACCAAAATTTTAAATTGTGGTTATGATTTCATTGTGGTTTCTAATTTTGCATGTAAACACAACTAAATGTGGTTAACTATGAAGTACATATATAAATACAAGGATCCTTTACATGTCAATATAGATAATAATTTTAAAAAGTGTCATTATATATGTCAGTGTTGTGTCACTATTGACACTAACACGTGTTTGACGCTGAGACACGTTTAATCCAAAAAAATATATGTATTTCATAGATGGTTAATGAATTCGAAGGTGCATGTATACTACGGAGTTCAAATGGTTAAATTAAAATCAGTGTTTGCTTGGCGATTATTGATAAATCAGAATCGGTTTTTACTTTTTGATTAATAAGTTTATAAGTTTACAAGAAATGGGTTCATAGAAACATTTGACTTGAGTCACTTTTTTGCTAATTAATCCTTTTAATTTGTTTTAAAAAAATGCATGCATAGGATAGGACAATATGGATGCACGTGCCCTCTGGGTCTCACGTGCCTGAGTATTGGTGAGTTCAGGTTTATTTTAACAAAATCAAACATATGATATGGTCAGACTAAGTGGAAAAAGAGTTAAAGAAAATAGTAACATTTTCCAATATTCCCTCTTCTCATTGGAACTCTTCACCACACACACCCTCTTGCTTGCTTGTGATGAGTTGTGATCTACTACTTTCTCAGACAGATTTTCTACACTACTGTATTTATTTACTTGAATATACTGTACGTATAGTATTTATTTGAATTTCTTGTAATTGCAACATTAATGTTGTCAACAACACTGTTAAAAAGTCTTGTATCGGTTGTGAGATATATTGAATATGTGTTTATAAAGTAGAGGTAATCATCATCTTACAAGTCGATTTTATAAGGTTGAGTTAAACCCAAATTTCGATTGGACCGCCTGCCTGCTATCAAATTTCTGATTCGGCCATCCACTTATATCTGTGCCCCAAGCCCGATAACGGTTGGCGCGAGGGGTATGTTAAAGTAGAGCCGGTTTTTTTTTACTATTAAGTTAGACCCAACTCATAATTATAAGAAGCATATTGGTGTGTTAGATCCAACTCATAATTATAAGAAGCATATTGGTGTGTTGACTGCATGAAATTTGTAACGGAAGCAGTTCCAAATCCAACATAGTATTGATTTGAATTTTATGCAATTACAAATTGAGGTATTTCAATACATTGTCACCTATTAGATGAAAGATTGAACGGTGTAAAATTGGAACGATACAGAGAAGATTAGTATGGCCTCCGCGCAAGAATGACACGCACAAATCGAGAAAAGATTGAACGGTGTAGAAAGTAAGAATTATTATTTTTTATCTAAATGTGATTTTTATTAATAATTATGTACATAAATGAAAAACAAACGAGCAATAAGTTGTGCCGCTAGCCATACCATATTTTTCATACAGTAGTATATAATATTTATCCATTAAAAAAATAGTATACCAAGGTTTAAGGGCGTGCAGAGTGTTAAAACTCTTAGGGATAGTTTGCCGTTTATTTGAATCCTATAAAGCTTGAAAGATTAGTCTCTGCTGTTGCACGCAACTATATTTTTTGTTAAAAAAAAATACCATATAATATAATGTACTGTTCCCCAAGCTTTTAGATTATAATAATATATGGTTTGGCTTTTAAGTTTTAATTAATAAAGTTTTACAAATTATGATAAAAATAAACTATAAAGCATGCAGAGAGAGGCAGAGAGAGAGAGAGTGAGGGAGGGAGAGAGATTCCTCAAATGGGTTTTTATTATATATCAGATCAAGTTTGTGCTTGCAATGCCAATAACACTACAATTACCAAGAAAAATCACTCTTATAATCAGAAACAAATTTTCTTTGGAGTTTAACTTAAGAGGCTACTCTTGTTCTAATTTTCAAGCTTCACTCTTTGCTCTCTCAAGTCTAAGGTAACTAACTCTCTCATGCTCTTTTTTTTGTTATTGTATTGTTGATTAATTAAGTTCTATGCTTAATTTGAACTTTAAATTAATAATACGAAGATAATGCATGTACTTTATGTTTATGAAATTATGTTATTGTTTTTGTTGTTGAAATGTATTCATTCACTATTGAACTTTGAAAGTGGATCTTGATTGCATTTTGAATCTTCATGAATATAAGAATATTCCTCCTTTTGATGCATTTACATGTGTGGCTAAACTATTTATTTACTATCCTTCAACTTTAACAATGTTGTTATTTTGCTGTTTTTTGGTTTAATTGGATCATTAATTTAGTTTTGATTAATAAATTTGCTTGTTTAGAGCAATAAATCACTCAAAATGTTTGACTTTAAAATGATAGAAGTGAAACTTCAACACTCACTTTAGCACCTTTAATTTGCATAAAACTTCAAAATGATCCTAAAGATATATTAATCACTAACATCTGCCTATAAATTGATCATAAAAATAATGAAGATATATATATGGAAATCTAAAATGCGAGGTTCAAAAATCGATCTAATGTTGCTAACATTTCTACCTCCCCGTCTAACAATATATATTAACAGCTAACATTTGCCTATAAATGAAAATTAAGAAACACAAAAATACATTACCTTTAGGATTTGTAGAGAAAATTACATTGTCAAAGTTGAGTCTCACTTTGTAGAATAGGTTGTAGAATTTGGGCCACAATATATATTATTTTTATTTTTTCCTATAGAAATAAAAATTATTTTGAGTATTGGTGGAAACATGGTATCTTTTTCTTTATAGTAAAGCTAGCTGGTAGCTACTCACACATCTCACAGTAAAACATTCAAAGAAAGTTTCGTACATGTTAATAGAAAGTTCTTAATCTGAAAAACTATATAGAGAAGATTTAATTTGACATCCCTTGCAAATAATTTTGTTTGTACATAATTTATAAAAGAAATTCCTTATATATTTTTTCTCATTTTTTATGTCTTATTTCATTTTTCTTTTGTGACGATGGAGAGAATTCATTTCCGTAAAAAAAATATATTTAATTATATAAATATGGAATTTATCTTTTTTATAGGAAAATTTGGAATTTAGATGAAATATCATCAATTTATAGTTAGGATAGAAAAACTCACTTGTTGGTCCAATAATATTACGAAACAAATATCCAGATGTAAGCATTAACACAGTTTTATCACAGTAGTACTTTAGGACCGTTCAACCTGACATGTACGGCTAAATTTATTTTAAGTGATTTTATCATTTTATCAACTTAAACGTTTGATCAATAATCAACAACAGGGATTGAAAACTGCGTGTTTATCGACCGTAGTGAATTTCAATCTGTAATGTTGGTTTGAACCTTGAAGTGAGCTCAGATCTCAAGTTCGATTTTTTTATATGTCAATTTCGGTGAGTTAAACCGTACCAAATAAAAAATTCTAACTTTAAATGGAGTTCTTATATATAATTATTTTAACTTAACAGCATCATAGTAGCCTCATATATAGTAGATCTGTTTTCTCTTTCTCCACTATTTTTTTCTTCACTTTTATTAGATCTCTTGGAGAACGAGTCCTCACTTTAATATTTTAATGAAAATGTTTTATTTGAGTAATAATAACAATAAATTTTTATTATTTATCTTTTTCGTTTTGTCTTTGGAGAAAACATGTGGAGCAGCCCAATTATAGTGTTTTGTCATGTGAAAAAAATTAGTTTTAAACTACAAAATCTCACATATTCCAAGTAATTTTTTAGAATATACATTTTCTTTAATTATTATTTTTTTAACTCATAATAGTATTTTTCTAAAAGCACTTGCTTTAGATTTTTTTTTTCCAATGGAATCATTTGTACTATGTACAACTACATACCATATATATGTGGGGCATCACTTTTCCATTGTCACTGAGATTCCCATTTCAAAGTAAAAATAGTGACTGACTGGTGTGTGATGTTTCAAGAATTTGGCCATTGATGGGATTTTACCTTTTTTTTCTGCCATTTCCAATTCCATTCACATTTAATTTCTATTGGACATGAATAATCATTTTATCCTTTTGATATTTCATTTTTTGGAATTTTTTTATAGTTTCTGATAGATAGTTCAATCCACTAGAGATATTATGTGTTCATATTTACAAAATTGAATTATTAGGGCTGTAAAAAAAAATGAATTGTTAGGTGAAAACGACGAATTCACATATAAACCCAATTATTTTTTCTTCTAGACAAATGTTAGTACCAAAAAAAGTTAAAACATACTGTTTGTGGTGGTTGAAAACGATGAATATATCCATAGTATCAAACTTACATGATTGGTAATCGAGTCATTTGTTATGTTTGAGCATCTACTAATTTTGTTCTTTATGGTGTACTTTTGAGGGACTTTTCGTAAAATTCTTATAGTTATTTTTGGCACACCTTGTGCTGGGAGGATTACCCGGTTCTTGATTTATATTTTATATATATGACCCATTTTTCTCTATTAAAAAAAAGCTTAAAATATGTAAAAATAAATAACATATAAATTAAACGGGAAAGACACACTTTAGAAATCACCAACTAACACTTGACAAATTTGAGATGGAAGAGTTAAAAAAATATATTTTTGCACCTCCAGAGCACCCCAGGGTGGACAAGCGGGAAGATTCGGAGCCAATCGAGCCCAAACTATGGATGGTAAACCATGGCCTAATTTTAACCGAATCTTATTGTACACACATTGTGTTTGTTTAGGTAGATGTACAAAAGAGAGAAATAAGAAAGAGTGAGAATTAACTATTTTTATAGTTTGGATAATGAGAGAAATAAGGAAAGAGAGAAATATAACGGTTAGTAACCGTAAAAAAACAATATCTTCGTATTAGGCAAGAATTATGTCTCAAGAAAGGAAAATAAATAATTTTACAATAATACTCTCATTCAACCAGCTTATTTTCTTGTAAAA
The DNA here is from genome assembly GCA_951799995.1 of Trifolium subterraneum. Classification (NCBI taxonomy): domain Eukaryota; kingdom Viridiplantae; phylum Streptophyta; class Magnoliopsida; order Fabales; family Fabaceae; genus Trifolium; species Trifolium subterraneum. The sequence continues at coordinate 944,701 of OX637465.1, read as the reverse complement.
AAAGGAAAATTTGTTATTTTATCATTTCTTTCTTCTCATTTTTCTATTCATCCACCATATAAAATCTCTACTCAGTTTCTCTTTTATCTCTCTTCCTTATTTCTCTTTTCACTATCTCTTTGACATCCAAACACAGTGGTAAGTCGGATTACAAGTTTTCTCATTGGTTGATAGATAAATACTCTCAAATCATGAAGGGGTAAACTATGTCTCACCATATATTTTAACTTAATATAATGGATATAGATTATGTGCATACAATCAGACAATCATTAATGAGTGATTGTCTGATTGATATAAAATGGTCTAAGATTGTAATATTAAATTTTATATTAAATATACATAAAGGTGGTTTAGCCGTATAGCCTGTAGCAGTATTCAATATTAAAAGAAATATACATAAAAAAAATGATTTTAAAGTATGAACCGTCCGATCATGACCAAACAGTAATAAAGTGTTGATTGTCCAATTGCATCAATTTTGACTGCATCTAATTCATTTTTTAATATAATTGAGTATATGGTGAAAGTTCATATTAACATAAAATAAAAAAAGTAAACATGTGAAGCTTGAATTCAACTCACCTAAATTTGGTAATTTTATTAAAAAAAATCGTTTATTAAAAAAAGTAATAAAGCATATAAAATGTATTAAAAGAAATTAAAACACACTAGTACTCTACACAGTCGCATTGCATATAGAAAAGGATGTATCAAGCTAACGTTCTGAATTTCCAGAACTTATTAATTTGAAGGAATTGGAAAACTCTTCTCATTCATAAACTTGGCTCCCTACTTTGTTTGTTCATCACATTTTAGGTAAAAAAAAAAAACATTTTATGCTCTATACTTTATGTCACCAATTTGTTTTTACTATTTTAGCCTCCCTACTTTATGTCTACAATCACCATCTCAAATTGTGTCTATCATTATTCATTACTTTTCAATTTTCATATATTGATCTCTTGCAATTTTTTCCTCTCCAGATTTCTTCTGTGTGCAATTGCGGAAACAAATATCAAATTGCATAAAATCATAATTAGTTGACGAAGATTCTCAAATTTTTTTAATATTGTTGCTTTCTCGGAGTTCGGATTTGAGTTAGAGACGGCCGAGTGAACCAAAAGAAATCAGAGTCGTCTTATTCAAAAACTTTCAGGTTAGTTTACATTCATGTGTAAGTTTTTGTGAATCTATAACAAATGCACAATTCTTTATCTTCAACTTAGATAACACTATGTTTGTAAGCCATCAAAAAATGAATAAAATCTTGAAGTATCTATAGCCATAAATAAATTGTTTGTGTTAAATGTAGATTTTACGATGGATATCCAAACATGCCCCTAATGTATAGGAATTTTAGATGAGTTTTCTTAGTTAGTTATATTTTTTCGGATTTACTAACGGCTATAATTTTATTTTATTTTTTTGGTACAATTTCATGCTTTGATTTTGACTATTTTATTCTTTAAAATTAACAATATTTCACTTGTTTTTGGGATAAGGATAACCTTAAACGAGTCAAAATAGGTATACGTTTCTTCTTTTTGACTTGGCACTGAAATTTATTTATTTTTAAAGGAAAATAGGCACTGAAATTAATTACTACTTAAGAATCCTATGCAAAATAAAACATTTTTTAATAAAGATTTAAGATAGCCATCAATAATTTTTAACAAAAAAGAAAGATATCGATCAATAATTAATTGAAGACCCAAAATGTTTATGAGTTTGTTGAATATGCTCGATATGGATTTTCGTTGAGATATTCTAACATTTTTTTTTGTTACAATTGTTTTTACTTTTTAGTCTTTTTTTTGTACAATTTTGTTTTTTTTTGTTATGTTTCTCGGTACAGTTTTTTTTGGTACAACCAAATTCATTTGTCTCATAACAAACTTAACCTCAAAATTTACATAAGAAGATGACATTAGAAGAATAATTAATGGTAGAAAAATATATTCATGTGTAGGTTATAAGTTTATTAAATTTTATTCTCAGGTATAAGAGAATATTCATGGGAAAAGTCAAAATTTCTAAAAAGGGGTGGGAAGAAATTATTCTCAAATGTCCACAAATCCTAGTTCAAATGGTATAAATATTGAACTTGCTAGTGTCAGATGTCATGATCGGAATTCGATCTCTGGTTACTCCACTTTGTCATTTCGTCTACCTACCAAAAAAAGAATAAAAAAAAAAGAAGAAATTATTCTCAAATATGGGAAAAGTCAAACATGTTTTTTTTACTCAAACCAAACATATTTTTTAAATACCTAAAAAATTACATTCTTGTATTTCCAAGAAATTTTTTTCCATAAATAAATTTTGTAAACTTGAAACAAACGCACCCCTTTGTATTTGAAACAATTCGTGCTTAAAAAATCAGTATAGAATTTAAAATTTAAATTCAATGTATTATAGTAATGGTTTGACTAAGAAACTTATTAATTAATTAGATGCAGCTCTTGTGGGTTGTTTATTGAATATATGTCATAATAATTTTATCAAAATTAACCATTTTACATTATCAATAACAAATTATGTTTAGGTAAAACTTTGTTTTAAATGTTCTTGCTAAAAATTTGCAGATACATCGAATGCAAGAAAATCATATGGATGAAAATCCAAATGGAGTTTCACATAGCAAAACTACAACTCATAAAGTTTGTAGTAAAGAAAATGTAACCACCAACAAGAGATTTGCCACATTAGACGACGGCGAAACCGATTTGATAGAGTGTTCCGGCAAGTATTGCAAATCATGCACAACAGGATTAATAACTGATTGTGTTGCACTATGTTGTTGTCCTTGTGTTGTGTTACATTGTTTTGCTTTGGCATTTATAAAGGCACCATGGATTATGGGAAGGAAATGTTTGGGATTAGGGAATAAGAACAAGAATAAAAACAAGACTAGTTGTTGTCATAAGAGAAAATGTATAAAGGGACATAAAGATGTTGATGTTGTGTTGGAAGGGAATAAAGAAGTGGATTTTAAGATGGGGTGGCCAACATCACCAATGGATAGTGTTAATGTTGGATTTGAAGCTGAAAAAGTTTGGCATGAGTTGTATCAAATTGGTCATTTAGATTTTGGAAGGGTTTCTTTCTCAGGTGAATAATTATTTATTGCTCAATTTTTGTTGTTTGCGTAAGGTAGGATTGATAGCGAGTTTGATAGAATTATTGTTGGATCTGTAACTAATTGCATTCATTCAACTTATCAAACTGTTTTGATTACATGATACAAGAACTATTTATATATCATAAAGCTAACAACCAAATCAGAAACTTAAGCTACAACTAACAAACTCTAGCTTATCCAATGCAACTAACTAACTAACTAACTGAATTTTAACCATACAATTAACATTCCCTCCCTTAAACTGGTTGTACATTGCAACTCAGTTTACTTCAATCTGATCCAGACCAGCTCTCTACTCCAAGCAAGTTTCTGAGCTTCTCAAAAGCATCCAATTTCAAAGCTTTAGTCATTATATCTGCCACTTGATCCTGAGAGGCACAATGTATTAGTTCAACTCTACCATCACAGCAAAGGTTTCTTAAGAAATGAAACCTTATGTCTATGTGCTTGCTTCTTCCATGTAGCACAGGATTTTTGCTCAATTTGATTGTTGAACTGTTATCACATAGCACAGTTAGGCATTTATTTAATTTGAATCCCATGTTTAGTAGAATCCTTTGTAGCCAAATGCCTTGACACACACAATATGCAGCAGAAATAAACTCAGCTTCGGTGGTGGAAAGAGTCACCACAGGTTGCTTCTTTGAGGACCATGACACAGCTCCAGACCCTATCTTAAACACATATCCAGAGGTACTTTTCCTGTCTTCTAAGTCACCTCCATAATCACTGTCAGAATAAGCTAAAAATCTAGCTTCTTGCTTCTCTTTCTTGTACATAATTCCTAGTTCTAAGGTACCTCTGATGTACCTCAACACTCTCTTGGCAGCCATCATGTGAGACTCTACAGGGTGCTCCATAAATCTTGCTATTAAGTTCACTGCAAACATAATGTCTGGCCTTGTAGCAGTCAAGTACATAAGGCTTCCTACTATTTGTTTGAACTGAGTAGGGTTTACTTCTTTTCCTCTATCATGCTTAGAGAGCTTGGTGCCAGTCACAATAGGATTATAAACTGCATTACTCTTATCCATGTTAAATCTTTCAAGTATTTCCTTGGCATACCTCTTCTGACATATGAAGATTCCATGCTCATTTTGTACTACTTCAATACCCAGAAAGTGCCTCATCTTACCCAAATCTGTCATATCAAATGTAGTCATCATTGACTCTTTGAACTGTTTGAGTAATTTGTTGTCATTTCCAGTAAAGATTAAGTCATCCACATAGAGACTTATGATCAACCAGTTCTTATCCTCCCTTTTTACAAATAATGTGTGTTCATGTGGGCATTTCACAAAGCCTTCTTTTATAAAGTAAGCTTCAATTTTGCTGTACCAAGCCCTGGGTGCTTGTTTCAACCCATATAGAGCTTTGTGAAGCTTGTAGACCTTATCTTCTTTCCCTGACTTTACATACCCTGCAGGCTGTTCAACATACACAGTCTCCTTCAATTCACCATGCAAGAAAGCACTCTTGACATCTAACTGATATACATTCCATCCCCTAGAAGCTGAAATGGCCAATAAGCTTCTTATAGTGTCCCATCTAGCAACAGGAGCAAAAACCTCTTTATAGTCAGTTCCATATCTCTGAGCATAACCCTTTGCCACAAGTCTTGCCTTGTATTTCTCAATTTCTCCCTTCTCATTCAGCTTTGTCTTATAAATCCACTTTACACCAATCACTTTGGCTCCTTGTGGTAGATCAGTGAGTTGCCAGGTTTTGTTCTTCTCAATAGCTTCAATTTCCTTATTCATAGCTAATCTCCATGTTGAACTCTTGACTGCCTCTTCAAATGAACTTGGATCTTCACTTGTACAAGGACCAAATGTTATGAAATTCATGGAATCTTCATCCACTAGTTCATCTTCAGTTATGGTAGTGTCATAATCACTGTGCCAGAATGGTGGTTTTCTAGTTCTTCCTTGATTATTCAAGTTTGAAGTAGATGTACCAATGTGATCTATGTCTTGTGTAGTTGGAGAATTTGGAGGAGTACTATCTTGACTATGTACTTCTTCATCTGTATCTGCAACTTCTACTCCAATTTCTTCATTGTTTTTGTCACTTTCTTCATCACTGATGACTTGTTCAGCAAGCTTTTCTGATTTCTCATCCCACTTCCATTTGTCTTTTTCAACAAACTTTACATCTCTGCTGATGATTATCCTTTTGGTGATGGGATTATATAACCTGTATGCTTTGGTTTCTTCACTTATGCCAAAGAACACACATTTCACACTCTTATCATCTAGCTTCTTTCTTTGAGCATCAGGAACATGAGCATATGCAATGCAGCCAAAAATTTTGAAATGTTTCACTGAGGGTTTTGTAGAACTCCATACCTCTTCTGGTGTCATGTCTTTGATAGCAGCAGTTGGACTTCTATTCAACACATAGATTGCCCAATTCACTGCTTCAGGCCAAAATGCTTTGGGAACTGATTTGCCTGCTAGCATGCATCTGATCATTTCCATTATGGTCCTGTTTTTCCTCTCTGCTATGCCGTTTTGTCGAGGAGTGTAAGCTGCAGTGAGTTGTCTCTTGATTCCATTGACTTCACAGAATTCCTTGAATTCATCTGAATTGAATTCTCCACCTCTGTCTGTCCTTAAGCAACATATAGTTTCACTAGTTTCTTTCTCAACCATACACTTGAACTTTTTGAAGCATTCAAATGCATCTGACTTGTTGCTTAAGTAGTAAGCCCATATCTTCCTACTGTAATCATCAATAAAGGTAAGCACATATCTTTTATTGCTGTTGGAGACAGGAGTTATAGGACCACAAATGTCAGAATGGATTAACTCTAACCTTTTTGAAGATTTCCAATTACTAGTCTTTGGAATACTTTCTCTATGTTGCTTCCCTCTCAAGCAATCAGCACACACATGGTTAGATTCTTCAAATTTTGGTAATCCTATTACCATATTTTTCTGCTGCAGGTTTTGTAATCCTTTGATGTTGAGATGGCCATATCTGCAGTGCCATAATTGAGTAATGTCTTCAATGTTAGCTTGCAGGCAGACTTGTTTTGCCTCAGCCATTATGGGAAATAACTTGTTTGATGCCATTTGAGAGCACATGATCGTCCCTTTGTCTCTGTGATACACTTTGCACCAGTTATTCTTGATTACAAAAGTGAGATTCTTCTCTTGAAGTTGCCCCAAGCTCAATAAGTTGTTCTTCAATTTTGGAATGAAATAAACTCCAGTGATGATTTGGACAATACCATTCATCTGAAGCTTCACATTTCCTTTTCCCATCACACTCATTTGAGAGTCATCTCCTAATCTCACACTTTCTCTGAAGCTTTCATCAAGATCATGAAACCATTCCTTAATACCACACATGTGGTTGCTGCAGCCAGAATCAATGTACCATACTTTGGCTCTGGGATTATTTGATGAAGTACTTTCATGTGCCATTAACAGAACCTCTTCACTATCATCAAAATCAGCATAATTTGCATAGCCACCTCCTTCACTATTTTGACATTCATACTGAAAGTGACCAAACTTATGACACTTATAGCATTCTACATTCTCTTTATTGATTCTTTTACCTCTCCCTTGATTTCCCTTAGCACCTCTTCCTCTGCCTCTTGTTGAATTTCTGTCTCCATGAGTGACTTTCAGTGCTTGATCTTCTTCTTTGAGAGGCTTCATCTTTTGTTCATGAACTAATAGAGATCCTTGCAATTCATCAATTGAGAGTGTTTCAACATTGTTAGACTCTTCAATTGCACACACAACATAGTTGAACTTGCTTGTCATTGACCTAAGAATCTTTTCCACCACCGTGCTTTGCTCCACAGCCTCACCTTGAATTTTCATCTTGTTAACAGTTGAAAGAACTCTACCAAAATAACTACTTACAGATTCATCTTCTTTCATGCGCAAGATTTCAAATTCTCCTCTTAGCGCCTGTAATTGAGCTCTTTTAACCTTTGTTGATCCTTGAAATTTCTGTTTCATAGAATCCCAAATAGCTTTAGATGAAGATTTGTCAAGAATGGTTTCAATGATTGTTCTATCTATCGATTGAAACAAATAGTTCTTGGCTTTGAGATCTTTCAATCTTGCCTCACTAGCAATTCTTCTTTGTTCTGCAGTAGCACCCTCTGCAAGAGTAGGCACACCAGTTTCAACAATTGACCAGAATTCCTTTGATTCCAAGAGATTCTGCATCAGCATAGCCCAATGGTCATAGTGACCATCGTATTTTGGTATGGGAAAACCAAACTCCTTGTTCTCCGCCATTGAAGGACCTTCAAGAACTTCACAAATTGAATCGAAAAACCACACACACCCCAATCTTTTACTCACACTGTAACTAGTGTTTCCCTCCCTAGAAAAAGATTTAGAAAGATTCAATTTTATTGTGTTTCCCTGGAAGATGATGAATGCAACCTCTCTCTATGTGGCTCAATGATACCACTTGTTGGATCTGTAACTAATTGCATTCATTCAACTTATCAAACTGTTTTGATTACATGATACAAGAACTATTTATATATCATAAAGCTAACAACCAAATCAGAAACTTAAGCTACAACTAACAAACTCTAGCTTATCCAATGCAACTAACTAACTAACTAACTGAATTTTAACCATACAATTAACAATTATAGTGAGTCGATGTAGTTTTAGCAAAAATTATATTTTAGAGACGATGATTCTAACGATGCACTTTTTGAGTGAATGGAGATGGTAATTCGGAGAGGATGCAAGAAAAATTCAATATCATATTATGATGAATGATAGAAAGGAAGGGTAGTGGTTTTTTTCAAATAGTCTAAATTTAATTGTTATTTTTTTGTATTAAGTGGTTTTAGATAAGTTGATTATAAATTTAGCTTGTGACATTTTTCTATAATTTTTCATGGTATTGGATTCTTTAAGACACTCAATTTAGAAGTGATTTGAGACAAAATTATATTAGCGGTTTTTATCTTATTTATTTGTAAAAGATTAGTCTTTTATCTTCTTTTTTCTTTCTTTTTATATGGGTATTTATTTTTATAAATACGTACGAGTTTGTCATTTTATTATGAAAAAAAAGAGATGAGGTGGCAGTCACATGGGATATTTTTATGGGTAAATAGGGTTTTATCTTCCTGCAAAGTAGACGAATTTTGCATTAGCCCCCTGCAAAGTTTATTTTTTTGGATCAGCCTCCTGTAATATGCAGATTCTATCACTTTACCCTCTGTAATACAATCAAAATGATTTTTTTTTTTTTTTTGAAATTCAAACATCTTCATTGCATAACAGAAGAGTTACATAAAACAGTAGAGTTCTCAAATGGAAAGGCATAACCCAACCAAGTCTTACAACCCACTTGCATAGCATAACCCACAAGTCTATGAGCTAAAACATTCAAATCTCTACAAACATAATTAACATACACACTATGAAATGCACTCATAAGGAGTTTACTATCAGTGACTATTGGTTCAATACTAGCAATAGAGTTAGAGCCTCTACTACATTCCACCACCACCAAAGCATCAGACTGTATAGTAGTTTCTGACAAATTTTGGTCCTTCGCTAATTGCAGGCACCAATGAATAGCCAAGGCTTCAGCGATTAGAGGATCCACAGTGAAAGTCTCTTTCTTACAAGCTGAGAAAGTGATATTACCAGTGCAATCTTTAAAAACACAACCAAAAGCAGTAAAACCATCCGAAAAGCAACCTGCATCAACCTGAATAAAATGAGAACGTTGGGTAGTTGAAACTGAAGCAACTGGCTGTTGCCTCCGATTCATCTTTTTTGGAACAACAAGGTTAAATTCAACAACAAAATCAAGTGCTGCAGATGCTATTTCAGGGGGGGTGGGTTTGTTCTGATGAAACACAACTTTGTTACGATACAACCACAGTTTCCACAAGATAGAACAAAACAATGAAAAGACACAAATTATATATTTTTTAGTTCAAAGCAATTAATATTCCAATTCAACACATACTACTTCTTGAAACAAAAGGAAACAAAAACATTAACAATGGGCTCTGGTACCCTTGGATGAATTGAAAATTAACAATGGACTCGGAGCCCTTGGAGGAATTTAAAAAATAATGGGCTCATAGCCCTTGAAACTACAAACAAACAATCCATTTGCGAAAAATTATACCAGATTCAATTCTGCCACAATGAAATATTGTGGGATACAAATACATTTGACAGATATTGTGGGATACCGTTGTGTGTGTTGAGAATAATGCCTAAATATCTTTTTTGAAGATTTTAGAATTAAATATAGTTTAGATTTATATTTGAAATAAAATATTATTAGGATTTATGATTTATATTTCAGTTTAGAATATTTAAGATTTGCTTAGAATTTTTAGAATTAGTTTGTTTTTAAAATATATGATTTGTTTTTTATGTAGCTCTATATAGTTATGAATGAGAATGAGAAAGAAAAATAAAACATGAGAGTATTTTCCATGTAACAAATATACTTTCTTCTCCACTTTCTCCATCAAATATATCCCACCAAATTCCGCAATACCCAAATACACCAAAAAAATCCTATCAGTGTGTCCAATGTACATCTTTACATTTTAATTATTCCAAGTTACACTAAGAAAAAGTACTTGTTCATCTTTGCATTCATTTGGTAAAAGTTCTCTTTTTGTTTCTATCACCTTTCTCTTTGTTTGTCAAAGTTCATCTAATCAGTTTATTGGAAAAGAATCAACATCTTTCAATCTAATGTTATGGGGAATTTGAATTCTCAACCATAGATGACTCATGTCTAAAATCTTTGAGAAAGAGTTTTAAAGTCAAAAAGGCAAGTGACAAATTTTTTTGAGTGAGTTTTTGTATCTTAGTCTTTTGAAAATGTTTGGAATATGTTTAAGTGTGTTATAGAATTTATTGAAGAAAGAGTTAAAAATCTCTTGACAAAAGTCAAAGTTTCTCAAAGGGGATTCTTTTTTTTGAAGATTAGGTTTTTGAATGTTTGGGGTTTTGTGTTTTGAAAGTCTAAAAGAACAAAAATAGACAAGTAAACATATAGGCATGCAAAAGGCGTACAATGACATAAAGTCTACAAGACGATCCTTTCCCTTAGATTTAAACACAAAACATCATGAAAAATAACTAAATAAATAAATATTCATTGGCTTTTTCAAAAAAAAAAACTAAATAAATAAAAAAGGAAAACTAAACAAAAGTAAATATGAGAGAGAGAGAGAGAGAGAGAGAGAGAGAGAGAGAGAGAGAGAGAGAGAGAGAGAGAGAGAGAGGAGAGAGAGAGAGAGAGAGAGAGAGAGAGAGAGAGAGAGAGAGAGAGAGAGAGAGAGAGAGAGAGAGAGAGAGAGAGAGAGAGAGAGAGAGAGAGAGAGAGAGAGAGAGAGAGAGAGAGAGAGAGAGAGAGAGAGAGAGAGAGAGAGAGAGAGAGAGAGAGAGAGAGAGCTGATTTGTTCTTTGACTTCTTTCTTTTGGCTTGGTTTGTCACAATTTTGATGGTTGTGTTTTGAATGTAGTAGTGGGGTGGCTGTGATTGTTGTGGAGGAATATGATAGTGAAGAAGGTGGAGGTGAGGTGTTTGCCCTCTAATCTCTACATTTTGTTACTCTATTTTTTCTCCTCTTTTGTTCTGATCTTTGTTCTTCAATTTATAGACTTGTTGATGAATTTTTGTAACCAATGGATTTAATTATACACTGGATTTTGTTGTTGCTTTGGCAAAAATAATGGTTTTGCAGAGAATGAAGTGATATGTGCTTTATGGTTGAGTGTAAAAAATTGGTTTGAGTGTTTGAATGGGTGAGGAAAAGTGAAGAAAGCATGGTGAAAGTGGTGAAGCGTGTTCTGTTGTTACTTCTTCTTTTTAACGTTTTTTTTCACTAATAATAATAATAAAAGGAAAGAAAAAATAGTACTAAATAATAAAAAGATTTGACTCCTAAATTATATCCTTTTTATTTTTATCAAAATATAAAACAAATATATCTTGAAAAAGAAAATAGATTCTTAACATATTATTTTGGATTTTTCAATAAAGTTATTAACACTAACAAATTTAAATAAATTGACATATTTTTTTATTTTTTGTTATTGATGCATAGAATGCAATGATTTGAATATGAGATGTGATCTTAAGTCAAAAATTTGGATATGACAGTCGCCACTGAACTTTATTTATTCCCGAAAAAAAAAATATCAATAAAACCTTGAAAACAATGGAAAGGATGGTCGTCGCAACCATTTCATTTCCAGGTTTGGGAGTCGATTATGTGAAGGGAAAGTATTAACATCCCTTACATCCGTTGTACTCAACGAAAACCTTCTCATTAGCTTAGGTTAAAAAGTGTTCTTTCAATTTGTTTGTGTGCTTTTGTTAATGTTTTGCTTTTATTTCAAAATTGTTTTTTATTTGTGTATATACAGATGGACGGAAAATGTTATAGTAGTTTTTTATTATTGGGCTTGACAAGATGTTGAACCTTGCTCATACGTATTTTTAGAGTGCGATGGGAAATTCAAAGTTCACCTAGTTCTCGGTAGAAAATGCTTGTGTGTTCGTTGATTTTATTTATAAAAATGATTTGGTTGCACTTGGGTGTAAAAGTTTGTTTGACTAAAGACCGACTCACACTTGGGCGAAAAGTTTGCTTTAAAAGATGCATTCGCACTTTGGCGAAAAAGTTTGCTTAACTTAAAGACGGAAGACGAACAACCGGTAGGCGTATGCTAAGCGTCAATTATTCGAGAGATGGACATAAATACATCTGCCGGTCTCTTTTTTATCCATTTTTTTATCAAAAAAAGTTTTCTTTATAGCAAACCCGTACAGAGGGAGAGACGGCCGGTGGCGTGCGGCGGTGCAAGTGCGACGGCGACAGTGGCTATGTTTGTGATGATGGTGATTTTATTGTGGTGCTCTTCTTCTTTTCTTGTGGTTATGGAAGGTTGGTGATTTTATGAAGATGATGGTGTTTTGATTGTGGTGCTCGCTCTTCTTCTTTTCTTGTTTTGGTTTCTATTTTGATGGTGAAAAATGATTATGAGTGGAGTGATGTGACAAATTGAGATATTTTCATTGAATATCTGTGTAAATATTTTATTTTATATTGTTTTACATTGAATGTGTATATACTTTAAATTCTATCAAAGTTCCAAAATAGTCTAAACTCAATAACATCCCGTCCATTTTAACTTATATACTTTTTATTTGTATTTAACTTTTTGGTTCTCAGGAGAATGATATCCGATAATCCAAAGTTTTATCGCAATGTAAATATAATCGGATAAAAAATTGTTTCCATTAAAAATCGAATTCGAGTTTTCCCGAAAAATGTGATGATTTAACAACTTATATACTTATTTGCATTTACAAATGACTTATCAATATAGACTTTCCTACCTTTCTCATTTAGAACATAATGCTAAATCCATCTTTGTTGGTAACAAAGTTTCTAAATTCCAAATTCCAACAACTATAACAATATTACTTTATAACACATTCACATATAATTTAAAGTTCAGTCCATGTAACTAACAATATTTATTCTTATGTATGTAGAAAACCACAGGCTCTCTCTTTTTTTCTCTTTTTTTTTGAATAACACAAGCTCTCTCTTTTGTAGAGTCCAGAATATGCAGACAACTATACATGATGCTTATAACTTGGAACCTACATCGACCACAAAACAAATAATTCACTTGAAACAGATTAAGACAACAACGAAAATTGTGGACAAGATTTTTCTTTCTCATGGAACAATATTTGGAAATTTGTTGGGGGTGAAATCGCCAAATCGGTAGCTCAACTAATTTTAGATAAGAGTTAAAGAAATTAAAGAGTTAAAGGGTTTAGAATTCAAGTTCTGATAAAGGTAATCTCATTTATATTTTTGTGACCTTGTTCGCAGATTTATTTTTTATTAATGTACATTAAAAATTTGAACGAATGAAAATCGTATTTTTTAATAATAAAAAAAAATCACTACCATTATTTAATTCCTATAAAAGAATTTGAAAAACGTACTTACAAGATAAAAAAAATTCTCTCAATCAAATTTTCTTCTACCAAACGAATACTCTTTAATTAATTTTAGAACTGCCGTCATATAATAAAATAAATTATTTTGTCTTAGCGCATTTGAAAGAGAAGGAAACAAAAATTATGAGAAGACATTGAAGTGCAACCAACAGTTTCAATGCAAATAGCACAAAATGATATCAATCAATGGCAAGTTGTTAATAATTTACAGCAACAACAATACCACAGTGCTGCTAACAACCAGCAGGCAGCAGAGATTCAACTTGCTACAACAAATTATGGTAGTAGATCAAGTCATGACAGGGCAGCAGCGCGAGTGGTTACATGGTCAGCTCCGGCACGGGGAACATTCAAGTGTAATGTCGACGCGGTAATATTCAAGGAGCATAATTGTTAGCGGGAATGTATTTAAGAGATGACAAAGGAAATTTCGTCCGGGTTCAAACCTTGTGACGATATGAAAGTCCTTTCGCATATGAAGTTGAAACATGAGGATTGAAGGAGACTATTCTTTGGTTGCGAAATTTAGGATATACCAATGTTGTTGTAGAACGAGATTGCATGTTAGTGATTGATGGTATCATTGGCAATCTTAATATTCTACCGAATTTAGTGTCTTATTACATTTTTGTAGAGCTTCTTTACTTTTATTTTACCAAACTTTAGGATAAGTTTTATTATGAGACAAACCAACAATGCTGTTCATCTATTAGTGAGAGCGTCATTGTCTTTGCTAGTTGCCAAAATTTTGATTATATGTCATCTTGTATTGAATCTGTTTTGAATGAAAGAAGTTAATTTTGTTGCTGTTAAAAAAATCAATCTTAGGCTCTGTTTTGTAAAAATAAACTATAAGCTAGCTGATAGCTGATGGTTGATAGCTTATAGCTGAAAAACTAGTAGAATGAAATTAAAGTGTTTGATAAATTTAGCTATTGGAAGTACAAAATGACATAAAAGTACATGGTTAGTGGGTAGTTATTATATGTTTTTAAAAAAAGTAAAAAATATTAGTGGGTAGTTATTATTATTTTTTTAAAAAATAAATAAATAATAAATGAAAATAATAAGAGTAAAAATGGAATAAAATGTAAAAAACTATAAGCTTATAAACAACTTGAAATAGCATCTCAAAAAATGCTATAAGATAATTAAAAAAGCTTACCAAACACTTCTATTTTTTTCAAAGAAGCTTATATGCTAGTCCAAAAAGCTACTACCTTCTAAATTATATGTCACTTTGAAGAAATTTTTTTTACCAAATTATATGTCACTTTACATTATCAATGAAGCATTTAATGCAACTTTTCCTATTATATCCTTAACTATTTATTACTCTCTCTTCTTTCAATTCTTCAATTTATTTTTTCAATATCATAAATAAAGGACAATTTAGTAAATCAATTCACAATTTCTCTTTTTCATACAACGATGATTACATTTCTTAATATATGTAAAAATATCAAAGTGACGTATAATTTGGAACAGAGTGATGAGTATAAGTTATCTTCTTGAACTTACGGAACAATGCCTTAGACATATGTCAGTCTCATGGGTTTGACTTAGTTAACGTAGGCCATAGTCCCTTGCACTTGATCTAAGTTCCAACCATACAACAAAACAGCAATTTACATGTTTATATGTTTATTTTTCAAAGACAATAAATAAATATAATGAAATGAAATGACACGTGGTTAAGCAATGTCTTTTAGAATTTTTCGTGGCATAGAAGAAGACGTCTCCCGCCGTTTTAGTACAAAACGACACCTCATTTAGAAGTCGCGGTCTCGTGTACTACACTTTAACAAACCGTTGAAATTAGAGATTCAATTTTTGAAACTTCTTTGTTAATTGCGAGATTAAGTTTTAAGTATACTAATTGTTTAGAAAAATTTTCCTATGATTCTTGGTCAAGAGTTGCAAACACAATAAAAAATAAACTTGTTTTTTTTACAAAAAAGTGTTTATATCATATCATTGATTAAAATGCGTTCAATATAATTTGAGATATCATACATAATTTGAACACTAGCTAAAGATGAGGCTGCCGTAGCAATAACGTGAGCGACCTCATTTGCTTATCTTCTTACAAACTCAAAACTAGAGTTTACATAAAAAGAGGAAAACATAACTTTACAATGTTGAATAATAGCACCGAATTTCGTAAAGTTTTTCCTATTATGGTGAAAACAGTCAACCACTAATTTGGAGTCTCGTTCAAAATCAACCGGTCCCAAATTGAGTTCATGCATCCACCGTAAAGCAGAGAGGAAACTAAGAGCTTCTCCAACATAAACTTCACATTTTGGTTCAACCCACTCAGTTTTAGCACGAATAAAAACACATGTCTCATCGCGTATACAAATACCAATACCAATACCAATATCAATGCGATTGTTATTAAATGAGAATGCAACACCAATATTGCATTTTATTCTCCCCGGAGATGGTTATTTCCACTTAATTACATCCATTTCAGTTTGCACATCAACTAAAGAAGCTATTTGAACATTTTTTATGTTCTTCCAATTATTAAAAAAATTCATTGCTCGCGAAATAACAGTTTGTTGTGGCGTATCTTTGTTGCGCCAAACTTTGTCATTACGCTAGATCCAAATGCTCCATATAATCACAGCAAAAATTTCAGCTTTGTCTTTATTATCTACTTGTTGAAGCAAGATGAATGGGACAGCAACAGCGTCAGGCTGCTCCTCAGAGGCCTGCAATACCGCTTGTGCAAAACTAGTTTGGTTTCATATGTTAATACGGTTCCCGCACTTAAAAAACAAATGAAATATTTAATTTAATTTTTGTTAATTTAATTGTCTCTTATTTTATGATCAAACGGAGTAATAAAATAACAGTAACCATGAGTAATAAAATAGTAACAGTTAAATCCCAATATTGATAGGTAGGGGTGTAAGCGGATCTGAAAAATCCAATTGAACTGATGATCCAATCCAATCCAAACCGAAAAAAAACCAAATTTTTTGGTTCGGATCGAAAACCAAACCAAACCAATTGAAAACCGATGTGATTTGGGTCGGTTCTCGGTTCTAGTTTTAGGATCCATTGGATAAACCGAACCAAACCGATACCTATATATTATTAATAGTCCCGCCTACATCTAATTTTTTTAGGCACCCCAACTCCTTAAAAAAAAAAAATTCTGAGTAACCCTAAGTCTCCAACTTAGACACACTCTCTTCTCTCCTCTCCTTGGTATAGGTGTCTGTTTTTATGTAGCTCTTGTTCATTTAGATTTGTTGTATTAGACTTTCCTTTTAACTTGAGTTTTGCACTCATTGTCCCTAACTCATCTTATTAAGTTTTTGCTTTTCCGGAAAAAATTATGCATTTAATTAATTTATGAGAAAGAGATGTATTTTGTATTTGTTGTATATCAGGAAAAAAAATAATAGCATGGAAATACATCGAAAAAAATGCATCGGAAAAAATGTGAGGTAAACCCGATCAAAGTATCCGAACCAAACCGAACCAAACCGATGAGGTTGGTTCGGATTCATTTTTGAAAAACACAAAAAACCGAACCAAACCAAATCAATCAAGGGTTCATTGGTTCGGACATCGGATTCACTCAAAACCGATCCAAACCGGTCCAATTACACCCCTATTGATAGGTGATCAAATAACTTGCTGTAAGTATTGCTATTTAAGGAAATGCGAAAGTATCGAGAATTTTTTGTGATTTTTGACAAAAAAAAACTAAAATTCATATTGAATTCATGCTTTTTTGTATAGAAATTTTTACAAAGTACTAAATAAATATGATTGTAAAAAAAAAGTTAAAATTTTAAATAATATACACGAGTTAACTAAAAACAGGAATCAATAGATGACAAAAAATATTTGAGGAATAAAAATTTGATGAAATTTTTTACAAAAACCAAAAAAAATAAAATTTAAGATGTTTATCAAAACTAAAAATATATTTAATTCGTATATTAATCATTTCATTTATGGAAATTTTTTTGAAAATATATTCAAAAAAAATTGAGTTTAATTGTTGTGAATCGTCAGTGTAAATGTTTTTTTACACATGTATCAAATGATGTGTTGCCACATTATTTAATAAATATGACACATAATTTGTTTTTAAATACAATATGTGTTGGTATATTATTGGATATATGTGTATAAAAATATTACATCGACCGTGCACAACAATTAAATTCAAAAAAATTAGACTATTTATTTATTTTCTTGATAACGACTAATTAATCTCTTTATTTGCACTAATGGATAACATTTAGATTTAGTCTATTATTATGAATACGCAAATGGATATAAATATAAATATAAATAATAAATTATAATCGAGATTAGAAAAAATACACACAACACAACTCAAAGAAATTGAAATCGTTGAGAAAAGAGAAGAGAAAGAGAACGAGTTGACTCAGTGAATCAAAAATGGGAGAAGAAGTGACTCGGATAATGATAGGAGTGAACGAGTCAAGCTTGAAGGGTTATCCAAATCCTTCAATCAGTAGCAAAGGTGCTTTCGAATGGACTATTAACAAAATCGTTCGTAACAATGTTTCTGCTTTCAATCTTCTTTTTCTTCATGTTCAAGTTCCTGATGAAGATGGTTCGTTCAGTTCCTCTTTTTTATTTCTTTAATTTCTTGTATTTTGATGTTGTTTTTATGAATTCTTGAAAAATTATATATGCAATTTTTTTTGAAAAATTTCTGTTGATTATACATAGTGTGTGCAAAAGTTTTAGTGATTATAGTGTGATGTGATCTATGAAGTATGGACACTCCTCAGATTAGCCGTGTCCTCAGTAATTATGTCATTTTCTCAAATTATTATCGGTGGCGATGTGTCCATGTTTGTGTCGTGTCAGATGTCCGTGTTTGTGTCTGTGCTTCATAGGATGTGATTTTGGTGACATTGTGTGTAGATTGAGTTTGATGAGATTGTATGGTGTTTTGAGTTGTTATCTTAGGGCTTGTTTGGATTAGTTGTTTATTTGATTTGAGGTTTTATAGTGATATAAACACTTTTGAGACTGGTTGTGAGAGCTTAAGAATATAACTTATGAGTTTTATAAACTTTTGAGACTGTTTTTGACTTATTTTTATAAGCTCTTCAAGAATCAAGATAGTTTACGAAAACAACTTATAAGTGTGATGAAAGAGCATTCCATATTTTGATATATGATTTGTGATCGTAGTAGGTATTTGGATTGACTTATTTGAGTTTATGTATTGTCATAAACACTTATAAGACTTTTTTTGGGAGAGTTTATGGAAACAGACTATGACATGTCCATAAGTTGTTCTCAGCTTATTTTCATGAGCTCGTCAGTTTATAGCTTATATGAAAACTGTTTGATTTTATTTTATCTTTTGTTATAAAAACAATTCTACATAAACAACTATATCATAAGTGAAGTTATGGTTATAAGTTCTTAATTAAGTTATTTATGCAAACAATGTTTGGTTTTGTTACTTAAAGAAGTGTTTGTGAAGAACTGATTTAGAGTTTATTTCAAATTATATTTGTGTTTGAAAACAACTTATTGGAGTAAACCTCTCTAAAAAGCTTATAAACAAACATTGGTGAAGAACAACTTATTGGAGATTATCATATTGACATGAATATTTGTGCGAGTGTTTGGGAGAATTATAGAAATAGCTTATGATATGTCCATGAGTTATTTTCAGCTTATTGCAATAAGATCACTAGGATAACCTATGAAAACATGTTAATGATGTAACTACATTTCTTGCTCTTTGAGTTCAGTAACATTTTTTTAATGCATTCTTGCTATAGTTTTTTGCATTTTCCTTCCTGTTTTGTGATCCGTTCACCCTTTACTTTGAACTTGAATCTAATCCAACGAGGCATTTATTTACTTTTTACAAAGCAAAATAAAGGGAACTACAATCTAAAGGTCGTACATGTGTTTCATTTCTTGTAGGTTATGAAGACATGGATAGTATCTATGCATCGAATGAAGACTTTAAGAACATGAAACAGAAAGAAAGGGTTAGAGGGACTCATCTGTTGGAATACTTTGTTAATAGGTGTAATGAAATTGGGGTAATACTTTTTCTTCTCTACTTGTATAATGTTAAAAGAAATATGATCTTGAATTTTGTTTAGATAAACTTCTCCATAAGCACTTACGGTAAAAGAAATATTTAAAGAATCTTTGTAATAACTGAGGTTTTTAAACAATAATTTCTTATACAACCTGACATTAGCTTTTGTTTCTTAATTTCTTGAGAGGTTCTTGTTTATCTTCTTAAAAGGACTTAGATTCTTTACTGTCAAGGAAACTCGACCGTTAGATGAAGATTGGACAGCTCGTATTCTCGACGATCAAGGAATATGTGCTGTTTGATCTTCATCTGTTGGTTGAGATTTGTGACTGCTTGACCACATGACTTAGAGAATCTAAATCCTTCATAAACGTCTATAAACTTGTTGAGACTTTTGTTTGTGAAAAATAATAGATTTTTAATTAAGCTATCGTAAATTACAAGCTAATCCAAACTGCGCTGCAAGCTAATATTTATACACTTGTAGGTCCCCTGTCAAGCATGGATAAAGGAGGGTGATCCCAAAGAAGTGATATTGAATGAGGTGAAACGGATCCGTCCAGATTTACTAGTTGTGGGAAGCAGAGGTCTTGGACCTTTCCAAAAGTAAGTGCGCAGTTTCTTTTTTCCATTATGAATTGTCTGATTTTTTATGAAATTTCAAGAGTGCATCATAGCTCCTAGAATTCAATCTATTCTGAAATACGTTACCAAGGATGTAGTGAACATAGCTAATTCTTAGTTTTGAATATATATATATATATATATATTGATTCGATATGTTCAACAAGTGATTCATTGGTTTGACGAGTAACTTATGGTCGATAACCAGTTTGAGTTGTGATGTTTTCTGCAGGGTTTTTGTTGGCACTGTTAGTGAATTTTGCTGGAAGCATGCTGAATGCCCTGTAATGACTATCAAACGCAATGCAGATGAAACTCCAAGGGACCCTGTTGATGACTAGTAGTTTGACATTGGAGATAGATTACCTGTGTTGGTGAAGCTGAAAAAAAATTAAAAACAAAATATTGAACATAAGTAAGATTAGTGTATGAAGTTGTTCAATGTAGTGTATGAAGTTGTTCAGTGTAGGAACATGAGCATCGTCTCAAACTTTTCGAGCTTTCTTGCCCTTGTTCCTTTTCTCCTTTATCTGTATGTTTCAACTATTGTTGATTTCTTTGAATGTATAAAGACATTTGTTTGTGTGGTTTGTACTCTGTATTGCTTGCAATACAATTGTGTAATAGACTAATAGTATTGATAATATGATTGTCTTTGCATGAAGTGAAATTTTGGCATGCCAAAATCTTTGGTAGAGGCAAGATCCTACATGGGTGATTAGTCTTTTCTCAGTTAATTTCATTTATTTTTTGGTGTTTTAGATGAGCATGCTATCAACTCAATTCCAAAAGAATGAACCATCAATCTCTAACTGTAGAAAAATTAGTCCATAAATTATTATTAAGGGATAGGATCAAATGACACCAAGGTGTCAAATTTAATTTGACACCAAATCTCAACCATTTATTTCATTTAATCTAAAGGTTCAAAATAATCACTAAAGTAATTTATGTGGACCAAATATTTCCTATTTTGAGAAGATCTTGATATACCAAAAACTTATTATTAATATCATGGCAATTTTCCGTCAAAAAAAAAATATCATGGCAATTAATACTAAAACATTCCATCGAGTTTTTTATTATAAAAAGAAACGTAGAATTGTTTTTATTACAATAACATTTTTTTTTATTCTAAAGCCAAAAAAAAACACATCTTTTATTTTTTCTAATGACATTTTTTAATACAATTTTTTTTCCGGTTTATTTAATAATTATAAAATACTATGGACATGAAAGAGGTAAGGAAAATAACAACAATTCCTAAAATGACCTTCTAATATATTAAATTTGCATTGAGACTTTACAATATGTAAAAAAGTTGAACAATTAATTAGGAGTATTTTTGGAATGATAGCATTTAATAAAGTTACTTTTGGTAACTTTTGTTTATATTTGAGGCCAAATTTTTTTTGTCACTTTTGCTTACAAATAAGGCCAAAGGGAGTAATCTTTTAACGATGTTTTTTTTTTCCACGACGCACGAGTCAAACTTTGTACTCTTAAATTAAAATTTAGTACACAATTTTCAATGAAGACATAATTAAACAATAGTAATTGATCAATGCTCCAATGAACTGAATATATCTTTTATTTATTCAAGAGCTTGCACACTCAACAACAATAGCAGTAATGAAATCCAGAAAATCATATTTATTATTGTGACTATGGTATAAAAACTTACACCAAAATATAGAAACTCCTCAATCACACCTTGGTTCATGAATCATCATGGCCAGTGGTCAAGGGAGAAAAAGAATGTTAAACTTGATAGCAACCAAATCCTGGATCAGGTGTTATATATAGTGATGAATCAATATTGAATAGTGATTATCAGCCTTAAATAAGATTTCACTATAATTTAATTCCAAAATCTCCCATCAATTAGGAACAAACAATGAATAAAAGCATGCTCATAAATAATAGATCAGCCCTACATTATAAGATTGATGACAGAGTCTCTCTATGAACATATATCCTCATGCACTAACTAGGTTTGTCAGAAGCTGCCAATTTTATTCTCTGTTGATGCTCAGCAACTTTATAATCTACCACTTCACGGAACAAGCTTGCGTCAAGGACACAATTATCGCTTCCATACACCGCAGCTTGGACACTTGCCATCAGTTTTGCTATTTCCCTTCCGGAAAATCCATCGGTTTTAGCTGCAGCTTCCTTTATGATATCATCAGTCACTCCTTTAATCTCTATCTTTTGCGGGTCTGCTTTGAACAGTGAAAAACCAGATTTTCTTGATCCAGCTTGAGCTATGTACTTGTCTAGGTAGAGCTTAAGAAGTTTAAAACGCTCCTCTTCTCCAGGCAAGGGAAATTCTAGGACCTCGTCAATACGGTCTGCCACAGCTGAATCAAGGTCGCCAGGACGGTTGGTTGCAAGGGCAAGGACTATGTCTTTAGATTGGTCACCCGTACGGAAGAGAAGGGCATTTAGTGCACTTCTTTGTGCTTCACTCATATAGGTCTTGTTCCTCCTGCAAAATTCATCTCCAATTCACTCAAGACAATTCTCAAAGAATGTCAAATTCATTACCGTTGCAACTTTTGCTTGGTCTTTGGAACTTTGTTTAAAAAAAAATTAACGAAATCTGCTCCCGAGTCATGCGTTGCAAGAATCTAATATACGAAAAAAAATGGAACAGAAGAAGCATTGCTTACTCGCATAGAAATGCATCAGCTTCATCAATGAAAAGCAGTAAACCCTTATTTGACTTCTTGGCCCAATCAAACAACTGGTGTATCTTTGTTACAGCCTGCGATCCCAGTGGGGCAACATCTCCTCCAGTCATCAATGCGTAATCCAATCCCTGAATTAAATAAAACACAAAAATCAGGCAAAATAACTATTTCTCTAAAACGAAAGAATAACTTTTACAAAAATTATGACCACATAAGGTCAAATGTTCAGAATATACTTTAGTAATTCATAAAATAGCAATAAACAGAAGCAGTGAAGCATGATACAGAATATCCACCTGCAGCTAGTAACTACAATATTACCCAGAAAGAAAAAAAAAACATGGAACTGAGTATAGAAAGACAATTGGAAACTAAATTTGCAAGGCCTTTAAGAAAAAGATAGTTTTAGACTCATTAATTTGTAGACACTTTACTGTCAGTAAGAAATTATTAAAAGGAAAATAGAAAAATCTGAAAAATGAGGATTTTACTAATATGTTGATGGGTTCCACTTGATATAGCATAGCATAAAATATAAACTTCTATGTGAAATAGTTGAAACCAAACTTTTTAACATTGCACACAGCCAATTGCCTACTTATTTGACACAACACAAGAACCAAAACAAGGTAGATAGCATGGAACAATTGAAAACCGTTAAATCAGAACACGATCAATAGATAAGTACAAAATCATACTGATTTATGAGCCAACTCTCTGGCAACCATTGTCTTTCCTGTTCCTGGAGGACCATAAAAAAGCATGTTTCTGAACGGTGCCTGATGTTCTTTTGTGTTCGCAGTTGCAGATGCCAGCTGCTGAATTCTTTTATTAAGAGAAGGATGCAAAATTACATCGCCAAAACCCTTTCCATTCTTTGCTCGAGAAAACATGCCAGACCAGGGGTATTTCCCTCTGGAGGACTCTCGGATCAATGATGGTTGTCCCAATATTCTATCAACATATCCCCAAATAACCCGTGCACCTTCCCTACATTAAGTCCAATGTAAATTATGCATCGCAAGCAAATAACAAGGTACGATTTCACTAAAAGATCAGAAATAGTCTAATAAATAGAGGTAAAAAAACTGGGATTTGGATCCTCTCCAATTTTTGCTTTCATGTTATCTCTCCTTTTCTTAATCCAACAGTTGTTAAATCACAAAGAGCAAAATAACACTTAAAAAGAGAGAGAAGAAAAGTAAATGAATGGCTAAAATTACTACATGACCAACATAAGAAAAAAATTGGAGAGGATCCAAATCCATAAAACTTATAGTTGTATATTCTCTAAAAATGGACTAGGCCAAACAAAAAAATAACATCCAATTACTTTTTTTGCCTTCCTTCCTCATTTTTAGTAGCTCATTCCAAACTTTCTTGATAATTTATACCTTGTTGTGTAGACCCCTGCTGCCAGAGCAGTCACTCCACCAACTGCTACAACCAACTTATTTTGATCTGTTAGAATGGCTCTAAAGCCCCCTGCAAAAGATAGCTTGAGTTTTCAAATTTGGGGATTGGTGTAATAGATCATATATAAAAAATGATTTAGTCGATGCATTCAAGTCCACAAATACTAATACAATATTACATTGTTTGCATCTGGTATAAAATGTACCTCCAATATGTTCGAAGGTAGTATGTATGATAGAAATCCATTTTTCTCGCTCTGCATCACCACGCTCAAGTAGTAATCGTCTGTTAACCTCTTCGGATAGCCTTGCTTCGTGCGCTCTCGCTTCTGCTGCCGCCATTTCACTTATTTTGATTGTTTCGCGTTCAATCTCAGCCTTCACCTTTTCAGTTTGCCTTCGTTCTGCTTGAATTTTTTCTTCTGATGCACGTCGAGCTTGCTCCAGTCTGATTGCTGATTCTTCTTGCAATTTTACAAGCTCTTGGTTTCTTACTCTATGGTACTCATTTTCTAGCTGACAATAATAATGCAAGAATGAGAAAAGACTCATAAAAATGCAAAAACAGAATTCCCATGTTTCAAAAGATTTAATGTAATACCTGCATCCTCTTCCTTGCCAACTCATCCTCATATTTAGCCATCTGGGATTTTATTTGTGCCTGATTCTGGGCCAGCTTTTTTTCTTCTTCATATATAACCCTTTGTTTTTCCTGCCAAGCAAACCAATTGATAAGCCAGACACAAGACACAAGATACACAAAACACGATCAGGGTTTAATTTTCACACATACTCAGTTGTTTAAGGCCGTCATTGCACAAAATGAACTCGTTTCATCATGATGCTATAACATACATGGCAACAGATGTGATTTATTAAATCGAGAAAACTTAAACTTACAATGTTCTAGTGTCTTCGAGTTAGAGTTAGTCTTCTGTTACTACTAGTACTTTTAAGCTGTTAGCAGTTGGCGAGCTAGAGAGTAATTCTAAATGTTTGCTATGCAAATATTTGGATTTCTGCTACTAATTCAGTTAATACAGATAGACAACTTCATCTCCTATGAAGCACATACACATAAACAGACACTAGACATAGCACAGACTCCACAGCAATGTCCAAATATAGGACATCCAATACAAATATATTATGATATGTAATTAGATAAAATTAAATGAGCAACACCATTTAGTTAAAATCAAATTGAAAATGGCTCAACTTGTTAAGTATTATTACATCCTCCCGTCATAATGAGTCTCCTGTAGAAGTACTGAGAGACAATATTTCACCTTTAACAAGATGATGAGTTTCTTAACCAAAAAATGTCTAAAACAAGATGAACAATCAAAAGTCTTTCAAGTTCCATCCATCTAATATAAAAAATCTAAAAAAATTATTATCAAATCAATTTTAGCCCTGTCTTAAACATGTTGAGCCAAAAATGCAAAAGATATTTTACATTTTCCAACAAGGGAATGAACTGCCATATGCAACGTAGCCCCATCACTTCATATTGAAGGCATGTCTGGTGTCCGACACCGGCATGCACTGACAATGTGGTTACATTTAATGACTTTTATCTTCTCAAATTATTAAAAGTGTACAGTCGTTACAAGTGTTTGAGTGTCCAATACATGTCAGACACCCAGACAAATCTACAAGCTGCAATACTTGTGCTATAGAAGTTGTCTCTCAAATCCTATCTTCTCTAAAACAAACTTAATTACTGTTAAAAAAACTTGATTAAAAATGAACATTCCCATGCAAAATGTGTAACGATAACAAACACTAAGGGCCTGTTTGGATTGACTTATTTGAATTTATCTATTGACATAAGTTTGTGAGACTGTTTGGGAGAACTAATGAAAACAGCTTATGACAATTTTCATAAGTTTTTTCAACTTATTTGCACAAGTTCTCCGATATAGCTTATCAAAATAGCTCGTAGCATATATAAAAGCAATGTATCTTTATCTTATCTTTTGCTATAAAAATAGCTTATGTAAGCTTCTACATAAGCACTGATCATGACAAGCGCTTATGCTATAAGCTGCAAATAAGTTGTTTATCCAAACAGGCCATAAATAGAGCCTAGCTGCGAAAGTCACTCTCAGCCAGTAAATGCGATTTTACTCGAATCCATAATATCAAATACCTATGCAATCTTTTACCATATGAATTCTACTTACGAAACTAACGACATTCGAACAGTTACATAAACAAAACTTACAGTCTCTAGTTGAGCTTTCATTTGTTCATACTCAGCAATCTTATTCTTAAAGTCAGCTTGTTTAGTCTCCTCTTGTTTGTTCAATATATCAAACACCTTCAAAAAAAATTCAAACAAATTAAAAACCTAAACCTAAACATGAACCAAAATAAAAATCATAATCATAATCATAATCAAATACAATAAATAATACAAATTAGAAACAAAATGAACCTTGTTAGCGTATGATGAAGATGAAATTTGTTTAAGAGCTTCAAGACCTTGTTCAAGAGGTACAGGATCAAATCCAGCAGATGTAGTCCTTGGATTATCATTTCGAACTTTCGAAGATGATTCGGTTTTTGAAGATGATGAAGGAATGGCACCATCGGAGAAAGTTGTTTGAGGTAAACGAGATGCGGCGGTTACGGTGGCGGTGGCGGTTATAGCCGATAATAAACCGGCGGCGTAAGTTTTCGCCATTGAAGAAGTTAAGGTTAGTTGAAGAAGAAGAATGGTTTAAGGTGAAAAAGAAGGTTCAGGGTTTTGGTAGGGTTCCGAACACGAAATGGTTACTCTATTCGGAGCTCCGATTGAAAACCCGAAAATAATCACTTTTCCAACAAGTTATTAGTAGTAGTACTAGATTTTTCAACTAGTATTTTATTTAATTTTGGGTTAAATATGTTTTTGGTCCCTATAGTTTTTCAGAATTTTGTTTTTAGTCCCTGAAGATTTTTTTAGCACTTTTTAGTCTCTGAAGTTTTATCAGTCAGTGTTTTTAGTCCATACTTTTAATCAAACTCTTGTATACTTTCGTATTTTTGAATGATTTTTTGTATTCATGTTTATAATACTATAAGAACATCTCCGATAAAAATTTAGAATTTTTTAACGTTAGATTAATTATTTATGAATTTTTATGTGCAAAAAACTAAAAAATTCATATTTAATTCATCTCTTGTTAAAAAAAATTAAAATTTTGTAAGAGAGATTCATATAATGTACTAAACATGACCGCGGAAAAAAAAAATAAATTTCGAATGATATGCACGAGTTGAATGAAAAGTAGGGACTAAAAATATTGACAGAAAAATCTTCAGGGACTAAAAAGTGGTGAAAAAATCTTCAGGGACTAAAAACAAAATTCTGCGAAACTATAGGGACCAAAAACATATTTAACCCTTTAATTTTTGCATAAAACAAGTTAGTATTTTTTTTTCCTTCCGTACCAAATTATACGCCGCTTTTCATTATCTATGAAACATTTAATTTTACTTTTATATTATACTCTTATTTATTTATTACTCTCTTTTATTTCAATTGTTCAATTTATTTTTTCAATACCATAAATGAAGGATAATTTTGTAAATCAACTCATAATTTCGTTTTTCCATACAACAATGATTACATTTCTTAATATGTGTACAGATAAAAGTGTCAAAGTGACACACTCCCTCCGGTCACATTTATAGGCAAAAAAAACTACTTATGTGGTGTTTAAGAAATTTAGTTAAGTGTAATTAATTTTCTTCATTTAATATAAAATATGAATAAATTTATAGAAACATCTCTTCTTTTCCTTGGAAATCACATAAACCTTTTGGAAAGTAAGGATATATTAGAAATAACAATACTTATTAGTTAAAAGTAGTTAAATTTTGCTTATAATAGTGATCAAAATTTTAAATGATTTTTTGCTTATAAATGTCATTTTCCTTCTCATGGTTGTTGGATGTATCTGTTTATTCACTGTTTAATATTTGTTTAACTTTAAAGAGGAGGGGGTTTTTCTCCTTGTTAGGATGGCCTTCCCTCCTTGTCTGGGTCTTATTCTCTTTGTTTTGGTGCTTTTTTTTCCCTCTGTACGGGACTGGTTGTGTTGTTAAGCCTTGTTAAAAGCATAGGTTTTGTTTCAATGTTTAGAGCCTGATAGTGGATCCTGTTCTAAGAACTAGTGTTTGTACTATTTTGTTTTCTATGTTCTGGTACTACTTGTGCTTTGAACATCTTTTAATGAATCTTTTGCTGTTTCAAAAAAATATATATACATGTGGATTTTTGTTCAATTTGATTTTAGCTCTGTTTTGTTTTCTTTTCTTTTCAGACAGTGGATGATAGGGAAGTCATAGTGCTTTATCACAACTATGCCCAAACTATTTCTGATGTTGTGACACAGGCTAATAACAACAATGATATGGAGCCAATTGTGTTTAAGTCGAACCACGGTGAAACACTCAAGCAAGGCCCCATGAAAGCCATTGTAACGAAGATCAAAGACAGTAACAAATGGTTTGAGAGAAATGATGAGTTCAGCTTGGAATATCTTGTGAACCTCAAAGTGACACACTCCCTCCGATCACATTTATAGGCAAAAAAAACTACTTACGTGGTGTTTAAGAAATTTAGTTAAGAGTAATTAATTTTCTTGATTTAATATAAAATATGAATAAATTTATAGAAATATCTCTTCTTTTCCTTGGAAATCACATAAACCTTTTGGAAAGTAAGGATATATTAGAAATAACAATACTTATTAGTTAAAAGTAGTTAAATTTTGCTTATAATAGTGATCAAAATTTTAAATGATTTTTTGCTTATAAATGTCTTTTTCCTTCTCATGGTTGTTGGATGTCTCTATTTACTCACTGTTTAATATTTGTTTAACTTTAAAGAGGATGGGGTTTTTCTCCTTGTTAGGATGACATTCCCTCCTTGTCTGGGTCTTATTCTCTTCGTTTTGGCGCTTTTTTTCCCCTTTGTACGGGACTGGTTGTGTTGTTAAGCCTTGTTAAAAGCATAGGTTCTGTTTCAATGTTTAGAGCCTGATAGTGGATCCTGTTCTAAGAACTGGTGTTTGTACTATTTTGTTTTCTATGTTCTAGTACTACTTGTGTTTTGAACATCTTTTAATGAATGTTTTGCTGTTTCAAAGAAATATATATATATATATATATATATATATGGATTTTTGTTGAATTTGATTTTGCTCTGTTTTGTTTTCTTTTCGGATAGTGGATGATAGAGAAGTCATAGTGCTTTATCACAACTATGCCCAAACTATTTCTGATTCTGTGACACAGGCTAATAACAACAATGATATGGAGAGATGAGAAAAGCGTGAAGAAGACAAAAAAAAAATTAGGATTGGAACTCTTGTTTCCTTGTTTTCTTATTTTGACAGCTCACATCCTACATTGCGGAGAGGTAGAATTGGAAGGTCGAAGGCGCGTAAAAGATATGGTGGTGCGAAAAGAATGACCCAAATAAATATGTATAAAGTAATCTTATGATAATCAAGTTTCTTAAACTCATCCCATTCAGTTAAAATATAAACACTATCTGCATCTTTTGTTGCTTCATAAGCATTGAATGTAAGACTTATTTCGATGATTGATTTATTTTTAGATCTATTTAATATTATTGAATTTTTGTTGGTGTTAAATTTTATTTTGAGACTTGTTTAATGTTGTTAGATTTTATTTTATTTATTTTTTCAGGACGGAGCTTATTCTTACTAATCATATAATTTTTAGCCGATGTATTCGCGATAACTAGAGCTGTCAAAAAGGGCTAGTTCGAATGGGCCAGTCTGCCAACCCCAAATTTTCTCCAGACTTGGGCCTTATAATTTTAGCCTGAATTTTTTCCGGACTTTTTAGTCTGGACCGATTAAAATATTGGTTAGCCCGAATGAGTCATGGGTAGTTCGAGCTCGAATAAATTATAATTATTTTTTAATAAAACAATAAATACGAATAACTTGTTTTGGATGATTTGAACTTAGATTGTATTATGAGAGTTTATTTTGCCGCCCTACGAGTTTCCCAAACGTCATCCGCTACTTAAGTAGCAGATGTTTTTTCCTCAAATTTATCATTTAAATAGAACGTGCAAGAAATTCGTAGGGAGGCAAAAGAAACTCTCTTTTATTATTAGTTAAGGGGCATTGTCTTTTTTTTTTTTTGCTTGATATGTGATGCCTAGATTTAATTTGTGTTATTGTAGATGATTGATAACTAAATGTGTTGTGATTTGCTTTGCTGCAAATGCAATGTAGATTTGAATATTTAAGTATAATTTGTGAAAACAAATACTCCCATTTTCAATAGAATTTAAAACAAAAAATCATTTTTTGCCATTTTCATTTTTTTTAGAAAAAAAAATCAAAAACAATGAGGGCTAGCCGGAAGCCCATATAGGGCCAAGCTCGGGCCATACATTTCAGGCCCATTTTTATCCGAGTTTTTTACCCCGATCCAATGTAGCCTGAAGTCCACGCAGGACAGCCCAAAATGGGCCAGGCAGCCCGTTTTTACAGCTCTAATGATAGCAACCCCACGTTTGATTCCGGTATAGTTTCTTCTTTTTGGGCTTAGGCCATGCGTTGTTGGAAAATATTAAATTTTAAAAAATTTCAAATTATTATATAGTAAATCTATCGGTAGAAATTAAAAGTAAAAAAATTGAGTGGAGGCTCGGCCTGCCAACTCGTCAGTAAACAGGTCAACTTGATTTTTGATGAACTTAAATACTAGTAAATGAAATGACTAAAAACACTTATATATGATAGCATGAGATACTGATAAGTGATAACCATGGTTTTAACTTTTAACTATGTTAAACTTAACTACTAGTAAATGACTAAGATGCTGTTTTGCTTAAATGATAAAAACAGAATTTCATTAATAAAATAACATGCTAATATTGCCATCTGAAATTTCCACTATTGAAGATCAAGATCCTCATAGCATCACAACTTTCTGTGATTTCATTCAAGCACAATCCATAGACCATAATGTGTATTAGACCATAGAAAATTCATCATATATTTCATAATTACTAAAGCAAATTCATCGTATATAGCCAAATACGTAACATCATGCCATATATGTTTTGTTTTGAAAAACTGCAGGTATATATCTCTTTAAGGCTCTATGCAACGATGGATGACCGTCACACGAGTTAATTTCTAGTATGTTTGGAATTGCGGTATAAACATATTAATCAACGAACGGCGAGATAGAAGCTAAATAGTTCGAGCTTCAGATAAGAAACCAAACAAGCACATTCATCTAATGACTTGGGAATTTAACACACAAGACTATTTAATTTAAACCAACATTTTTGAAATTCTTAAAAGCTGTTTCATATCACTACAAATAAGATAGCAACTAATTTAAAATGATATTAATCTCTCTATAAAGACTAATCATGCAAAAGGTTCTTCCATATTGAATAACATAACCTGATATAGTATATGGCAATAGTAAGAAGACTCTGATAAACCTACCTTGATCATTACTCATTAACTACACAATTACCGGTACCGATGTGCTTTTTACGATGAAGTAGATACAACCACGTTGTTCACGTCCTCCAAAAGACCTTTCACCTCGCTCTCTACCTTTGTCTTCAAATCAAGCGAGCTGTCGTCGGATGACTGTATCATTGACAGCAGACCTTGAAGCTTATCTTTTATGAAGTTCAAATTAGATGTCTCGCTACCCTGTGACACTGATGGTGCGGCTGGTGTTGGTGTCAGAGTCTTTTCTTTCTTCTTGCCTTGTGAGGGTTTGGATTTCTTTGATCTTTCAGGCTTGGATCCAGTTTCTGGATACTCGAGCTGAAAAGTTACTTCAGAAGGCTCAAATGGGTTTTTCTCTTGCGAATGCTTCAACGCCTTTTTAGCATCATGGCTTCTTAAGAAGGAAACTCGAGCAGTGTAATTAGTACGGAACATATCAGTTTCTTCTTCGTTCAGAGCTCCAAACTTACCATACATTGTGATAAGATCAGATTTTGAAGGCAGAGTGGATGATCCTGGCCAAAACGAAACAAAAAGCACAGCTGGTGAAGATTTTGCATCCGTCCCCTTCTTGCCGCTAGTCTCGGTTTCACGAGCTCTCTTATTCCCTTTTGACATGGTTGATCCTGTTTCCTTTCTTTTCTTGGC
Source organism: Trifolium subterraneum (assembly GCA_951799995.1). Classification (NCBI taxonomy): domain Eukaryota; kingdom Viridiplantae; phylum Streptophyta; class Magnoliopsida; order Fabales; family Fabaceae; genus Trifolium; species Trifolium subterraneum. The sequence goes on along the minus strand of OX637465.1, from coordinate 912,557 downwards.
AGGTTCAGAATCTTCATTAGGTGATACTTGATTAGATTGATCAAGTTCAGATCCCGTCTTCTTTTTCCTCCTTCCACCTTCATTAGGTGATATGGGATCAGATTGATCAAGTTCAGATTCCGGCTTCTTTCTCTTCCTTCCAGGTCGAGTTTTCTTGTATTCTTTGTGTAACGATCCTTCGCGATATAATGAACTTCTCATGACAGAAAGAAAGTCTACCAATCTATCAGAAGTTCCCTCCCTAGAAATTTGTGGACTGACAGCAGCATCGCGGATTTTGGACAGAATTTCACCCGAAGGAACCTTGACTTTCTCTGGATCAATAGTCTTTTTCTCATCATCTTGTGTTTGGTGATTTGAGCTATCAGCAAGTTTCAACTCTTGAGATGCCTCACTGTTACGCTTTGGAACTCGAGGAGAAAGCTTGTCGGCATACCTAGCTTCTGATTTTACTCTTCCCTTCAGAAGCTCCCTGATTGAAGTAGTGAAAGGTGGCGACAAGTACTTGCTTTTCTTTCTTTCTCTTGGCGAAAAACCATTCTCATTTTGTTCTTTCGACTTCCCTTCATCGCTTTCCTTTTCACTCCCCTCGCTACTGATGTTCTCATTGACAGAAGCTTCTTTTTTCTCGTTTGAATGCAGCAATTTGTCCTTGTCACTGTTTTCCTCTCCCTCATGGCTTTCTTTTCCAGCTCTTACAAACTTTCCATCAGTATCTATAACCAACTCTTTTCTCTTCCGAACTGGTTTAGATGCCGCTGCATCGTCGCTATCCTTTCTCTTCTTTCTACTTTTTGACCTGATTGTGTCAAGAACTTCATCACTCACATCATCTTTATCCCCCCCCATAATGTCAGCAATGCTTTTCTGTTTTCTTTGAGGGTTCAATCTACTTCCTGAAAGCCCTGTAGAATGACGCAGTTCACCCGATTTCGGACTCAGTGGCAGATTCAAATAGTCCTCGTCAAACGGCCCTTGGAACGGTGCTTCAACTGCATTTTCTACATCATCTTTATCTTCAAGTCCGAGAACCCGTTTGGGATCCTCATAACAAGGTAGCTTATATCCTCCTCTTGAGAAATAAAACGCTGAAAGCCGAGCCTTTAATATCTCCAGCTCAAGAATACTAGCAACATCAATAATTTCAGCAATTTGTTTCAGTTGAGAAAGTAACTCAGCTGGTTCAATTGTAACAGCCGAAAGTCTCTCTATGCCACTTTCGGGCACAAAAACCCCTTCCTTGATTCCTGCATTTTTCGCCAACACTGGAGCGAAATCAGACTCAGTTTCTCCTGCCGCAACAAACGGACGACTCATCTTCATAACCAGAACCCTTCCAACCTCATTTACAGCTTCTTGAACAGCATTGGTAAAACCTTTAGAGCTCTGTCTAGCCATATCATCAAAATTGTCCTTAAAAGGCTTCAACTGTGACGGATGGCACCAAGCAAACGTTCCATCGCCAAAGTATGCCACTAGAAGCCGATTCTTTTGTTTCAGCTTCAAAGCATAATCCGAAGCATCAGACGGATCATAAACTCTGCCTGGCCACCAAGGATGACTCTTTATTTTCCCCCAGACAAAATCACCGACTGAAAACTCAGACTTTTCATCACCCAAATCATCGACATCAACGCTCTCGCTCGTCTCCACTACCGAAACCTCATTCACAACTTCATTGTTTTTTCCTTCCTCGCTCTCCTCCCCAATCACTTCAACCTCGATGCTCTCACCTATCACCACTATTGGAACGTCAGTCAAAACTTCGTCGTTTTTTCCTTCCTCACTCTCTACCCCATTCACTTCAGCATCAACGACGTTCTCACTTACCTCCACAATCGGAACCTCAACAGTATCAATTTTTCCATCGACATTTTCATCTTTCCCCCACTCATTTTCCTTCACATTCTCATTTTTTCTCTCTTCATCATCACCACTCAAAACAGCACCTTCTACTGCATTCCCCTCATAATCCACCTTCTCGCAAACAACGCTTCTATTATTCACCTCAGAATCAGCCACAACCTGAGAATCATTTTCCTTCAAAACCGAAACAACCCCGGTCTCGAAAACACTACTCTTAACAACTTCAACTACAACACCATTCTCATTCTTCTCTTTCTCTGAACCTTCAACCATAACATTTTCTGCTAAACTAGAAGAAACCCCAAATGGTTCCTTGGATTCAATTTCAAACATACCCATCAAAAAAGAACAAACCTTTCCTAAAAAAAACAACCTAGTATCAAAAAACACAAACAAAAAAAAAACAAAAACACATGTTAAAAATCAATACTTTATTCAACAAATTTCTAGGGCTTTTTCTTACATTAACTAACAACAAAACAAAAAATGAAATTTTGAACATTACCCAATAAAGGAAAAATCTTAATAAATTAAACCCATATACAAAATCTACACCATATCGAGATTTTATTGTATGCATAAATTTTGAAGTCAAAACATTAAATAAAAAGCAAAAATAAATAATAAAAATGAAAAATAAACAAAAAAAAAGGTACCTGAAAGATTAAAACTAGAACAAGAACTAACTATGAAGGTTCGATTAATGTTGCGAAGATGAAAGGGTTGAAAATTTTCTTTAGCTGCTGAGAATATGATAGTAAGAAAAAAGATGAACAAAAGAATGTGATTCTCGGGTTATAAATATTGATTTATTTTTTTTAATATTATGTTATTTTTTGAATTTAAATAAATAATAATAATAAATAAAGTACAGTGAGAGAGTAATGACATGGAATGGGGTTTTTGAAAATATCACGAGATGATGATAATTTAGTTTCGTTTTCTCGGATAAGGATTTACATTAACGTAGTTACTATATCAGCCGTTCGATTAAAAAGTAACGGTTGAGATTATAAAGAGTTAATTTTATTAGTATGTAATTTGGATAGTTTGATCTTTATTCAACAGATGAACAACTGGAATGTAAAACTGTGTTTTTTGTACCGCAGTCAATCCAGATTCTATTTTCTCTTATATTTCTTTTTTCTATTTTTTTTCTTCCTTAAAACAATATTTTCTATTTTAAAATAGTCAATGCTTTTTAGTAGTATGGTTAATTTTTTTTTTTTTTTTGTCATTTCTTATTATTTTATTTTTGTTTTCACTGTTGTATTCGGCCTACTGGACCGCATAATCTAGTCCGGGAGTCGGTTCTGACATCAAGTGGTTTTAGGCTCATCCCTATCACAGTTGTGGGAGATTGAATTGTGGTTCTCCCAACCAAGTTCAACATTAATCACCACTAGACCAACTAACTATTGTAAATTTTTATTACTTTTATTGAAAGTGAAAATCGAACTTCTTATCTCTCATCACTCAAATCTCAAAACTTTTAAGATAATATTAACCGTGAAATCAAACATATTGAATGTTGAGAAAGAAGGGGGAACTTATCTATTTGAACAATTATAAGTTAGATTTTACTTATCTCGCAGTCGAACTCTAGATTATCAGAGTCACTTTCCCTGAAAACGAGAATGTTAATACTAACAAAAAAAAATCTCATTTGAACAAAATTTGGTATTTATGTAATTGTTTCGTCTAATTTGTTTGGATGTGCAAACGAAGTGATAAACAACACTAAAATTTATGAAAAATTTCAAGTTATATAGTGAAACTGGGATAAAGATACACAACTTAGCAATACAAAACTTGTGAGTTGAGTTAAAGATTACCTAATTTTACTATAATAATATAATAAAAAGTAAGTAATTATTCAATCGTTAGTTGATTAAGTAGTAATTGACATTGAATTTGATATGAAATATCATGGTTCGGTCTCCCAACAGCAACTGGGAGGGGCTGAAACTATTTAATATTATAGCGGACCCTAAATCAAATTAGACGGTTCAGTACGCCGGATGCGAGTGGTGAGAAAAAAAAGCAAGTAATTAAAAATACTCTTTAAAAAACTAGTCAAACATAATTAATTTGGTAAAACTCATAAAGAAATATTTTAATTTGTCTTCCATAAAGAGTTACTATATCATTAAAAATCGATTAAAAACAATTTAAATAAATAATAAATTTAGAAAGAAAAAAGAAGATCAGAATTCCATTTATCTGTATAAAATTTATAATTTTTCAAGTTTAGTTATAAATTTTGTTTGCTTGTAATGTTTTAATCTTTTTCTTATAGCAAACCAATTTGAGTTTATGTATAATAGTAATTACTGAATAAAATAAATAAATTGAGTTTTGTCTTTTTTTAATCACTTAGCTTATCTTATATTAGTGGTTTTGTTTTAATATAATGTCTCTATTGACTTTGCAAACTAAAAACAATTATTTTAGTAATTTTTAAAAGATACAGTACGTACTAAAATTGAACAAAATTTATTTATGGACCAAAAATACATTTGATCTGTTAAATAATTTAAATAGATTATAAAATTAGAAGAAATTAACAAGCTACACTAACTTTTGGTATTCCGTATAGTTAATTATTGCAAATTTGCAATGTAGCGGTGGAATAGATGACGAGATTTACATTGTTCTGTTTAGAATCACCCATTGATGCCACCTTTTTCATTCCCACAATTTTTTATTAAATAAATTATTAATTTCCATTTTTGACAATTTTTTTACCGTTTAATTGATCTTATCATCTTATGCATTTGTCTTTACTGCCAATACTATTCCGTCGTAATTAATATATGTCATTTTAAATTTTAACAAGTTTCGTTATGTCATCTTTATAAACTTTGAGGTTAAGTTTGTTAGGAGGCAAGCGAATTTGGTTGCTCATACTCTTGCTAGGGCGGCCAATTCTTGGGCTAGCTTCCATAGATTTGAAAATATTCCCTTTTGTATTGAACATTTAATTTTTAATGAAATGCAGTAAGTTTGTTTGATTAAAAAAAAAAAAAGTAACAACACTAGTTGAACATTAGATATGATTTTTTTTTTTTTTGTCTTAGAAGAAGTGGTAATCCACTGAAATTAAACTCACAAATAATTGTGAGATCCCGGGTTCGAACCCGGATCACAACGTCCGACCTAACAATTTCGGCATTTTTGCCAGTTGAGCTAGGACTTATGGGACATATATGATTTTCTTTTCCTAATAATTCGAAATTTCGTTTTAAAAGGTGGATTCGAATATGTTTTGGAAGTCTAATATCCAAACCTATATGTATTTTATAGGTGAAGCATCTTTAAATTTTAAGTTTGTAATAGTAAGGTACTTTAGGTCATTTAAATTTTTAATTTGTTGCACATACCACATCCTCCATTATAAATTTTTAATTTGTTGCATCGTCAACACAAATACTATTTTACTAGATCAACAAAAATGATTTTAAATGATATTTTATTTTTGTTAAAACAAAAATATTCAAATATCTATGTTGGTAATTTTGTACAATATATATTATTAATGATTTAATAATATAATTTTTTTTAGATTACATTTTAAGTTTTATTTTATAACTACTAGGATATATTTATTCATATGTTAATTTTCACGGTTAATTCAATTTGACGATAAATTTAAAATATTAGTTACTCCCTTCAATCATTATTATAAGGAAAAAATAACTTTTTAGATTTATTAGTAAACTGAAGTCTACATTATTGACTGGATACATTATTTTTTCAATGAACCTAAAAAATGATTTTTTGCTTATAATAGTAACCGGAGGGAGTATATTATAGACTGAGTAAAATGTCAAATACCCCCCTGAAATTTTAAAATTTGTGAACCCCCGAAATTTAGAAATAGGCAAATACCGCCTTGAAATTGTAAAATGTCAATCATATTTCCCCCTGCTTCGTTTACTCCGTCTAGTTTGATGACATTGTTGTTAACTGCATACGTGTCGCGTCACATGAGGGGGTAATAGATCGGGATACACGTCACAAGAGGATAATTGATTAAAATTTGCAAAATCAATAGGCTAATTGACTGAAATTAGAGCAATTTAACCACTGATTTTGCAAATTTTAGTCAATTATCTCATGTGACGTGTGTCCCAATCAATTATCCATGTACGTATGCCGTTAACAGTCAAATCATCGAAATAGATGGAGTAAATGGAGCAGGGGGCAATTTGATTGATGTTTTATAATTTCAGGGAGTATTTGTCTATTTCTAAATTTCATGGGGATATTTGACAAATTTTGAAATTTCAGGGGGATATTTGACATATCACTCATTATAGACTAGATATATACATTAATTTTTTAATAAATCTAAATTTTTTTTGCTTATAATAATAATGATTAGAAGTAGTACTCTAATAGCCTCTCATTCGGCTTTTTATTTTGTTTTAAAGTTGAAAGTCTTAAATTTTGATGACTTTTTGTCTTATATCACTTATAGTGTGTGTTTATATATATTAGTAATAAGATACAGAAATGTGGCAAATGAATTAAATCAGCATGCTTTTATTTGATGTTGACAAGACATCTTGTAAATGAGGTAGTTGTTGAGATGAATGAGGTGGTTCACAAGGTTCAGAGAAGATAGTTAGTAACATTATGTGATTTTTATGGTTAATTTTTTAAAAAAAGGGTAACTTAGTTAGTTAGGGATTCATCGATTTTGGAATATTTAGTTTAACATGTAGAGAGCTTGGACAAATGAATTAAATGAATATGATTTTATTTAAGACTCACATGTTGTAAATGAGGTGGTTGAGATGAAGAGAAAGTATCGAATTGTCACAAAAATTTAGTCTTTTTATTTGTACTGTACCGGGGGATCAACCAAGGCCCAACTCGCCCAAGCCCAATATATATCCACTGATGGGCCACCCTGACTTATCAACTCGCCCAAGCCCAATATGTATCCACTGATGGGCCACCCTGACTTATCTACTCGCCCAAGTCCATCCACCACAGGAGGGGACCGGCTCAATCCCACGTTCACCCATAATTCACGTGGGGAGGGCGAACAGCTGAGCCCGTGACCACGATCATCCAACTCCCCAGTGGAGATCGTGGGGAAATGAGGAGTCCAACGCTTCGGCAGTTACCTCTGGACCACTATATATAGACCATCCCATTGATAACAAAGGACAGACTGATTAACACACTTAACACACAAACGTTACATATCAACTACGAATATACACCCCTGCATACTTAGCAGGAACATTTGGCGCCCACCGTGGGGCTACGGTAAAACTATTCCTAGCCCTACCAACAACTGATCAGACGATCACAATGGAACGCAACTCTACCAACGACGGGGGACCTGCTATGAACCTACAAGCGGCGGTTAGCGAGATAAATCGCCTCAAGGCCAAAATGACGGCCATAGAGCAAGAGAAAGCTGCAGAAAGGGAGGAGGAAGCAGAGTTAGACAACATTCAAGACTCACAACCTCTAGCCCAAGCTCTATGGGATGCTCAGGTCCCCGCAAACTTCAAAATCCCCCAACTGCCAACCTTCGAAGGAAAAACCGACCCACTAGAGCATCTAATGGCCGTCGGTACTCAAACTGCTATCATAGGAGCGGAGGAACACTTGAAGTGCAAACTCCTATCCAGCACCCTGAAGGACGCCGCTCTACGATGGTACATGAATCTACCAAAGAACTCCATCGCAAGTTACACAGATTTCCATAAGAAGTTCATCCATCAGTTTGCCGGCTCCAAGCATGTGCAGGTAACGGCTACAAGTTTGTTTGGAATTCGCCAAGGACACAACGAAAACCTGCGTCAGTATCTCGCCAGGTTCAATGAAGCTACCATACAAGTATCCAACCCCAACCAAGAAATGTTCGTAGCGGCCGTCCAAAATGGTTTGAAAGCTGGTCACTTTAACGAGTCACTGGCGCAAAAACCGGCGAGCACGATGCAAGAGGTTATGAAAAGGGCAGAATGCTACATCAAGGGAGAGGAAAGCAACGCGGAGAAGAGAAGCAGGGACTCGAGAGAGAAGCCTTTCAGCCGAAGGTCTCCAGAGCGATACAACAGAGGAAACAGTCAACGGAGTGGCCGTTATGAGGATAAAGGCGCCGGAAGGTACCGTCAGCCATGGCGGAACAACGAAAGGACCTATAGAGCACGAGAGGAATACACAGAGTTAAACGACTCGAAAGTGCACGTGCTGGACGAAATTCTGAGTTCAGGGCTGGCGAGACTACCCCCCGCACCGGACAGCAGTGCGAGGATGGGTGCTAATGAGAACGCATGGTGTCATTACCACAGGGCGAAGGGACATGACACTGAAAAATGTTACCGGCTAAAAGATTTGATAGAGAAATTGATAAGCAGTGGTCACCTGCGTAAATTCCTGGAACGAGCAGCCAAAGGCGACTTGAACAAACGCTCACCCCCTCGCTCCCCAAGAAGATCACCTCCAAGAGAGAGTGATGAGAAGGAACCCAAGAGGATCGCAGTCAACACGATAGCCGGAGGGTTCGCGGGAGGAGGCGAGTCCAAAGCGGCTAGAAAGCGATACCTCAGGAGGATCATCCAGGAAACAAACACGGTGGCACACGTATCTTTTTCAAGAGCCCCCGAAATCTCATTCTCACCCAGTGATGGAGAAGGCGTGTTCCCCCACGACGACGACCCTCTGGTAATCCAAGTCCAGATACTAAACTGCGATGTGAAGCGAGTTCTGATAGACTCCGGCAGCTCGGCAGACATCATGTACTGGGAGGCTTTCAAAGCCATGCAATTAGCAGGAGAGCAGTTGCAGCCATACAATGGAACTTTGGTAGGTTTTGGAGGCGAGCAGGTAGAAGTAATGGGGCACGTCACGCTGTTAACAACTTTCGGCGAAAAGGAGAGCGCCAAAACCATCAAAGTAAGGTACCTAGTTGTTAAAACTGCTTTTACATCGTACAATATAATCATAGGCCGCCCAGCCTTTAACACTTTGGGGGCGGTATTGTCAACCTTATACCTGTCAATGAAATACCCGTTAGACGACGGAAGAGTTGGAACGGTTAGAGGAGACCAAGCACAGGGACGTCAATGCTATGAGTTAAGTCTGAGGTTAAAAAGGAACCATGCCCCAGCCGATCAGCCAATCATATCCAGGGTGAATATGATAAGCAAAGCAAATATGGTGGAAACATCAGACCTTGATCCAAGGGAGGAATTCCAGGATAGAAGAGTTAGTCCCATAGAAGACCTGGAACCGATCCAGATCGGTGAGGCACCACACGAGTTGACAAACCTGGGAACCCATCTCGATGAAGGAGAGAAGGAGAAGATCATTGAAATCCTGAGAAAAAATGTTGATTTGTTCGCATGGAAGCCGTCGGACATGCCAGGAATTGATGAAACCATCATAACTCACAAACTGGCCATAGCTCCAAATTCGAAACCAGTGTCACAACGCAAGAGGAAGGTAGGAGAAGAAAGAAGGACAGCAATAGATGAAGAGGTTCACAAGTTGAAAGAGGCTGGCTTCATTGAAGAAATCAAATATCCGGAATGGCTCGCCAATGTGGTGTTAGTGAAGAAATCGAACGGGAAATGGCGGATGTGTGTTGACTTCACAGATCTCAACAAAGCATGCCCCAAGGACCCGTACCCGCTACCCAGCATCGACAGATTGATTGATGGCGCCTCAGGTTACAAAACTCTAAGCTTCATGGACGCGTATTCCGGGTACAACCAGATCAAAATGAACACCCTGGATGCTCCCCATACAGCATTTATGTCTAATACCTGCAACTATCATTACACTGTCATGCCGTTCGGTCTAAAAAACGCCGGCGCCACCTACCAGCGCCTGATGGATAGAGTATTCGCTCATCAAATCGGAAAGAACCTGGAAGTGTACATCGATGATATGGTAGTTAAAACTACAAGCGAGGCGAGCACCACGAGGACCTGAAGGACATTCTAGCCTCGGTAAGGAAGTACAATATGAGGCTCAATCCAGCGAAATGCTCGTTCGGAGTTCAGGCCGGTAAGTTTTTAGGATTTTTACTTACAAACAGAGGGATAGAGGCAAACCCAGAAAAATGTCAGGCCATAATAGATATGAGAAGCCCGACATCGGTAAAGGAAGTGCAACAACTCACAGGGCGAATAGCAGCCTTGTCGAGGTTTCTCTCATGTGCAGGAGAAAAGGCTTTCCATTTCTTCGCCACATTGAAAAGTGGCGAGAGATTTACATGGTCTGACAAGTGCGAAGAGGCGTTTCAACAGCTTAAGGTATTTCTATCATCTCCGCCAATACTGACTCGCCCACAACTGGGCTGCCCTTTATACCTGTACCTTGCTGTATCAGAAAACTCAATGAGTTCAGCCCTAGTACAAGATGTCAAAGGCGAGGAAAGACCGGTCTACTTTGTCAGCAGAATATTCAAGGGAGTGGAGATTCGGTACCAGAAAATAGAGAAGTTGTCCCTTGCAGTAGTAACCACCGCCAGACGGTTGAGGCATTATTTCCAAAGTCACAAAATAGTAGTAAAAACAGACCATCCAATCAAGCACGTGCTAAAGAAACCAGACTTAGCAGGAAGAATGGTGGCGTGGGCGGTCGAGTTATCAGAGTATGACATTACATTCGTACCAAGGGGAAATATTAAGTCACAACTCCTGGCAGACTTCATCCTGGAACTGTCATCACCACCAGAAGCGACGAACATGCAGCCATGGACGTTGTCAGTCGATGAAGCATCAAACATAAGAGGGAGCGGAGCTGGCGTAGTCCTAGAAGGACCTGATGGCGTTTTGATCGAACAGTCACTCCGATTCGCCTTCAAAGCAAGCAACAACCAAGCTGAATACGAAGCACTGATTGCAGGAATGAGGCTAGCAAAGGAGATGGAGGTAGCAGATCTAAGAGCAAAAAGTGACTCACAGCTAGTCACAAGTCAAGTGTCCGGGGAATTCCAAGCCAAGGATCCTCAGCTCATCAAGTATCTCGAACAGGTTAGAAGTTTAGCCAAGCATTTCAATACTTTCGAGTTAATATATGTTCCTAGGGAGCAGAACGCGGGAGCAGATCTGCTGTCCAAGCTTGCAAGTACCAAGAAACCAGGCAACAACAGAACAGTCATACAAGAGACAGTTGCAAAGCCTAGCACAGGCGACCTGGAGGTCTGGATGGTAACAAGAAACGATGATTGGAGAACGCCCATCATCCAATATCTGGAGAATGAAAAGCTGCCTGAGGAGAAGGAAGAGAAGGTTAAGATTAAAAAGAGGGCGGCACACTACACTATGGTTGGTGGCGAACTATACAAAAGGGGGTTCTCATCCCCAATGCTGTTATGTGTAGGAGAAACAGAATCTCGCAGAATCTTGAACGAAATCCATAATGGTTCATGTGGTAGTCATTTAGGGGGGAGATCCCTAGCAGGAAAAGTAACCAGAGCAGGATTCTTCTGGCCAACATTGCTTAGCGACGCCAATAGGCATGTAAGAAGTTGTGATCAGTGTCAAAGGCATGCAGATTTACACCATGCCCCAGGGGAGCCTTTGCAGTCAGTTATGTCCCCATGGCCATTCTACATGTGGGGAGTTGACATACTGGGACCGTTTACCACCTCACTGGGTCAAGCAAAGTTCCTACTAGTAGCTGTCGATTATTTTACCAAGTGGATAGAGGCAGAACCGGTGGCTACTATTTCGGCGGAAAGAGTCAAAAAGTTCTATTGGAAGAACATCCTTTGCAAATTCGGCATACCTAAATATATAGTATCCGATAATGGCACTCAGTTTACCAGTGAGTCGGTGATCAACTTCTGTCAGGAAAAAGGCATCCGTAACACGTTCATATCAGTGGAGCACCCCCAAGCAAATGGGCAGGCGAAATCAGCAAACAAGGTCATCCTGAGAGCCATCAAAAGACGATTAGAGGGAAAAGACAAAAATTGGGTCGAACATCTGCTCCCAACACTATGGTCCTACCATACCACAATACATTCCTCAACTGGAGAAACTCCCTTCAAGATGGTATATGGCGCTGATGCAATGATACCAGCAGAGGTCGACCCACCAAGCTGGAGAAGAACAACGCTGACAGCAGAAGTGAACAATGAGGCGCTCAAAGAGAATCTGGATTTGCTAGACGAAGTAAGAGAAACTGCGCACTTCAGAGAATTCACGGTGAAGCAGAGAGCATCACGAAAATACAACACCAGGGTAATGGCAAGGGGATTCCGAGAAGGAGACTTAGTGCTGAAGCGGCCGATGGGACGAAACAAGGGAGGAAAGCTAGCCCCCAACTGGGAAGGCCCATACAGGATTCAAGAAGCATTAGGAGGAGGTGCTTACAGGCTGGAGACGTTGAAGGGCGAGACGCTACCTAGAGCGTGGAATGTGGTTAATCTACGTTTCTACTACAGCTAGGTCGCATGGTCGCCCTATTTAAAGTAGTTTCTTCTTGCAATTTATTTCATGTTTTTTCCATATGTCGTAACAGGAACATGTTTCATTTGGCTTTTTAATTAAATAAAAAAGGCGATGGGACACTCTTTTCTCCTGCAAGGGCAGGAGTTTTTATCGAGGCCCATCGTTTTTAAACATCATCGTTTCTTCTCCATAACTTGCCATGAAGAAAGGCGTCTACCAAGACTTGCCATGAAAACAGGCGTCTACCAAGACTTGCCATGAAAACAGGCGTCTACCAAGACTTGCCATGAAGAAAGGCGTCTACCAAGACTTGCCATGAAAACAGGCGTCTACCAAGACTTGCCATGAAGAAAGGCGTCTACCAAGACTTGCCATGAAAACAGGCGTCTACCAAGACTTGCCATGAAAACAGGCGTCTACCAAGACTTGCCATGAAAACAGGCGTCTACCAAGACTTGCCATGAAAACAGGCGTCTACCAAGACTTGCCGTAAAAAATATTGTTCATGGGCTAGATGCCCCTTTTGCGAGGTGCCCCCCATTTGGGCGAGTAGCCCATGGGCGAGATGCCCTTATTTGGGCGAGTAAGAAGTTGGGCGAGATGCCCCTTATTTGGGCGAGCATACCCATATCAAAACAAGTGTGTACTTAAAAACAGAGAACGCTACAAACAACAAAAAACATTGTTACGATGAAAATAGACAAGGCGTCACACGAAACAAAATACATCAACTACACCAAACAGGCCATCATAAGGCTAAACAAGCAAAATACATCGAATACATCAAAGTCACCATAAGGCTAAATAAGCAAAATACATCATCAAGTGCAAAAGGAACCATACAGCAACACTAACACGAACAAAGGAAGAGTCAAACACAAAACATCACATGTGATACCACCTTCAAATAAGTTTGCCATCCTTAATCCTCTTCATTACATCCACTTGAGCCAGCACATCCGGATCAAGTTCAGGGAAAAGTATCTTCACTTGCTCGATGGAAGACCAAAAACCATCAACATACTTGTCAGCCATAGATTGCTTCAACGCGATATTCGTCTCCTCTAACTCATCAACATCTTCCTCCAACTCCGAGATATCCTTCCTACTCTGAGTCAATGATACTATCAAGTTGTTACGCAAAACCTCCAAGGTAGTCACTTCGGCCTCAAGAATAGCCGCCTTCGCCCGTAGCGAGGCCTTCTCATCAGCGTGTTTCTTTCGCAATTCCGCTATCTCACGCCCGTGAGCACCTCTCATCTCAGCCAACGCTTCTCTATGTGTCCTCTTCAAACGATCAACCTCATCCACCCATTGTTTCTTTATCTCAGCTATCGTCCTCTCAGCATCGGAAACAGCTTGTTCCGCACGGGTGACCTCAGAATTCGCCTCCAGAATCTCCTTGTCCCGACGGGCAGACAACAGATGGGTAAGTACCGTCCCTTTCACTTCATAGCTAAGAGCTAAGTTACGAAGCTCCGCAGTCGTCAAGGAATCAAATCTAGCTGAGTCACCCGCACCCAAAAGAGTATTTTCAACAAAAGCAGCGGGATCGAACGTACTCCCCCAAACAGATGACCCGATACCAACGATAGCGGGGGGTGGACTAGTAGTCTGAACGGTCACCCCGCCATCAACAATAAACTCGCCCATCTGGACATCCTCAGCCTGAGTAACATCAGTAGAATGACTTCGCAAAACACGACTACCACTAGGCTGGGGCGAACGAGAAATAGAAACTCCAAACGCTACGTTAGCCGCCGGGCTGGAGGAACCCACATCTTGGGTACTCCTCCCCTTATCGCCCCGTATCGCCCTATCACCCCTTCGTTTTCTCTTGGAGCCTTTAGTCTCACCCACCACCAGCAAGTCGTCAGGAAGGGCGACTTCATCAGGTTGAAGCTTTTTTGCTTTAGATTTGGCCAAGAAGGACATCCACTCTTCATCAGAAACGGTCTGCATTCTCCCTGCAAAATTCACAACAAGAAGGAAATACAAGGTTAGAAAAAGCCACAAAGAAAAGCCAACATTCAAAATCACTAACAACAACTTACGTATAAAGTTCGTAAGACGTTTGGCATTAGTTTCGCGCCGAAGCAAATCCTTAATATCAATAAGGTTAAAGTTCTCTAAAAAGGCTATCGTCTCTTTCTCAAAGGACGTTAGCACGTCGTCATAAACTCCCTTAATCGCCCTAGGATCCTCCGTCCAATAAAACGAAAACAAACGATCGCCGTCAGTATCATACATCAAAGAATGCAACCCAGGCCCATACCTTACACGAAAAAAGGAGTCCTGATAATTTTTAAAATTAGAGGCGAACAACTTGAATAATCCCTTGTTCGGTTGAGCACAAACTGACACCAATCTTCCTGGGGTGAGACTCTTCACATGATAAAAAGAGAAGAACACCCCCAAACTAGGCTCTAAATCCAAGGCATAGCATAGAAGTTCATACCCTTTAACGAAGGCCCAACTGTTGGGATGAAATTGGCTAGGCGCCACATTCAAAAGTCTCAATATAGTATCCTCGAAAATGGTAAGAGGAAACCACAAATTCAATGTTTGAATCACATTAGCATACATGTAAAAATAGTGAGGCTCATTCCCATTAACCGCAGTGACTAACTCGTCTGCTCGCACAGTTTCAACAATGACAAGTTTATCCTCACCATCACCGTTGAATAGTGAATAACCTTCCCTAAAACGGAGAATACTCTCAGGGGAAGTGAACTTTGACGTGACATCCATCCCGACGAGCACCACCCTATGAAAGACGAGGTAGTCATTGTTAAATAACTACTACCCTTACCATGACAGGAATCACTAAGAAACTACAGGCGTATAACCCCCGCGACGATCAAAACCCCAAAGGGCACGGACAAGCCCTCGCGGGCGAGTAGCCCTGGAGGGCGAGTAAGCCTCATGGGCGAGCAACAACAAGCCCCTAGCGGGCGAGTAGCCCTTAAAGGGCGGTCAAGCCTTATGGGCGAGTAGCCCAAGGGCGATCAAGCCCTCTCGCGGGCGATCAAGCCCTCTCGCGGGCGAGCAGCCCTCTCACAGGGCGAGCAATTCCCCTCGAATGCATCTAGTAAAGTGTCATTTGCATATAGGTTCTTGTGAATGGCCAATGGTGAAAGTCATTATGAGACATCTACTCATTACTAATTTTTATATGATTGCATAAACCACACTATGAGACATCTAATCATGACTAATTCTTATATGGTTGCATAATCCAATGTAAAACTTCACTAAAGAGGATGAAATCTAAAGGAAAAGAGATCTAGGCATGAAATAAGGCAACAAAAACCAACAACAAGAAGAAGATAAAGATCCTTACCGGCAAAATGAACACCAAGAAGGAACAAAAAACAAAGATCCAAGCTTCTTAGAAATTGCAAGAGGAATAAGACACCATGGAGGAAGAAGAAACAATTGATGAAATGGGAGAAAATATCATTTGTGAGCAAATAAGAAGAACAACACAAATGGTGTTCTTATAGGATAAAAGAAGCACCCTTTTATCCAATGGATATAAGGGAGAGGGAACACTTCATTAACACAAATAGGAAAAAGTACACACAATTGACACATGGCGCGTGGAACACCAAGTATTTTCACCGGGCACATTTTCGTCGATCACACGCGTTTTGTCGCCCGTGTCTGGTCTGTTCGTTCATCTCGCCCAGGGATAATATCGGCGAACAGATACGATATACTACAGTGCATATAATTTCGAAATACTAGAAAAATCGCCAAGCAAAATTTATTATAATTTCGAAATACTAGAAAAATCAACAAGCAAAATTTGTATACAATCAATACCAAAAACACAGGGTTCATTTTGCAGAAAAGGAAATACATGGCCAAAGGGCCAAGAAAGATATTTATAACAATTCTGCAGCCTCCTCTGCCTCAGCACACATGTTCTCAATCTCGCGTCGACAGGTCTTAACAAGCTCCATGTCCGTCATTATTCTTGAATAAGTACCCCCAAGATTCGCCTTCTGAGACTCCAGCTCCAAGAGAACAGGCCTCTTCTCCAAGAGTTTGGCAACATCTTCCTTAATGCCAGCCTGCAGCTCCAACTTTCGTCCTTCTAGCCTGGCCAGTTCCCCCTTCAGCTCAGCTATCCGAGCGTCGCAGCTATCCTCTTCATGAAAGCGGGCAGCAAGGTTACTCTCGTATGTCCGCATACTTTCACTAACAGACCAGATCTGATCAAAAGTCCTGGACATCGTTTGACGATGCCGCCGCTCCGCGTCTTCGATCGAAAATACAAGCGCAACCTTATCAACCAGCTCGGCCCTCAAGCGGAGCAAACGCGTAAGGAAACAGGACTCATGAGACGACAATCTCCATGAGTAGCCTCTAAGGTCGTCAACAAGAGAGGAGAAGGTCTCCACCTCACGGAGCAGATGATCCGGCCCCTGAAGTAATTCGTTCAGCAAATCCTGGATGATAGATGGCACTGGGGAACTCATGATTAATGAATGACGAAATTTCTTGTGATGAACGTCAAAGGCAAGCGGAGCACACTTATAAGGTGATATTGTTGTGGGAGCGGGACCGCCCGTTTCGGACGACGTATCCGTTGAGGGAAGCAGGGAAATTCGAAATTTAGAAGATCGCAACAGTTAACGCAGCTATAGACGTAGACGACAGCAATGATCGCCGGTAAACAAGGAACAAATCAGCACTACATCTCAAGCCTTGAGCCTTGTGCTTGGGGGGCTGTGTACCGGGGGATCAAACAAAACCCAACTCAATCAGCACTACACCTCAATACTTGAGCCTTGTGCTTGGGGGGATGTGTACCGGGGGATCAACCAAGGCCCAACTCGCCCAAGCCCAATATATATCCACTGATGGGCCACCCTGACTTATCAACTCGCCCAAGCCCAATATGTATCCACTGATGGGCCACCCTGACTTATCTACTCGCCCAAGTCCATCCACCACAGGAGGGGACCAGCTCAATCCCACGTTCACCCATAATTCACGTGGGGAGGGCGAACAGCTGAGCCCGTGACCACGATCATCCAACTCCCCAGTGGAGATCGTGGGGAAATGAGGAGTCCAACGCTTCGGCAGTTACCTCTGGACCACTATATATAGACCATCCCATTGATAACAAAGGACAGACTGATTAACACACTTAACACACAAACGTTACATATCAACTACGAATATACACCCCTGCATACTTAGCAGGAACATGTACATATATACATATTTGATAAAAATGTATGAAGAGAAAATAATTAAATAATATGTATTTTTATATTAGCGTGACCAAATAGAGAGACTAGATATTTGTGACCATTTAAATATTTTTCTGACATGAATAAAGTGATTGATATGGTTAAGCGAAAATAGTTATAGATTATGTGGTTTTGAAGGTTAACTTCAAAAAATGCAACTTAGTAAATTAGGAATTCATTGATTATATGATGGAATATTTAGTTTTATAACATGTAGAGAGCTTGGATACATGGTTGTGTAATTTCAGGAAATTTGGCAGTGTTTGTGAATAAGTAATAGTAATCTAAAGAAGTCAATACCTTAATATTCAAAGGGCTTGAAGCAAATCAATATGTTTTTTTTTTCTTTTTTCTTTTTCTTATTAGTTGTTGAGAGTTTTTGAGGTGTTATGAAGGAGACTATGTTCTTGGAAAAATCTAGAGGATTCAAGATAGGAAACTTAAAAATGTTGGTGATACCTAAGTGATCGAGGGACCTAAAAACTTATGGATTGTGAAAATTTTAAGGTGGTTTGAATTCACTTTTGGTTTGGGAATTAACTTCTCAGAAAAGGGCTTCCTTTTGACGCTAAATGTGGATATACGTTTGACAAAAGGTTATCTAAATTACAAAACGAAAGATATTTTTATATATTTTTTTATATCTATTTTGACTTTTATTGATGTTCACTCTTCACTTTAGATCGAGTTCATGTTATACTATGTATATTAGTCTTGAACTAGGAGAATAGTATTGATTAATTTAGTGCTTAGTACTATATCCATGTTTTAAAATTCTTTTTATCAAAATATGTCAGTTAATATTTGCAAAAATGGTGGTTCAAATCCAAACTGTAGTAAGTAACTATCACAAGTGAAATGGGGTCACCAATAGGTATCTTCTATCGTGTCACCCTTTTCAACCTTACATCATATCATATCATACTTATTCTCCAAATTTGACATTCATCAATCATTTTCCACCTATCTTAAATCTCATGGAGTAAATAACCTCTTGGGCAACAATGAATTTATTTTGGATGAAAAAACATATCTATTAGAAACAAGATCGGGCTTCTTAAGATTTCTGACGGAAAGTGCCTTGGTGGTTTTTTGAGAAGTTTGAGTCGGTGTAATGTTTATCTTACGGAGCTTTAGATAATCATTGATGGTTTTGGGTTTGCTTGTGAGGGAGGTTTTTCAAAGGTGGAGTTACATGTTGATTCTAGTATTGTGGTGCATACTCTCCATAGCGCTTGGGATGAGAGCGTTATTGGTTGTCGACTCATTCAAGAAATTCGTCGGTTGCTTGCTTTAGATTGGAAAATCAAGGTGTGTCAATCCTATTAGGAGTCAAATTTTTGTGCTAACACTCTTGCTAATATGGGATGTGACTATTGTCTTGGGTTGTAAGTGTATGAGCAGTGCCCTGCTAGGCCGAGTTTATTGTTGCTAGGTGATGTTATGGAGATCGCCACCTTTAGAGTTATTTATTTATGTTTAGTTGTTTCTCTTTTTGGGCTTACACACCTTTTTTATCCAAAAAGAAAAAAAGATTATGGCCCAACAGGGTCCAAAAATAAAAAAAAAATACAAGAAAAAGTGAAATTTCTTTTATCCACACCCCTTCTAGATTGGAAAATACATGTTTTGCTAAAGAATGGGACACCCTATTACCCATTCTCTTATCTCTTAATATGACCAAAAGACAAACAACTAAAACATAAGCTTGAGCAACAATGATAATACATTAATACCACAGCTTTGTGTATGTGAAACAAAGCTGCATTGAACTGGCCTAACTAAGTCTCCCATATTTGAGCACAATCTTGGAACAAAATCTTTGATTATTACTTTATGACACATTTTAATGATTTTATAGTCAAACCAATTTGAAATATTTAATTCCATATTGTTATCAAGAACTGTTGATTGAGAGTATAAGAGCATTGCAAGTTTAGTTAGTAGCATAACTCTGACTTCAGGTCTTCAACTGCTTCTCAATTTTTTTCTGATACAAAGCAGCTTGTAATTCATAACAGATAAGTCACAATGCAATGTCAATTTTCTTTCACACTTAGAAATGGATATTATTATTATTACAACTCAACTCAATTTTCTAGTTTAATTCATATAAACAACAAAGCAACCAAGTTGTGGTGCAATGCAATCATACCAATTTGAAGTGTAAAGTCTCAACCCATCCATCCCTCAATCCCAAATCTTATCCAAACACAGGGTAGTAAGACTATGGTTATAACTATTGTGATAGAAATCAAGATAAGATATATTTTGAAATAAAGTTCATCAATAGTAAGAAAAAAAGTTGATTTTTCTCTAATTTTTGTCACTTTATATACTCAATTTCCAAATTTAGTAAGCGCGAAAAAGCTTGACAACAAAATTTCCTGCACTAGTAGAATCACACAGTTGCACGCAGCTGACAATTTCATACGACTATGCTCAGATGAACTTAGCCTTCGTTCGGTTTGGCGGCAAGATTGTAGAATTGCATTAAGACTAAACGGGAAGCTCAAATCCCAAAATTGTAGCTACAAATTCCGCAGCAAAAGCACATTGGAAAACTATAATTTAGACACCACACACTTTCAGCGTGAAATCAAACATACACTTAAACCACATTGCATAACATCAATTAGTTAAACTTTAAACTACATCGCACACATTAGACAATCTCAACCGTTACATTAAACTATCATTTACATTTCAAACTCAAACTACATTGCACACATTAGACAATCTCAGCTATTAGATTAAAGTCATTAAACTATTATCTACATCAAATAAACAAATAAACGAAAAAAAATAATTTTTTTTTTCTCAATTATCCAAACACTAACATCTTTATCATCATTATCTTTTCTATGGAAAAAAATATATAATTATTGTTTCCAACATATTTTTTACTTGCATCCAAACAAACCTAAAAGGATAATGCACATATAAAAAAATGATAAATCCAAAAAACAAATTCAACTAAAACACATTAAATAAAATTAATTAATACATTTGTTTTTAATTTAGGTTTATAATCATAATAATAATAATATAACAAGAACTAACTCAATTTTCAACACTACAACACCATAATTAACAATTTGAAATTACAACAACAAAAATTGAAAATTTGGGGGAAAAATTGAAACCCTAAACAATGGTAACTTTAGCACCTGCAGTTTCAAGTTGTTTCTTAGCATCATCAGCTTCATCTTTAGAAACAGCTTCTTTGAATTTCTTCGGTAAACCTTCAATCAATTCCTTAGCTTCTTTCAAACCTAAATTCGTCAAAGCTCTAACCGCTTTAATAGCGGCAATTCTAGCATTACTAGGAACTTCTTCAATTACAACATCGAATTCAGTTTTTTCTTCAACGACAGCAACTTCAGCGGCGGCAGGAGCAGCAACGGCAGCGGCGGGAGCAAATGAAGCGGCGGTTACACCGAGTTTGTCTTGGAGATAATCGACTAGGTTTTTGGCTTGTTCGAGAGTTAGAGATGAGATTTCGTTACCGAGTTTTTCGACTTCGGCGGAGACGGCGGTGATTGGACGGAGACGGGTGGTGCGATGAATGAGGGGGTTTGGGGATGAGAAATGGAGGGATGTGATTGGTTTAGAGGTGGGGGTGGGAAAAGAAAGTTTGAGAGGTGAGATTGTTGTTGTTAAAGCGGTTGTTAGTGCCATCGTTGTTGTTTGTTGTTAGAGAGAAAATTGAAGTGTTCAAAGAAGAGAATGAAGAAGAATGAGAAAAATGAAGATAAGGGAATGGATATAATGAGTGAAATGAAATGAAAGGCTTAAGAAGATGGATAATAAAAAAAATATAATAAAATAAAAAAAATGAAATTTAATGTTATAATGTGACAAGAAAAATATTAGTATAAAGTTTGAAAATTAAAAATGAAATAAATGTGGTAATAAAAAAGGGGGCATTCGGAGAATCGAACTCCGGACCTCTCGCACCCAAAGCGAGAATCATACCACTAGACCAAATGCCCTGTTTTGTTTATCATTAAGTTTAATTGGATATAATTAATTCTATGAATCGTTCAAAATTTCAAATGACTGTGGGGTATTTGCCATCTTATGGTAATTTTTTTTTGACAGTATCTTATGGTATTTTTCATGGTATATTGGCTCCGTGATAACCATGTTAAACTAATATTAATATTATTAATATTATAGTAATAACCTATAAAACGGGTGTTTCTTTTGAAATTAGATTCAATATTTTGCGGAATATCTAATGCTTAGATTAAGATTAGATGATTTAAATTTTAATGTAATTTTAAATTTGTATTAAAGTAAAAAATGACAAACCAATAATGAATTGATTTAAGTGGTAATAATTTTTGTCCACTTAAAAATGTGGTTAGAAGTTTGATTTCTGATTCATGCGTATGGAAAAATTTCGACGAGGAGGGAAGGATGTACCTTGTATGTCCAACAGGTTTTTCGATAGAGATTAATCACTGCTAACGATTGTGGAAGAATATATCTCATCTTACTTATCTAAGAATATTCTTATAGAGAATGAGTAGATAATGCATTGGTTGATATACTTTGAGATTATAATAGAGATAAAACTGATTTGAGAGTTTATTTCCAAAGACTTGATCTAGTGGTAAAAAGACAGATCTTGAATCTGATAGATGCCGGGTTCGAGCCCCGCTGGTGTCTTTGGAGGAAGGTAAATATAACCACCTTTGTAAGTATTCTTTGAGCCCTAATGTCTTCCATGCCTTAGACTGGGGTAGCATCCCCTCACCCTAAATTTAACAATAATAAAAAAAAAATGATTTGAGAATTTCATTTAAGCTCTGTGAAATTTTCATTCAATATTTTATTTTTTAAGTTTCACATAATTATGAGAATTTTGTATTATGTAGAATGTTAAATCTCTGATTTCTATTGGAGGACCATAATTTGTTCTCTTTCCTTTATACTCTCAAATACAGTTTAAGTGAGCTTGCCAAATTACAATATCATCATGATGATCGACGAATATAGTAGAGGGATTAGCAGAGGCCATGATCTCCTTTTAATTTTTTTTATACTAATATAATATTAGTTTAATTTTTTTTAAACTTACAAAAAATTGTCTCCTTTTTTAATTCATTTGTTGTAAATTTGCCTCAGAAAATGGTTTCTCCCCTAAAAAAATTATATTTTTTGTACCTAAAAGGTAATTTATTGCACTAATATTGAATTTAATGACAAAATATCTTCTTTGAGATTACAAGTGACCTTTTTTCTTTACGCAAAAGTCACAATTTTTATGGAAAAATAAATGAGTTAAGCTCAAAATTTCAATAAATGTGAAAATAGAGATGCAAAAAGTTCACCTAAAAAAAGTGACTCATAAAATGCAGATTCACAATATTAACTTTAGATTTATTTTTTAATTTCTTATATATGTTATTATTTTAAAATTTAGTTTTTTTTCACTAAATTATATTTTTAATTTCGGCCCTCCTAAATTTAATTTCTGGCTCCGTCCCTAATCATGATTATTTTAAGTTTTAGAGTGTACTTTTTGACAAAATTATGACAACACACTATAATTTATCTAAACTCACCATCAAATCAAATATGCACCAAAACTATTACTCCTTTTTATTTATGTCTTGAAGGTAGTTGATAACTTATTTACTCTTTTTATGTTACTGTATGTGTAAAATAATTGATCAAGTAAATGTATAAATAAATTGACAAAAAGAAGTTAATATAATATTGAAAATGGTAAGAATTTTTCCCTAAAAATTGGACAATTAAAAAAAGAATGGGAGCAAGTAATTGTTGGTGAATCAAACGTTTGATGGTACGTTGAATGTTGATCGAAGAATTCTCTCCCTCCCTCCAAGATTTTTTCCCCCATTTTTTTTTTTGTCATTGCTAAAAGAATTTAGAACGTATTTTTCGAATTTTTCATACATAGGCAAAACTAAAATTTTAGGGGATAAAAGAAACGTGAGAAAAGAGAATTTTTCATGTTGATTTATACCAAATGGTGCAAAACAAATTCAAAGTCCTTTCTTCATGGGTTAGTTAGTGTGCAATTAAATCTTTAGGCCTACTTTAGATGAATCATACGAGTTACAAATTACTAATAATACCATACTTTATACAAGTTTGTGATTGTGTTATTGGTAGCAAGTGAAGAATTAGAAGCTTACATTGGGAGTTTTAAAACATGTTAAGAATTAAGAATTTTATATAAGTGGAAGCAAGCAACCGATGCTAGAGTGGAGAATGGAATTTCTCAATTTTTTTCTTTTAATTTTTCTCAATTTTTACCTCTCAACTATTTTATATCGAGTTTTTTTTTTTTTATATAAAAAAGTCCATGAGCCTCTCACATTTAAAATACTAACTAGTCCACGATGACAACACAGTCTATTGGGCTTGTGTGATTTCAAGTTCAGAGCCCATTGCTTATCAAACCATCAATCCTAACTAAATTTTTTGGGTACAACAATGGCAAAAAAAAAAACCCAGAGATGAAGTCTAGTATAAATTGGATGCATTTATACGAGTACAATCTTATCTCTTTCGAACAAAAAAAAAACTAGTACATCATGATGAGCTTCTAATCCTTCCCTCTTTGTATGATACTCAAATTGAGTAATTCAATTGTTTTATTTTAAGTGTTGTAATCTTACGTTATGGTCAACAACTAGTTTCCATCTTGAGTTTTTCACTTAATATTCATCAATAGGATTATGATATCGTTTGTACCAAAAAAAAGTTATGATATTGTCACTTAATTTTTTTTTTCTAAAGAACTTAACAACTAAAGTGCAGTGAAGAGAAGAGAAAAAAATATTATGAATTCAAACTCGCGCCACAATATATCAAATGTCTCCGCAATCTTTTATCATATGAGCTGCCCTTACAAGACTATGATGCAATCACTTTAGAAACATTTATAAAAAGATTTAGGGTTAAATATGTTTTTAGTCACTATATTTTGTGAAATTGTTAACAATAGTCCCTAAATTAGAGGCTAACAAGCCATATAAGTTCCACTAACACAATATTGTCACCTATCAAGATTTTCATAACTTATACTAGACAAATTGAAACCAAGATAAACACAATAGTAATACACATCTAAAAACTCAATTTCTGTTTCTAACTACTGACTTGAAACTGCTTAGTAAAATGTATCACAATTCACAAGATTCACAACTAGTTGCAACAATTTATCTAAATCTATTGTTGACAAGATTGCAGAACTATCAGAAAAGTTTAGGTGTGGTAATCTGTGCTTATTTATAAAAAATGAAAAATAACGATGCGAAATAATCTGTGCTTATTTATAAAAAATGAAAAATATTTTTGGTCTTCTATTTTGACTAAAATGAAATTTTAATTTCTTCATTTTTCAGTTTGAGATTTTAGTCATATGTTTTACAAATTTGAAGATTTTTTCCACAACTCAGTTTGTGTATTTTTATTTTTATTTTATTAATGACTCTAATAACATGACATTGTTGATTTGAACTTGAAATAGTAGATTTCTGATTATCGAAAATGAACACACACAAAAAGTTGTCAATCTCCACCTAGTGAGTTGAAAATAAACGCCACTACATCCTATTATTTTCTCATGTGATTCAGATTTGTACATTGTTGACACCTAGTGAGTTTTCCAAATAGTTATTTAGTATTAGTATGCAACAATGCAAAGTGATAATATTGGTAAAAAAAATTATTGATATGTTAAACGCTGACTTTCATCAGAAACACTCTCGCTCTCATTTTTTATATCGCTCTTATTGTGAGAAACTCATCTCGCTCTTAGTATATATAATCACAAATCTCTCGGAATCTCATTATCATATATAAATACAAATAGTACTATACGCACATTTTGGGATAAAATACAACGGTACTAGACCCAAACCATACAAAAAGAAGCTAGAAATTATTTTTATCTAAAGAGAAACTTAGTAAACAATCAAATCCTACCTTAAAATACGATTCATTGGGTTACCCCAACCAACCACTTCCACAAAATTCTTGTGATATTTTCAAAACACTCTTCAAGTATTGAGATTTGTAACAAAAAATGAAATTCTTCCTTACTCTCCAAATTAACCACAACATTGCATACCACACTTTTATCAATCCCTTTAATTCTTTCCCTTGCCTAGTCGCCACTTCATCGACACAAAAGAATATGAATTTATCAAACCAATTGAAGATTTTATACCATAACACACGTGCAAATTTACTATCAATGTCTTCATTCCACAAAATTTCATGATCTTTAATTTCATATAGGTGTAACCCAAAATATCTTATTCACATAATCAAACACCACAAGAAAGGTCTTTTGATCTCAAAACAATATTTAAAATTTTATTTGGCATTTCAAAAACAGAGCAAAGACAAAGACAAACTTCAAGTTCAAAATAAAGAACTAACCTAAAGAATAATACTTCCAAAAGAAAAGATACTCACTCTTTTGTTTCCAAAGAAAAGAAGAAAAAGAATCTTACTCTTTGAAGATTCCAATATGCTCTTCATATATAGCATTTTTAATGGTCTACAATATATTACTTGACCCTTTGAATTAAATCCAATTTGCAATCCTAAAAAGTTAACAATCCAATCAAGTGACTCTTATAAAAGTTAACATTCCAAAATGACAAGTTATGTGTATCAATAAGAAAAATATCATTAGTGTATTAAAAAAAACAGAACTTAGGTGGTATACAGGGCCGTCCCCGAGTATTTAGAGGTCCTGGACAAATAATAAAAATGGGGCCCTAATAAAAATAATTTTTTTTATTAAGAAGAACATAATATGTTTAAATTGTAAATATTTTCAATAAAGTAGTCATTCATCTTGTGACTAAGACTAACAAAAAAAGGTCATATTGTAACCAATATCATCAAAATACCTTTTAGCTACTTAAAAAAAAGTCTCCCATCTAATTTTTTTTTTGTTGTTACTATGTTTTTTCTATACTAGACTTATATTATTATTGGGCATTTTTATTACTACTTAAACTCTCTAAATATAACTACCTAAATAAAATAAAAATTGAGTTTGGAGGCCCTAGGCTTGGGCTCATCTTGCCCTTTGCCAAAACCGGCCCTGGTTGTATATTTTACAATTTTTTAGTTAATTTAACATGAGTCTTTAATCTATTAGCAAATCCTTTGAGATAGATCATTGAATCGATTATGAGATTAATCCTCCGTCCAAACTTAGTCACACACAAATTAAACTTGTCAAATCTTGCTGGTTGCATGTTTTTTATGAATTGAACTTTAGTTCTTCTTAAGATATCATCTGCACACGACTATGACATTCTTCGTTTTCAAGATCTAAAGCACATATAAGGATAAGACAAAAAAAAAAAGCACATATAAGGATTATCTCTCTGAAATGGTGAATTTCCAAATACAGGAGTCATATATCAAACTTTTTTTTTTGAGGACTCATATATCAAACTTATTACCACTTGTTTAAGGAATCCGAGTTGCTCACAAAAAATTATTGAGTTTAAATGGTTAATAAGCTTAAGACAAACAATTCAAGAAAATCCAAATTTGAATCTTAGACGGAACAATTATTAACCAAATTTTATTTAACTATCAGCCAAACTCCGGATTATCGTGATCCTCCCCCGAAAAATTGGAGGTTTAATACGGGATTTTTTTACTTGTAGCCACAATCATGAATTAAAAAATCAAATTGTTTTTGTCTATAACCGAAGTGATAGTAAGCACCAAAAACTCACACACTCAACCATAAAATCTCGAATTCGAACTTAAATGAATGTGTTCAATCTAATAATATCATCATTTATTAGTTGAGTTACACCTTGCCGATAAAACCAAATTGTTACTTGACCATGATTATAGCAATGTTGATTCAACTAAAATTACAAGTATTAACTATCATAAATTTTGTCTCATCTTTAAAAATAGTTTAGGTGCGTCACATTTTATTATAGTGGCCGACCCCCAACGTGAATGATCCTTATCCATCACATGCTATTTTCCCTATAAATTTGAATAAAAAATACCTAAAGTTTTTTGCACACAAAACATGTGATTGAATTGAGTGTGGAATGGCACATAGATAGATGGTGTAAGAAAGAAAACTCTTTCACTTTTGAAGATACGAAGAAATAGGCATGCGGTTAAAAAAGTCACAAGTTATTGTCCTCATTTCCTTTATAAGATACAACACAACACAAGACAAGTCTCAAGTGACCCTCTCATACCTATGTCTTAAATTGCATTGCAAACTAAAGTTGAAATTCGGTACACTATCAATGCTACTCCTATATATGTCCTCATTGGCCTAACTTTGTTCTCGTAAAATGACAACTCTTTCAATTAATTGTATTTAGATTCTATGAGGTCGATATTCTCCGTATTCACATATTCGAGATATCGGTAATCGTTCGATCAAGATCAAATAGTTTAAGAAATAATTTTATTTTTATAATTCAAATAATTGAACATATATTTAGATTGTTTGATCTTAATCGAATAAATATCTATATGTTTCAAATGTGTGAAGGTGGTAAATATTCAACGGGGGAATATGAATTCCAATTAATTGCACCTCTAGCCTTATAGTAATGATAATGATAATAATCTCTTCTAATTCACCACAAAAATAATGATCACATAAATCATTGTTAATTATTGGCCTAGAAAGAGATCTATCAAACTAATTAAACAAAACAACTAGATCATTAAAGAAGAAAATAGATTTAATTAAGGATAATCCTTTGATACCCTATAGAGTTTGCATGTTGGGTACAACAAAATTAAATCAACTCCCAAAAACTCTATAATTTCATATAGGCTTCACATTTAATTACTATTGATATAATATTTTAGTATTACTTTTTTGTTGACTTCCCTAAAGATCAATCATACAATATTATAAGGGAATATATTATGTGATGGAATTGAAGTAACTACATATGAATTAATTAATTTTTTAACATATAGATCTATATATATGGTGTGGATATTAAGAGGGCCATGTGAAGACTTGAAGTTGAACTAAACACTCATCCCCAATAAAATTAGGTTTACGTCGGGGTCCAATATGTTGCATGGCCATGCACCAAAGTGGGTAATATGGAAAAGTAGAATTGAGGTTTTTCCAAAAATAGCTATAATGTGTTGATATTTCACAACCACGTGTCAATTTTCTAGTGGTTCAAGTTAGGCAGTGTATGGGCAATTTCTTTTTCCAAAATTTGAATGCAAGTTGATGCCCATACTCACATGGTTGTCTTTCCATTTATATTCATATAAGATAAGTTTGAGACTATACTATTATACAATAATATATATTTCATCATAATCACTCACATCTTACATATAACTTTACCTAATCAATAATGATTAAAAAACACAAAGATGAGATCATTAGAGAAAAGTAACTAACTTATAATGATTAAAGATTTGTGCTTATATATAACTTTTTGACTAATTAAGTTTTGTACAAATTTCTTATTTTAACTAACTAAAAGTCTTTATATAGTATGTACGAATACATCTATATTCTTTATACATTATGTAAGGACAACTAATCATTAGCTTGAGATTGAGTCAGAGATTCAATAATCAAAACATTAAAACATGATAAGCTACATATTTATATACAATTTAAGACAAAGGAAGAGATTGGGATAATTATTTAGGATTTTACTAAAATAATACATATTATCTCACATATATAATCTACCACCTACTAAATTAACTCATTTACTATATTATAAAAGTTTATAAAGAAAAAGCATGCAGATATACTTATAATAGTATATATATGCACCTATATTACAATCCATAACTAATTTAGTTCTTAATTAACACCAAACTTAAATTAAACTACTTATATATATATATATATATATATATATGAACATACTTAATTATATATATGTATGTTTTTCAGCTAGATATAGTACTCTAGCATATAAGTGGCAAATAATTGCACTTATGAAAACATATATTATTATTAATATATTATTAATAATTATATTATTAATTATTTATAGATCATTTAATTAATTAAACATTGATTTAATCTCCATTGAGTAATTGCATTGACCAAATGTCCTCCATGCTCCAATAACTGTTGTTATTGTTGTCATTTGTACAACAACTTGATTGATGATCATTGATTATTGGAAATTGAGTTGGAAATGGTTCCAAAGTTCCTTGGTTGTGATATGAAGTTGGAGAGTAAGTTTCCATTGGCTCTACAATGTTGGAAACTTGGCTACTACTTGAATGATGATGATCATTTATCTCTAAACTCATTTGTGGTTGATAATTTTGTTGATGAGGATTATCAACTTGTTTAATGTGCTTTTGTATCCTTGTCCTCCAAAAATTCTTAATCTCATTGTCAGTTCTTCCCGGAAGATGCTTTGCAATTTTGGACCACCTACAATGGTGAAATTATTTGTATAAAAAGACAATGACATATAACTAAAAAGTAATGTTCTTGCTTGGCTATATATTGATAAATTAATTAATAGCTTTGGATCAACCTAGGCTTTTCAAATGATCAATTAGTTAGTTAATTAGCAGCGTAATACAAATTTAACTTTTCTTCAAAGATTTTCGAGTATCATATGAGCATGGTGTTTTAAGAAACATTTTACTATATTGCATTATAACTGATCGCCTGCCTCTAAATCAAAATATGGAATTGATTTGTTTGCTTGTTGACCAATGTAGTAGGGGTCTCCGATATATATCATATATCAAAGATCGATATGCAATCGTTAATCAACTAGGCAAAAACCATAAAATAGAAAGTGAAATTTTGAGAGGGAAGACATGAAATTCCTATCTAATATGTGTCACTAATTTTTGTGACGAAAGAATCAAAGAGGGGTTCATTTTTTTTCGTTACTAACTTCTATTGCAATTTTTTTTAGTATCGATCGTTACTATACGACTATTCCTAATTTAAGACCTTTGCATCAAATGATTAGTTTTATTAAGTATATTAATGAGACTAAGAAAGAAAATGAATGCAAGTCAATTAAAATGAACATGGTATGTTGAAAGCCATATGTAAAATGAGAATAGAAGGTTATAGAAAATTGTGCATGTGTGAAAAAGAGAAGGGGACTCAAATATATACATCAAGTTTCTTGAAAAAGAAAGGCACAAAGTAGATATTAATTAAAAGCTGTCAAATGGTGTCACATTTTATTGATAAGTAAAAAGTAGCAACAAAAAAATTAAATAGGTATCATGTGTCCAAGTAAGACCATGTTCTTTGGTTGAGAATAAAAGTGATATGCATGTTAGATTTCACATATAAAAAGACTATTGTTATAAGATGCTGAAGGTCCCTTTGATGATACAATGGAAAAATGATGCCTTTGCTCCCAAGATCATCAAAATCACATTTCTCATACCTCAGGTAGTAGAAAGTACCATTCAATTCAAACATCTCAAAAATCTCTCTCATTTCATATACATTTTTCTTCATGTTATTTTCATCTCCAATTTCAATTTTTTTTTCAATGAGTTTTTTTCAAACATATAATTTTTCTTCTTTTCTTTTATTACTATCTTAAACTTCAAATACTTTCTAGCTCTTTGTTCAAGAAAATGCCACGTGTACCAATTACCTAGCTAGTTATAAAAGTTGGCAACTTTATATATACTATGTAAATAAGAGGTAATATTTTAAAACTTAGTTGAATAAAAACAATTATTTTTATTTATAATTTTCCTTCTTAGTGTTTTGTACTTGTTTAATTTTCTTGGTTGGGAAGGAGTTGGAAGATTGGGAAGGTACACTAGATAGAGTGTGGAGCTATAGCTATAGTTTATGTGTGCATTATATCATGAAGGAGACTCTCAAATTAATTTAATTAAAATTGCACTCTCATCCTTTGTAGAGGAGCCAAAAATTGCATGGCATTGGTTTGAATCTATTTTTACTAAACTTCTTGAAATTTCTTTGTCATGTGACTAGAGTGCTATTTTAATGTGCCCCACTTTCCATGAGCTCAACCTAAAATAGAAGCTGACCTTGTCCAAGCTATTTGTTTCTCAATCATTATTATAGAGATAGCCAATTGTAAAATGAATGGCTACATAGGAAAATGCATGGCATCATTATCATATATACTATAATAATTTATTATTGAGCCACACTATACCTATCTAGCTCACAATTTTTTTTATTTAAGTAAAGTAACTATTTTCTATATACATTCTTTATTTTAACAGTGTCTCTATATTTTATGGAATTCAATTATCTACAACAACATTTCTCTTCAATATTGCTAGCCAACATTTATTGAATTTATATTTCTCTAAATTTCTTTCTCCTAATATTTTTCCCCTTTTTCCTCTCTCTCTCTCTCATTCATTTTTCCTTGTAGGAGAGAGATGCATGCTGGAGAGAATGCTAATTTGTTTCTTACTATATGAAATCATTTCATCTAGTGTGAGTCATGTCCAAGGGGAGTTCTCTCAAGCTCTCTCCATCCTCTCCATCTATCCATTCATTATCATCTCACTCATATCATATTCTCTTTCATCTATAGGAGATCTTCTACCTTTCTTTATCTCGATACTTTTGTCTTTTTCTGGTCAAAGATAATGCAAAAGAAATTCTCCAAAGCTCTCTCCATCCACTAGATATCGTTCCAAATTTTCTCATCTCAATCTCATATATCTTCTCCTTACCGCTCTTCTCTCTCTTGTCTTTTTATTACTTAGAGGCAATAGAAGTTTTGATACTTTTTCACCTTTGACAAAGTAAATTCTAGATCATATACATCCAACTTCTTTCTAACGCCTCTTCATTCTATCTATCTATCTCAATAGAGATCTTAATACCTTTTTACCTTCTACAAAGTAAACATCTAGATCATGTACATCTAGCATCCCTCTATACAACCTCGTTATCTTTCTCTACATGTCTCTTTCATAGATTTATAATCTATCTCTCTTGTTTCACTCTTTTTCACATTTCTCTTTCTCTCTTTTTCCCAATTTCGCAAAGGATGGAGACGGTGCGTTGGGATTCAATTTGCTAAAAGTTGATTAACATTTTATTGCCATATTTTTTTATAAAATAAAACAAATACAAAAAAATTAATACCTTTTTTTATTCAACTAATTTTTTTAATAAGAAAATAACCTATTATTAATAAGTATAAGATCACTTCAACTCATTTTGACATAGTACATAGTATTCATAAATCATATTAAAGTTATTTTTTTTACTAAACAAAAGACATTTATTAATAGCATTAAAACCTATATATATATATATATATATACAAAGCTAAAATTTAAATTAAAGCTAAAAATTTATAATATTTCTCTAATAACCAATTAACCTCGATCCATCTATCAAAACATAGATAATAGAAGCTTAGAAAGTCGTTTAAAAAAATAAATAAATAAATTATAGAAAAGAAGGAAAATCTTTGTACTCAATGAATTCATGATATTTTATTAAACAAGGACATGAGCAATATAAATGGAAAGAGGAAGACAATATATAATTGATGTACCTCTCTTTTCCTTATGTTCTTAAGTGAGATCAAAATCTCCAAAACTTCCATGCATATGTTTATAGTATATCTTAAGGAAAAATTTGTGAGAGAGAGAGAGAGAGAGAGAGGGAGAGGGAGAGGAGAGGTAGAGAGAGATTGAATTGAGAAAAAAGGAAAACATATAACATGTACTTTTAAAGGAAAACTCTCCAACTCTCTCATATGGATATAAAACCACAAAACAAAGCATTTTGAAGCCTTTAAAAACATAGAGACTTATTTTGCACGCATAGGCAATATTTTTCAGCCATAGGTTTTACAAATTCCCATGTGTTGAAGTGTTCCTCTTGGCTAGATTTCTCTCAAGCACAAAGTTCTCTCCCATAGTTTTCCATGACCTTACCTAATGCTTCCTTATAGTATTTTCTCATGGTGTGCTTACTTATATAAGGAGAGAGAGCCAATAATTTATTTCATCATTGTAAGACAAAGGCTAAAAGTTAATTTGATCAAGTAATAATTAAAATATACCATTTCTTCAAAAAAAAAAAAAATTAAGATCCATAGCAAAGTAGAGCACATGCACCATTTTTTTAAAATAAAGAAATAAATAAAATTACAATAATCATATAAATATTCACCTATTTCCCCACTTCGAATGAAGTTCCATGATCAAAAGTTGTTCCTCAGGTGTAATATTCCCTCTTCTAACATCAGGACGAAGATAGTTTAACCATCGAAGTCTGCAACTCTTTCCTGTACGTTTAAGACCTAGAAGAAAAATATATTCAAGTTCATAATTTAGTATCACCCTTGTCATCACTAAATTCATTTTTAAAAACAAAAGTATTACCCTAGCTAGGGTTTATAGAGAAAAATAGTAAGGAATTAAAATAATGGAAAGAGTACTCAACATATGTAATTAACTAATATATAAAATATTAAAAATATGATTTAATTTTTATAAAATTACCAGCAGCTTTGGCTAAGGAATTCCAAACACCTTCACCATGATTTGCAATATAATTGATCAAAATCAAGTCTTCTTCCATGGTCCATGGCCCCTTTCTCACTTCAGGATCTTGAGATGAGTTGCACGGTTTTTTGTCCATTATTTTTTTGCATGTATATGAGAGAGAATAAGAGAGGAAGATGAAGAGAGAGAGAGAGAGTGTGTGTGTGAGTGAAAGGAGAAGTAGAGAGATGGAAATCATAATAGGTGTTGGAGTGTTTAAATAGAAGGAAAATTATATGATGTGTTACTTGTAATAAAGTATTTTTGTTAGTGATATCAAAAGGTTTTTACGTACCTAACTATGTTAATCATATTAACATCTATGCATGAATACAAAAACTAAATATGTATTTGCATGCATCACTATTTTAATTTATTTTTTCTTAGGTAAAATATTGTTTACAAACTATATTTTCCTCCTTAATTATGAAAGCACATGCATATGATCAGAGAAAGAGTGTATACATTTAATTTTTTTCCCATTGAATTAAAAAAATTGAAATAAATAACAATATTAAAACGTCCAAACAAATAAAAGTTCAACCTAGCTAGAATAAATCTAGAACGAGAAAATTTAAATAACCATTCCAAAGAATAAAGATAAAGAGAGTAGAGGAACTCTATGATTAATTATCAACGAGTCTTTATAAGTGACGTAAAATAGTTACAAAAAGTAAACTTTAATAGTTCAACAAGAGCAAACCCTAATTTTTATCATGTTTCTTTCTCTCAAGAGAGTTACAAAAGTGACAAAAATTACATATTCTCAAATTAATTTCACTAAGAATTGTTCTTAGTAAGCAATTGCTCAATTGCTTACTAAGAACAATTCTTAGTTTAATTTCTCTCATTTTCTTTGTCAATCCTCTCAATGATTATCGTTTCTATTAATGTATTCCAAGAAATATTTTTTGTTCGCTCTGCACTCTTTTTTTCTTCACCAATATTTTATTTCATTAATTGAAGTTTCTTTGGTTTTAATTTTTAAAAGACAATATTGTTTATGCCCTTAACTATTTACGTTGGATATTAGCCTAGTCCCCTGATATTTATAATTTCTCTTATTTTTATAAAATTTAAAAGGCATCTTTACCTTTAATTTTAAACAAAACCCTCAATCATTTTCACTCAATAACTCACACAGAAAGCATAAATAGTTTTTTTAATAATTTTTAACTACCCAAAATAATTAGAATGTGTTTTTCAGCCGTAGAATCTAACTCAAAAGCCCTAAACACTCAAACTCTAACACTACAAAAAACTTGTATTTGTATTAGCTGACAAAAACGGTAAAAAATTATAAAACGACCACAAATTAAAAGTTTGTGGCCAACAAAAATCGCCACATATAAATATTGTGACGTTCAAACAACCACAAATGTGTGTATAATTTTTTTTAAGGAAAGACATTTGTGATTGTTTGACATCCATAAATTTATGGCCGTTTTGCCCGTTTAAATGCCTAGAAATGTCTATTAAAAAAATGTGGACCTAAACAAGCACAAATTATCAGTTTTTTCTAACCTTTTTAATTTGTGGCAGTTAGAGTCTGAGAGATTTGGATTTTGTACAGTGACTGTGTGATGCAGTAATGCATTTGAAACGTCCGATCATGAATTGAAGGAAAAGATATTTTGTTGGGTGTTTATAAAAAGGATTAGAGGAAGTCGTTATTTGTAATTAAATTTATGAAGTTTTTGTTTTGTTTTGTTTTTGACAATGACTTTATGAAAGTGTTAATTATTCGGTCTATAAATATTATATTTGTATGGATTTACCTATTAATTTTTGACTGATTTTTTTTCTTTCTGCAAACAAGTTTAAAATTACAAAATGAGTTCAAAATTTAGTTTATAGGCGAAGATTTTTATTACTTTTACCTTAAATTTTTGGCATTTTAAAAAAAATCATATTTGATTGATTCTATCTATGTGTTAAAAAAAATCTATTTTTTGTAACCTTTTAACATTCTAAATAATATCGCAAAAGATATTTAAATTTTTTAAAATTTAAGAAAAATTATACAAAATTAAATTTATGAGAAACTAAAATTGCGTGCTAGTAGCTAGAATTTTTCTTGTCAACTAAACTAAATTCACGGGACTACGAACATTTCATTGAAGTGAACACTAAATAGGGACAAAATTTATTTAACCCATTTATGAATTATCATAAATGGTATAGATTTATCACAAGCTTGGTCTCGTTAGAATAGTGAAAGAAAAAAAAAGATAAATAATTATCTTCTAGATGAATTACATATATATGCTACCTTCCAAACTTGAATAAATTACACACCTGATGATGGATAAGTTGGTATATATATAGATAGCAAAAGCAAAAACAAAAAAAATTATATATATATAAATGAGAAGGGAGGAAAAATACATGTATTATAAGTACAAGGAATATACTCTATCCACTCCGGCGGATAGGATAAATATATGTAGTACTCGATCCAAGATCCAAAATAAAAAGAAGTAAAACCCCACAGTAAAATACAAAGGTTAAGGTCACCTCTATCAATATCATTAGTTATACAATCCAAAGGATTAACATGTCATTCATAGTATATACACGGTGCATTGGTTTCCTTAACCAATAATCATTTTTATAAAGTGCTTTTAATTATATATATATATATATATATATATATATATATAAAATCTCTCCAATAGTGTGAGCTTTAATAGAGAAAATTTCGTCATTCCTAATCCGTCAAAGCACCCAAACCACCGCGTACCAAATCAAAAGCGACCCCTTATAAACATTCTTCCTCGATTAATTAATAGATAAAAAGGAAACTTTCAAAGAGAATCCAAATATCACCATGAATAACCTTGACCACTCCAAAGCACTTATAAACCTCCCTCCAAGTTGACCAAGGGACACACAAGAATAAGGTCAGAGTACATTGCAATGTTATAAAAGTTGAATCCAGTGGTTGAATAAAAATTGTGTTAGATTTGTTGAGTTATTAAAACTCTTACAGAAAAAGAAAAAATAACTATAGAGCAGTCACCATCGCCCGCTAGCATGTATCTCTGCAGCTTTACACCAACTCATACGGACAACATTGTGCCGTTACTCAAATCTCGATGCTATAGTTGTTTCACTTCACATTAGGACTAATGCTACGATTTATCTTTTGAGCCAAGGAATAATATGAAGTTTTTTTTTCTAGGTATAAAAAAATAGTGTGTTTCTTTTTGAGATAATATTTTTTTTTTATTTTATAAAGAGACAAAGTTATTATAAACTTACACATATATATGATATAGAGTTGGAGTTCGAATCCCTGTTTTTTTTTTGACTATCGAATCCCGGTTAATTATAACATTTAGCCTAATAATTTTAATATTTTTATCAATTGAACTATGATTTGTGGACTTTCGGTTGGTATTTTAAATATATATATATATATATATATATGAGGTTATAAATATAAATTTGTTTGTTCTATAAATACAATTGATATGATAAAAGAATAAATATTTGGTAATCGAACGTGAGTCTTAACCTCTAATTGCTTATATCCTCAACATTTAATATGTGTGAGAGTTCTGAGGTGGATGAATCAACTTTTTTGCATTTAAAAATTAAAAGAGTTAAAGGATTAGAATTCAACTTCTAGTGAAGGAGAAAAAAATATTAACATTATCAACTAAGAGTTTAATTGTTGTGCATTGTCGGTGTAAAGGTTTTTTTGCACATATATTTAATGATGTGTTGCCACATCATTTAATGAATGTGACACATCATATATTTTTAATTATCATACATGATGTGTCGATATATTATTGGACGCATGTGTAAAATAACTTTACACTGACGGTGCATATAAATTAAATTCATCAACTAAATGTATGAGCGAGTTTTATATTTATGTTCTTTAAAAAACAAAAAAATGGTGTGGTTGTATATTGATATTTTGGCGATTTTCGTCCTTCCAGCCGCCGCTAACATTTTGCATGTTTTTCAACAGTTTTCAGCCGCGGCTAATTCAAAACAGAACAAACAAAAAAATGAGATTTTTTTTGCGTATTAAAACCGCCGGTAACAACCATTGCTAATTACTGGCGGCTTTTTGCCTCCGAAAACCACCGCAACAGTTTTCAACAAGTAATTATTTTCGATTTAAAATCGCAAGAAATTTACCTTTTCGGTCATTATTTTAGCCATATATCGGATATAGTGTGCATATTAACAACTATTTTAGCTCGTACAAATATCACACCTCTAAATTTAACTAAGGGATACTTAATCCACCAAAAACAAAGATCCCAAAATTACTCAACTATCTAAGTATGCACTAAAGTAGATAATCTTGCGAGGACCCATTTTCATGAAGTTCACTTAATTGAATTCACCACATCCTCCACATTAGGTTCTTTGAATGAGAAGATGAAGTTATTTCATGTCCCCAAATTGTCCAAGGGACCGATTGTCAAATCCCTTTTGTTTTTTTGGTAGGATGAAATAAATCATTGCATAGGTACAAATAATTCCATCATAGACTTACTACAATTTCCAACTAACTAAAGATTCCATACCATACCCCCCACAATATGACATTTCAAAAATAAACGTTCTTCCGATTCAATCCCCCTGGAACGTACATCAAATGCAACACGCGCACCTATCACCACAGCCAATGCACCTCTCTTGAACAAATTCAAACGAGTAGAAATCTGATAAAGTGACTGTTATCGATCCTTTTACGTAATATAACTATATCACAAATGTCTCTCAAAATCACACACTTATCCGAATTTAGTTGATAAGAAAGTAGAAATTTCAAATAAAGTGAGGTAGCCGTAAACATAAATATGTTCGATTAATTAGGATAAGTTGAAATAAATATCTCCTCCCAATTGAAAAGGTTCTCCTCCATAATAGTGAGTGACCATACCCAAACACCATCCACCCATGAACCAACATAGATCACCTTTTAGATCGTATTTAAAGGGGTTGGTGTTGAATATGCTTTTGTGATATTGTGGGTCATTGAATGCAGGTCCGTCTCTGAGTATTTGGAGGCCCCAGGCAAATTCAATAAAGAGACCCTTTGAAAACGAAATAAATTTAGTTAAATTAATATATTTTTGTTAAAAAAAATACATTTCTTTTTAAAGAGTCATCTTTTATTTAAAATGTAACTAACATCGATGATGTAAAAAATAATCACATTTAAATCGATAATAACAAAATACCAAGCTAATATTATTAAAAATTGATATGTTGCTTATAAAAAAAATTGATATTGTTTTTTTAATAAAAATTACAATTTAATTTTAGAAATTAATTCTTTATTTTCAAACCCTTACCAACAAAAAACAAATTTTTTCAAAGAAACAATGAAATGTAGTTTTTTTTAAAAAAATAAAATAGTAAGATAATTATAAGTTATAAAGTGGTTTAATTTATAGGAAAAATTCATCATTTTATAAAAGGAAATAATTTTTGTGGTATTCATGGTGTCATTCGTTGAAATTAAACATTTTATATATTGTACCAAAAAAAAAACTTTGATTTATGTAAATAAAATAAAACAAACCAAAACACGTTAAAAGTGGGAGTCAAACACAATCCCCTCCAACTTTCAAAATTCCTAAACAGATGCTATAACTAGTAGAGCAAGTGCCAACTATATGTTAATCAAAACCAGCATAAATATTTAACCACTTTTATCATAATGGGCCCAAAAATATATTGAGCCCGAAAATGTGGATGCCCTAGGCTGTGGGCTTGTTTGCCCTCTCTCATGACCGGCCCTGATTGAATGATTAATGTTTTGGGTGTTTTTATATTTTAGTTGAGTGAATATACATGTATTCACAATCTATTATATGTTGGGTCATGAGGAGACGGTCAGATGATCAACTATATCTTTATTTAAAATTTTAAGGTATTAGATTACATTTTAAAAAGCTTTTTTATACTACCGCTCTTGGTTCTGGATGGAACAGTTAAACGATCATTCACATTAGACTTAAAAACAATCATACAAACGAAATTAGACACCACGTCTATATCAATTTAAATTCAATTTAGAATTTTGTATTCAGTCTAATTTTGAAATAGAGCTAAGTTACTGCCACTATATCTTTGCATATAGCAAAACAATGGCTATTTTTTGGCCATTTTTTATATATTTTTTCATTTACTGTTTAATTTACTTGTTTGTGAATTTTATATAGGGATGAAAAAATGGATTGGAGTAGTCGGATCAATCAGTTGACACAATATTTTGACTACTAAAAAATGGCGCATAACATAAGCGAATTGTTCCATTTGATCTTTAAAAAAAAAATTGATAGGCTCCATTTGATCTAAATAGTTACAACAACAAAAATTCATTTCGTTTTTTTTTTTGTACAAATTCATTTAGCTTCTTTATTTTAACTTACAATTAATTTTCCAATTTCTCTCATATAGGTTTTTTTTTTTTAATGGCATTTCTCTCATATAGTTGACCCATAAAGTAGAAAAATAAAATACACATTTAATTCTATTAAAAAAAATACACATTTAATTTAATCAATTTGGTGAACCCACTATCTTTATATTATATAGTTGTCTTATTAGCTAGATTCTTGGATGATAAATCATGAATTCTCATAATTAGTTATATGTTTGGTTTCCTTGATTTTTATTTGTTTATACTTTCGATATTTCTTTGTGAAATTTTTATCAAGAATGTGACTCATCAATCTCTCAATCCGCCATATAAAAGGGTGAGTGAGATATTGAAAGTCAATTAATAAATAAAATGATGTCGCAATATATAGAGATAAATCAAGAATTTTGAATGAATAAATAAAAGTACAACAACATTATCAAAAGAAAAAAGTACAACAAATTATACGTGGCCCTAAATAAAGAGAAGGATATCACTTTATGAGTTTATACTATAAATAAATGATTCAATTAGTTAAAGAGACTAATTCCTAACTTCAACTAAGTGTTAGCCACTCATTATCTTATCAAATCAATATGTGTCTTCTTACTTAATCTTATTACCTTTAAGCTAAGCAAGTTTCAGTTGAGACACCAATTAAAGTTACATAAAAGCATTACTACTTATAGAAATCCATGTTATGGGTTTTGATATGTTGAGTGATGTGTAACCCTTGACATGATTCTTCAACCCACTACTGTGTGGGCTTAATCTGTCTACATGAATCTTAGTTATTTTATGTTAACTCTACTTCTTAGGAGATAAAGACCTTAATTGTGATCATAATATAATATTATGTAAGGAACATTTGGTAAAACATTGTTTTATCTAAAGGGTCTTACTAACCGGTGTTCTCGATCAATAGTTAAGAAATTAAAATTAAAAATAAGAATAAAATAAAAGTTTTGTATTGAAAACACCAAAATTTAGACTTTAATTTTTCGTCAAAAAAAAAAAATTAGACTTTAATTTGTTGTATTAACTACTTTAATTTCTTGTCTATTAGTGAAGTTCATCCATGACTTGAAGTCAATCACTAGTTAAATTTTTTTACCTAGATTTTGTATAGGTTATAAAATTTTCCTTCAAATTATTTGGAACTCTTATTTTTAATTTTTAAATAAAAAATGGATATTTTGGTAAAAATATAATCAATATATATATTTAGCAATTTAAAAAGAGCTTCATAATAAAAATAAATTATTTTAGTCATTGAAAGTGTATTTCGGTATTATATTCGTCTCTGAATGTATTGAAATTGCAATAAAGTCTACAAGTGTCTATTTTATTAGTCATTTTGATTCTCAAACTTTAAGTAGTCAATTCGGTTCTCGAATATGTTTTTTGCTAGTCAGTTTAGTTCATAAAATTACAAACAAAGAGACATTAAAGATATATTTATAATTTTAATACATTCAACAATCAATATAACAACGGGTTACACTTTCAAAGACTAAAATGGTAACCATCGATCGAAGACAAATTAACATACATATGTTATAATGCTACTATTGCATTAGATTCATCGAATGTGTTGTCCATTAGATGTATAATTTTTATTACCAATTTTTGCAAACTACAAAAATTCTAAAAATGGAGTTGCTTTTCCATAGGTCCATACATAGCATTAGTTGTCACA
The DNA here is from genome assembly GCA_951799995.1 of Trifolium subterraneum. Taxonomy (NCBI): domain Eukaryota; kingdom Viridiplantae; phylum Streptophyta; class Magnoliopsida; order Fabales; family Fabaceae; genus Trifolium; species Trifolium subterraneum. The sequence continues at coordinate 870,350 of OX637465.1, read as the reverse complement.
AATAAATTATTTTTAATTTTTAATTTTATGGATTCAAATTCTTATCCATTGATAGGCATAAATAATCAAAGTCCAGCAAAGCAACACTATTTAGTAGAGACCATTAACTCAACTTCTTTACATAGAAATATATATTGTTTACTTTCTAATGCTTAAAGCTAAAGCATAAGATAACATGGAATTAGTGGCTTAAAATACTAGTTTGATTGGGGACCTTAATTAGTACTACTTCACAAGCATGTGATGTGAACATAACTAATTAGAGATTACACTCATTAAGGGATACAATCCTTAAATAGGAGGGTTTTAGTCCCTACCACATAACATCATTTGTGGTTAACAGGTTGTCATATTTTGTTACCAATAATATAAATACGTGTCGAATGGAGATAGTGTAACAACAATTGTCATTGATTCTTTGTGTTTTTGGATTTATTTATTTTGTCTAGGTTGGAAAAGGATTGATTGGATTTTTATTTATTTTTAATTTTGGAATTATTATATTATTTTTGTTGAATATATAGTACGAATGTGTACTTGCAATATTAAAGTTGAAAATGAAATTGAACTAATTCTATCTAGAAGGTAGGTTATTAGTCTTGGTAAATAACATATGATGATGATGATTGAATGATATATTGTGAAATTAAATTTGGATTTAATATAACCCTTAAAATCTATGTTATTTTAGAAAGGGAAAAAATAGTGGTTTTTAGAGTTAAATTACGAGGAACATTTTTGTCAAAAAAAAAGAGTTAGATCATATTTGTGTGCGTATGGTATGCATTTTGCCAAAAAGATCGAAAAAGGTTTGCACTATAGTCTATACATAGGTAGGTAGATATCGTGTTTGTACTTGTACACCAAATTAGTGTTAAGACTATAGTGTTTAAAGTGATCTTATAGTCATTGTTTATAAAATTATTTAATTAAAATGTTCTTAATTAAAAAATCTAGTTATATTAATTATTAATAGTAAAAGAATGAATTTTAGTAATATTATTGAGGATTGAGAGTTAATTCAAATGCTATATGCGTATTTTGATGTTGAATAAACTGTTGGAGCGCTTGTGTGAATGTTCTGTTATGTAAAGGCATGGTGAATCATTAAATATATGAAGTGTGTACCAAATAAGAAAGTCGTGTGGACATAAATAATTAGTTGAAAAACGTACGTGGTTTGTTATTATATTAGATATGAGTATTTTCAGCGAGTGTATGATAATTTGTGTAATAATAAGGAAGACACTTTGTATATGTGGTGTACTAATTTTTTGTGGTTGTCAATACTACTAAGATTATTCAATTTGAGTGGATAAAATGGATGCACGTATAAAAGTTTCACCAAATTACTTAATTTGTTCATTTCCAAGAGATAACACATGAAGTAAATATGTCTCTGTGAACTTAAATCAAAGACATTTCATTTATTTACTTTAAGAGTGAAATTTCTAACTATTAAATTACTTAACTAAAAAAAACTCTCAAAATATTCTAAAAAAATTGAGAGAATTTCAACTAGACTAATTATCATTGTGTTTTATTTATTGTCAAAATACTCTCAAAAGGTTAGGTTGATTGAATAAAGGCCTGTTTGGTAATCAAATGGTCCATACTCACATTTTGGACTTAGTTATGGTGACACTTCTTTTGCACAACTAACCTCTTTGCCAATTAGACAAAAAAAATGTATTCCTACATATTACTGATAAAGATATGGCATATGAGATTTATGCAAACTACCTTGGTTTGTTGTTTCAAGAGAGCCACGTGGCTTTGTTTGTAGATAGCATAAGACCCTTTGGTTCTATTCCATTTTAGCATATAATTTATAGTTTATAAACTAGTAGTATAGTAAAAAAAATACTCGTATAGTAAAAGTAAGAAACACTTCGGTAAATTCTTTTCTTTCTATGTTTATAGTTTAATTTTACTATTTAGGAACTTATAATTTTTTCCCTCAGTTTTTTTTTTTTGTCAAGCCCTTAGTTTTATTTTTGTCGTCTTATATAAAAATAATTTAAACAATGATTAAATATATGTTATTTTATATCTATAAATTAATTCAACCGTTAATTTTTATTAGCACTCCAAATCAATCAACTAATTTATTACTCCCTCCATTTTTTTATAAGTGTCCATTTAAAATAGTAACAACAAATTAAGAAAGTGTATTTTTCTACTTTATCTTTCTATTATACCCTAATTTTAATCCACCAATAAATTCATTTTTTTTTGCACATACTTTTTGTTTCCAATAAATTTAATATATTATGTACAAAAAAAAACAAAATATATTTGATATGTTATATACCAAAAAAATTTTAAAAAACAATATTTTGTTTTTCAAATATATAGCATTAATTAGTTTTATTGAAACAGATAAGAGTAATTGACAAAGGGTACAATTGACAAATCGCAGCCTTAAAATACTAAATGGACAGTTAATTAGAAACGGTAAATCTGACGAAACTAGACAATTAAAAAAAAAAAAAAAAGAGGCAGTATAAATTATTCGCTATAATTCCGTTCGGCGTAAACTGCTTATAAACTATCATGGTAAAGTTTAGATTTACTAAAATCAACCTAAAGCTATATCCAAATTATTAATGTGGACAAGTTTTTCAAACTAAAGTAGTTTTTGATTTTCAAATTTGTTGGTTTTAGTGAATTTGTTTTAAGTTGTTTCAAAATATTTAAAACAAAACTTTTTTTGTTTTGTTTGATTGTGGAGGCTAACAAGTCACAACTAAAGGTTGTTGTCTTGAATCTTGATAGGTCACTTTCATTCCAAAATGTTCTTTGCACTATCAAAGAAAGTTCATCTTGATACTTGTTTGTGTGTGGTTATTGGTTACTCCACTAAAAATCGATTAATGTCATCATTAGTAAAATTTCTTCACCTTGAATAAAGTTCAATCTTAGTGTCCTTCTCATGTCGTTCTTCCTTTTGCTTTTGGGACCCCAAGTCATGGATTTGTTTGAGACTCTAAAATTCTCTTTGCATAACCTTTGTAGATTGAGCCAAGTCTTATTTTACACGTATTAAGAAAACTATACACGTATTAAAAATAAAAAAATAAAACACATATACTCCGCTTTTTGGTTTACAACGGAGTAGAGGATCGAACCCGATACCTCATGCATACTACCTAAATTCATCACCACTAGACCAAACCTAATGATTTTTTAACCCGTTTTGAACCCGCATTTCTTTATTGTTTTTAGTATTTACTCCCTCTGTTTTCTTATAATTGTCCAGTTTCGTCAGATTTAACGTTTCTAATTAACTGTTCATTTAGTCATTCAAGGATACGATTTGTCAATTGTACCATTTGTCAATTACTCTTATCTTTTTCAATAGAATTAACTAAGGTTATACATTTGGAAAACTGGTGAATTAAAATAAGGGTATAATAGCAAGATACAATGCAAAAATACACTTTCTTAATTTGTTGTTACTATTCTAAATAGATACTTATAAAAAAAACGGAAGGAGTAGTACGTAAGAATTTTGCCGTTAGCTTTATCAAATGTTCCTTATATTCACCACTAAAGATGGATAAGGGATAAGATCCACGGATCCGTCAAAAAAATCGGATGAAATGTAAATAGGTGAATCGATTTAGTTAGCAGATTTATAATCGGTCAAATGGTAACAATTGAAAATAGAAAGCTTTGAGTTTAGACTCACTTTATTTACTACTCTTCCATTTATTCTCCATTTGGAAGAGAGATAGACACAATAGAAAATTTATGGGATCCACTCACTAGTGAGACCCATTTTTAATGGGTCTCACAAATCTTCTATTGTGTTTATCTCTCTCCTAAATGAAGAATAAATGGAGGGGTAGTAAATGAAGTGAATCCAAACTCGAAAGTTTTATGGTATTCCGTGAAAGGGAGTGAGTTGAATTTTGATTTTTTATTAATGAGTTGAATTCATATGCACTCTATCACTTCAATTCAAGGTTGTCAGAACCGGACCGGTTATCGAACCGGCGAACTCACCGGTTCAAGGTTCAACTGGTCGGACCGAGTTCAACTAGGGTCAGATCGTTTTTAATTAATTATATATTTTTTATAATATATAAAAAACATATTAAACAAAAAATTATAGAATATTCAGAGTTTTATACTATTAAAATGATATTAATTTCATATTATTAAATATTTTGTACTTTTTAATTTGTTATTTGGTATTTTTAATATTTATACAATAATATTACATGTAATTCTTGTAAAAAAAAAATTCATGTAATCAAGTAACTAGTAATCCTAAAAAAAATTACTAAAGGTTTGGGCAAATAAAAAAAGAAAAAGCATTCTTAACCCAAGTCCACTATCTTATATCCCATGACCCTGATATTGATGACTAAGGAAAGCAAAACACAAACAGTCGTCACTCATGGTGCATTGTTTTGTTCTCTTCCTCTTATTCTCAATCTAGCAGATAATGTCTTCCTCTTCCTATTGTTTTCTTAAAGATTATTTTTTTGCTAAATCTTTAATGATTTGTTTAGTTTATAAAACTTCACTGTCTCTTCTTCTTCTTCTACTCTTTTGATAATTAACTTGTGAATATAGGTTGGTTTAAATATACTGTGTTTGTGTTTGCAGAGAAACACAGAAAAACAAAGAGGTGAAATACATTACAATATAAAACTATTTTTTTTTTTTTAATAAAATAACCAATAACAAGATTAAATCAAGAGCCATTTTGTTTCTTTTTTTCTTTTTTTTTTTTTGCTTTTCTTGTTCGTTTCTTATTTTGTTTCTTTTAAACTTATGTTTTTCTTTTTGAAAAAAAAAATCTAGTCTACCAAACCGCCCGGACCGGCCGATTCATCGGTTTTTCTCGGTTTTGCGCCAGTTCGACCGTTTTCTCACCGGTTCGCTTGCTGCTCGTTTTTCAAACGTAGCCGGACCGCTTGCATGGCCGGTTCCCGGTCCGGTTCTGACAACCTTGCGTCAATTCACAAACTATTAACTATTAAGATTTAAGAATGTCTATGAATGTAATGGTAGTATTTTGCTAAATAAGAATTGGTAACTATTGATATTTTTATTGGAAAGGGAAAAAATGTATTATATATTAAAAAGAGATGCTCAAGTAAATCTTATATTTCAGATTTAAATTGCATGAAGTTGCAGCGATGACAAATTTAGTCGTTTGATTATAATTGGACAACATGTAACCGATTAGGTTTATTTTGACAATTTCATGCAATCGAGATTCTTCTATCACTTTGTAATGCCCCGAAATTTAGAAATATTTATTTAGTTAGTATTTAATTTATTTCGGTAGAAATATATGTCGAACCAATTAATAACGAGGTTATGAGCAGGAATAGTGGAGATATATAATTAAAATAAGAAAGATAAATATTAGAGAAATAATATATTATTATGAGGAATAAAATATAATTAGTAACAAGATATGTTTGAAATTTTAAAAATAAAACAAATCAGATTTTTTTTTTATAATATCTTAAACTAATTGAGAGAGATCATAAATTAAAATAGATACATTATTTTATATAAATAGAGAGCTAAGAGTGAGAGAGAAAATTAGGATTCTCAAACCTAAGGAGCAAAGACATAACAATGAAATCAAAGGTAAGGGTTTGTCCAACTCAGTTAGGATTTTGAATGTCTATAGTATGAACATATTCCTTTTCTTTTTGTTTTGCTATATGTGTTGTTATCATTCAAAATAATATTCTTGTTGTGACACTGTTATTTTCAAGTCTTAGTGTGTTGAGAAAGATTAAAATAAGTTAATTATATGTAAATACCTAGAGTATGGTCTTATGCTTTTTCGATTATGGAATACTCACGTGACTAAATTGAATCATATATAGCTTACTTTCTAGTTTTGGTTGGATTAAGGATACTTTAATTACAATTGGTATTAGACCAGGTTGGACTATAGGACCAAGAGTCGTAGTGACTTTGTCATTGTAGATGATAGTGTACGAATATTGTCGACGCCTAACCAGCGTCATATGCTGTTGTGTGTCGGTCGCGTCTAACTCTGTTTGTGTGTTTTTCTATGTGTCGATTTTAATTTTATAGTCACACTTGCACATTAGCAACTACTTTACTTTTGCAAAATGCATGGTGAATATCTTGAAACTTTTTCAAGTTTGTGATTCCTATATATTTTATTTGAATTATTGAAAATACTGAATATTTTGAATTGCTATTGTGCTATGCTATTATGTGATTTTACTCCTGTTTATGCATGAGAATAGCATAGGTGATGTTAGTTAGTGAACAATAAGTTTGTTTAGTAATGTGACTTAATTAGTGCCGGAATCTTAGACAATTTTCGAGGACGAAAATTCTTAAAGGGGGAGAGTTGTAACGCCTCGAAATTTAGAAATATTTATTTAGTTAGTATTTAATTTATTTCGGTAGAAATATATGTCGAATCAATTAATAATGAGATTATGAGTAGGGAATAGTGGAGATATATAATTAAAATAAGAAAGATAAAGATTAGAGAAATAATAGATTTTTATGAGGAATAAAATATAATTAGTAACGAGATATGTTTGAAATTTTAAAAATAAAACAAATCAGAATTTTTGTTATAATATCTTAAACTATTTGAGAGAAATTAGGAATTAAAATAGATACATTATTTTATGTAAATAGAGGATTAAGAGTTTGAGAGAAAAGTAGGATTCTCAAATATAAGGAGCGAAGGCATAGCAAGGAAATCTAAGGTAAGAGGTTTGTCCAACTCATTTAAGATTTTGAACGTGTATAGCATGAACATGGTCCAACACATGCAGCAAAACAAAAAGAAAAGGACTATGTTCATGCTATAGACATTCAGAATCCTAAATGAGTTGGACAAACTCCTTACCTTAGATTTCATTGCTATTTCTTTGCTCCTCAGGTTTGAGAATCCTAATTTTCTCTCTCACTCTTAACTCTCTATTTATATAAAATAATGTATCTATTTTAATTCATAATCCCTCTCAATTAGTTTAAGATATTATAAAATAAAATAAAAACTGATTTGTTTTATTTTTAAAATTTCAAACATATCTTGTTACTAATTATATTTTATTTCTCTAATCTTTATCTTTCTTATTTTAATTATATATCTTCACTATTCCCTACTCATAACCTCATTATTAATTGGTTCGACATATATTTCTACCGAAATAAATTAAATACTAACTAAATAAATATTTCTAATTCAGACCTTGAGAAATTTTCATCGATTCAAATCTATAAGTTCATTGTCCGCTGTGTTTTCGTTAAATGCTTATTAATTAGTCCCGTTGAAGATTAGTAACATCTTTTTGTAAGTAAATCAATCAACTTTTATAAATAAAATCAATGGGAATTTGAGGGTGTTACACTCTTCACATGGCCCACCCTTCTTCTTTTTTGATACATAGGCAAAATGTCAAAGATATCATAAACTCACACACAGCACAAGTGAGGGAGTCAGGATTCAAATCCTGATTATGAAGTCCAGCCTAACAATTTATGTATTTTTTTACAGTTGAGCAACTTGTGGACCATATAGTCCACCATTTTTAATATTAAAAAATTAAAATGGAATATCATAGGGTTATTGATAGATAATTTAACATTATTAGGGAGAGATATCAGTTTTTTATTAGATATTGTTACCTCTAATTTTTAATATAAGAAAAAAATAATTTTATATACATTAAATAACTAATATATCTAATTTACATTATAAGTCATAAACAGTATTATTAAAAATAATTAGATAATTAGATATCATTATTAGAAATTAAAAATAATTAGATATGACTATTAAAAATAATTTCACTATCGTGATGAGTGAGTATGAGTGAGTATGTGTAATCTTTGTTGCTAATTTGATTCATATTGATTTGACTTGTTTTTTTAGTACCATTACTCTTTTTTTTTGTTTTAGATGAAGTGGTAATTCACTGAAATTAAACTCATATGTAATTATAAAATTCTGGATTCGAACCCGGGTCACGACGTCTGACCTAACAATTTTGACATTTTTGTTAATTGAACTAGAACTTATGGGACTCCTATAAGCGTGATCTATCTATAAAATAAGTGAAACGATTGGTTTATTACTTTAATGATATATCAATCAAGGAGGGCCCATACATGATTGAGTAACTTCCTAAACCCTTCGTGGAACTTAATGGAGAACTTAATGTTTTCTTTTTTTACATCAAGTTGATGATTGAATCTGATATCTCTAGTATATTATTCAAACTTCTTGCCATTAGAATAAATTTAGTGGCTGCAGAACTTAATGTTTTGATTCGTATGTTTTTTTGTTTTGTTTTGATAATCATAAACTTAAACCATTTCAGTTAATGAATCTAAAAAGTGGTGTTTTTTTATAGTAGTAATCCGAAGAAGGAATACTTTTATTGAATTAACTTTTGATATTTATACACTGCTCCTAAATAGTTTCCATAAACATACACATTTGTTAAACTCACATATTTTTCTCAAATGATATAAAAACTACTGAACTCTTTTAAGCCCCCAGGCCACAGTTTTTGTAATAAAAAAAAGCAACTATTATTTTTATATTTGTATGAAAAAAAAATTCCAATTAATTAATGTTATCTTATTTTAACTATGCTACTTCAACAAAATCTATACAACTCATTTGACACCTCAAATTCTTCAAATGGATTGAAAAATATAGGATTTGGATTGTATGTAGTCAAAACTGCATCCAGACATGCAATTAAAATCCAACTGAATTGTCCTATCTTAATCAAATTAAAAGAAGATTTGATCGAACTGCATGATTATTTTAAATCTGAATTGTCCTATCTTAATCAAACGACCAAATATATGCTGAATGCACAACTGTATTCAATTTTGACCACATATGCAATTAAAATCCAAAAATAAAATGGATTCATTCATATGTGGCAGCCTCTTACATCCTAGTATGTGATATTAATATAAAGTACTATGAGTTTGTTTCATCAAGACATTAAATGTCTGCTCACCAATAGAAAATCAGAAGATACATTATTTTGAGGAGCATTCTGATATTGTATTTCTGTTTGAGATACCTTTTAGTAGGTGGTGTAGATCGATTAATTTGTTTTGATGTTTTTGAGCATATGACATTGTATATAAATTTGTAGTACTTTATTCCATCTTTGTCCACTAGCAGCATGCGTAGGTGGAGCTAGAATTTGTTTATTTTTGAGCTTATAAAAAATAGTTTACAGAAATAAATAAATTTTTATATTAATTCATAAGTTCTCATTAAAAAATTTATATCATTATAATTTATTTTTTCATAAACTATTTATACAAGATTAGAAATAATACATGAAAATTTAGTTATTTGCATATATTTAAAAAAATAAGTAAGGTCAAATGGCCACTAAGTAATAGAATAAAATAAAAAAATAATCAAGGATAAAAAGACAATTTAATGGATGTACGTACCACTCAATTTTATTTTATTTTTCGAACATTGTACCACTCAATTTCTATTTTTATATTTTGTCTCCAAGTTCACAACGATATGATAAAAATTTCAAGTTAATAAGTTTCTATCTGCAATAAAAGTTTCAATAGATGGTGAAATTAAAGGCTAAATGAATAAAAGTATGACATAGTTAAGATGGTGCTAAACAATATAGCACATATCTATATGTGTGGTTGCAAACATATTAGACATGTTCTTGGATTCTTAATTTCAACAGAGGGATTTGCTCCCACAGATTTCAGATTGGAATAACATGAGGAAAAAAGCTATCACAAAGAAATTATCAAGTGTTGGAAGTGGTGGAGACATACCATGTGTCATAATAATATGGCTCGGCCTAGAGCTTTCTTTACTTTCTGGTTGACTTGTCACTGCAGATTGGCAACTAAAGATAGGCTTCATAAATTTGGTGTGACGGTTGATTTGCATTGTTGTTTTTGTAACCATGAGGAATCTATTAATCACTTGTTCTTTGGCTGTACCGAGTTGAAGATTATTTGACAAAGGCTTCTTAGGTAGCTAGATAGATCATGTCCCCATGGAATGAAATGATGTGTTGAGGTGTATCACGAGATTTAGTAAAGGAAAATGGTGGAAAGCTCAACTACTAAAAAGTGCGGCGGCTGATACTATTTACACTTATGAAATTATCGAAATAATATTTGCTCTGCCAACAAAGTATACAATAAAAACATAGATGAAGAGATTATCAATACTTTAGTGTATAGAGGTTGGACAAATCCTAAACTTAGGGGATACATTGCTCAATTGTTTATCTAGTTTAGGCTTTTCCTTAGTTTTGTTTGTCCTGTTTGGATGATTTGATCACTGGCGATCACTTTGTACATCTCTGTTTTTTTTGAAGTAATACAAGATAGTCTTATATTCAAAAAAAAAAAAAAAAAAGCATATTAGTCATACATAGTTAAGATCCCGCTAACAATGACAACATTTATTTGTGCTGCAATGACCTATAATGTATTTAGTGTGTATATTATAGAGTTTTTCCCAACTTGCGTGAGGAACACAACTATTTCACCACATGTATGATCACTCACTAATTTCAACCTGCTTACATCTTGCCTCACTTTGACATCAAAGTGTCTTTGCAGGTACATCCCACCTTATTTGTAAAATACTTCCTAACTCAAATTGAACGCAAAGGAGCATACCACCAAAAACATGGAGTTGGAGATCACAGGCTAGAACATTAGACTCGCCGAGGGGTATGATAAAATTACATATACCTCAAGATCCCATCAGCACGGCAATCACCAAAAGTTACACTTTTTAGTAGTCATCCCAAGGAGAACCGTGTCTTCAAAATCAAAACTCTAACTTCTAAATGGAGGATCGAAACATTGGAATTCACTATCACTAAGAAGGCGTCAACATAGATCAAGAATCAAATCATCAAAATTTGGACAACTATTGATGTATATTAGTTGAATTGATGCTTTGTTGCCCCACATACGAAACCCATGCTAGATAAGAGAAGCTGTTTTAAAATTAGTTTCTTAATTATATCGCTTATTGGTAATTTCCTAAATTATGTTCTGAGGTACTTGCTCGTCACTATTCTCTTCTATTACTAGTACTCTTATCTTTGTTTCTGCAAGAGACCTCTTATGTTCTGACTTCTGAGGATACTTGCTGGTTCTATTAAGACACTATTCATCATATTTTTATTTTATCCTTTTACATCTATATAACAAAAACAACTATGATGTTACATTTTTGTATTCTGCTTCACCAATCACTAGACAAAATTATTACTGGTAATATTCCAAGAACAGAACCCACGGAAATATTCAACCGATAATCAAACTAATAGAATAAACATGAAGGCACACCAAAACAGATTGCAGGAGTTCCAACTATAGCTAAAAGTATTAGCTAGCTCATTTAAGGAATCATACAAACCCAAGTAACACTGAAGATGAGAATATTTCTAACAATCATTCCTCTATTACAATATTCACTTGAAAGGAAAAACATCCTTCTTCAAGAACCACCAGCCAGACTCACAGGAAATGATCAGATCACACCCAAAATTTTCAAATGTTTCTTTATGCCTGAGAAAACATAAGGGTAGGTCAGTCACCTTATATAGACAAATAATACATGTCATGCTATAAACTTTTACTATATTTTTCAGTCTAAAAGCAATCAAACTTCAAAGACAAACTTTCTCGAGGCAATACTGTTTTCCTTTACATTACAGTTATTCTTTTAACCTTTGCATACTTGGAAGACAATTTTGATCCATAAAAATCAAAGTATCGAGAGACGAGAGTTGTTACAAATTACAAAGTGAACAGTGATACAAATCATGCAATAGCTCTCACTCACACAACACTAACATTTTTATTATAATTAGAGCTACACATGCCTATAGCATTATGACTTACCTTGCTAGCAATGTTGGAAGAAAGCCAGTCCAAACCCTCGTAAAGACCCTCTCCAGAAGTTGCACAAGTGCTCTGAATATACCTGAAATAAATCAAACCATTGAATTAAAAAGGGTTGTTCAGCTATGCATGTAACTTGGTCATTAGCTAATGTGGTTACAGAACTCACAAAAGCTCAACCCCACATGGCACATATATAATTGCAAGAAAAATAAAGACCATCAGTTTGAGGTAACTAGTTGAGCTAAGTCAAGATTTACACAATTGAGAATTTATTTCAATGCAAAAGATCAGATCTTCATACCAGTGGCGTTGGCGGAGTGAATGAAGTCCAAGCTTGTCAGTTATTTCTGCAGCATTCATTGCATTGGGAAGATCTTGTTTGTTGGCAAAAACAAGCAAAACAGCATCTCTAAGTTCATCCTGAAACAAAATTAGCATCCAGGTTCACATACCAACATTATATATTTACAATATACTTGATTGAGACTATCATTTAATTTTAACAACCTTTAATTATGTATATAATGGGTAAACCAATGTCAGCAAAGCATAGGGTGAAGCAGTGCAAACAATATAATATGACACTATGCATAAACAACGCAAGAACAAGTCATCATTAACAAAACCAAAAACAAACATATAATATAACCCTGGTTAATGATTCAGTACCACACAATGCATTCCAATTACATCCATTAAGGCTACAAAGTTTCTATCACGGTCTTGAATGATAATTGTGAAATCCCCAAAGCATTGCACAAAAATTATTTGAGTTAAAAAATTATTTTTGCTAGATTCCTGGGAGAGCTTCTAAAATATTGTACCCAAAAAAAGGTATTCCGAAGCATGCACATGATTAGCTCAGCAAGAAGAAAACCCTCCCAAAAAACAAAATATTAGATGTCTAGAGGATTGTACAGCATGCAAAAGTCAATTACGAAGGACATGATATGCTAAAATAATACAAGATGCTAAGTAACAAAGAATGCATCACTACAAAAATCATTTACCTCATTCAACATCCTGTGCAACTCATCCCTTGCCTCAACCACTCGGTCTCTATCATTGCTATCAACCACAAAAATAAGACCCTGGGTGTTCTGGAAGTAGTGCCTCCACAATGGGCGGATCTGTGGATAGAAACTAAAGTTAATCAAAAATAGCATAATACCTTAGTAGTTATTATATTAACAAAGAATAAAAGACCCAAAAAACATCAAATCATAATGGAATACATAACATGGATCAGTAAGCAAAGCTACACAGCAATACAACATTGCTGAAAAGATGTGTATTCAAACATGAACCAAAATAAGAAAGGTTCACAAAGTGATACCAAAAATGATATGATGTAGCAATGGTTACATCAACTTGATCAACTGATATGCATTAGAGAAAAACCATGAATAAAACTACAGCAAGAACACCCTATATATGATATGACAACCCACTCACTCCTGTCCCCCTTTTTACCTTCCTATCTTATTCTTCACTCTGTCACTTAATAATAGTGAAACAATCACATAAGAAACCACAAACGGGTGCAACAATCCCCCATTTAAATAGAGTCATGACAACAAAAATTGTTTAAGATTGTGAATCAAAGCCATGCATGACCTCTACTAGCACTCAGTCACCACTCATACTCACCGGGAACAAAAAAGCCTAAATAGACACAGAAGAACAGCTGTACCTTGTCCTGACCCCCGACATCCCACACGGTGAAGCTGATGTTCTTGTACTCCACGGTTTCAACATTAAATCCTGTAGATAAAAATTGACTCCAATTATTTTATTGTTATACAAACAGCCATAAGATGATACCATGAGTACATTAAGAAACACAACGTGTGGGCCTCATTAGTTAGTTAACAATACAAAATATTTTATCAAAACCCAATTCACAATGTATAAATTTCCATAGTGGTTAATAACACCACTACACAAGTGCCCGAAATGCAAACAAAAACACAAAACTGCATAAAAAAATAAATTGGTATTTGTGCAATCACTGCAGTCAGCAAATCACAGTTGTTAGATAAAGATCGGACAACAAACATTCCTGAGTTTGTGTTTTGATTCTTTTGAATATATTTTGCTCAAGTTGAAATTCATTTGATATTTATCGAAGAGATGCAATCATGCAATTTTCTTACAGAAGTAATCCAGCTAGTTTTTCAACCATAGCAAATCCAAATTGTACAAAAATGGCCATTTATTAATAATTATTCATTAGTAACTAGCATTTCAACAAATGCAATCATTACAAGAATATTTGGCAAATTTGTTCTTATTCATTTTTATAGGACCCCTCAAATTTTCGACTTCATTAATTTCTTCTTTACCAAATTATCCTAATTATTTTGTATCTCTTTTTGTAACTAGCAGTAAAATATTATGATGGAGAAAACAAATTAATCCTCTCTCTTGAATGGCAAACTTTTAAAAACAATACAAATTTCATACGAGAACCAATTTTCTTAATTCTCATGATATTTTTTTTTATGGTTTCCCATAAGTTCTCTCTCCACTAGAGGTAATCCTATTCAAGCCGTGTCAGGAACTATACACGGGTACCTCTCCCAGTGGGGATTAAAACATTGGTTTGCCACCTTGTGGGAGTCCCTTCCCGCTAAACTCAACATCCTAATGACAGAGGTAGTGTTATTTTTTTTATTTATTTTTTGTGTTAACCCTTTGGTTCCAAGGAGAAGAGCCCCCGGTAATCTAGAGTTCAACCGCGAGGTTGTTCCCACCAGGAATCAAACTCGAATTACAGAGCTAGTATTATGTTAATCTTAATGATAAATTTTAGTGGTGTAATCATTGATCTACATAACTATAACACAAAGTATCATTACTATTACAAAATTAACTTAACTTTTAAATAATGAAAAATTAAACTGAGTATAGAGAAAGAAAATTGAACTAACCAATGGTTGGGATAGTAGTAACGATTTCTCCAAGCTTGAGTTTATACAAAATAGTAGTCTTACCAGCAGCATCAAGACCAACCATCAAAATTCTCATTTCCTTCTTCGCGAATAACCTACTGAACAGCTTCGTGAACGTTAACCCCATCTTCACCAACACAAATCGCTGATCCAATAAGATCCACAATCACACAATCCAAAAATTCAATCAGATCCATAAACAATTCAAAAATTCAACAATTCAATCATAAAAAATCAAAATCAAACCAAAATTAACAATTCTTACATCAAATTAACAGAAATTTAAAACAGATCGAAGAAACTGAAATTGAAATTCAATTGAATTTGAAATTAAAATTGAAATTGAAATTTTACCTCTTCTTCTCGATCTAGATTTTTGCGAAGAGAAGAGCGAATCGCGATTTGTATAAGAGAGAGGAAGAAGAACGTTGTTTACGATTGTTACGTTTATTTAATAGTGAAGGAGAATCAATATTCGTGATACGGTGTCGTTTTTAGTGTTTTGGTTGAAACGCAGTCGTTTTAGGTTGGCTTCTTTTTTCTTTTTGAGAGAGTGAGATTTTTCTTTGAGAGAGGTTGATTTTTTTGTGAGTAATTTTTTTGGTGAAGAAAAGTGAAAAGTTTATGAATTGTGATTGATTGATCAAGAATTAAGGTGAAAATGCATGGTTATTCTTGTCTCTCGGAGTTTTTTACACTATTTTTTAGTTTACTAAATTTAATTTTTTGCATTCCTTTTATTAATTAAGGGAGGGAAATAATGGGGTTTTTTATTTCTGTATAAGATGAGGTCTTTAACGAATTTTAACAAATGTATAATGTGTTATCGTATGATATGAGTGATATTTTGGGGTGAAAATGTCTTATGTAATTTGGATAATATCGGTGGTTGAGACAAGGCCTTTTTGAGTTGACAAAATGCTTCTTTGCATTATGTGGTCCATTCGAAGGACATATCATTTCTTAGCAGTTTGTTGAATGGAAGGGCATGTTGGGCTGAGTCGGAGATAAACCCGTTGAATGTTGTGATCATCTCATTCAACTTCATGATCCTTTCTTTTGATGAGGGGGTCTCCATTCGAATAATGGCGTCGCATTTATCTAGGTTTGCTTCAATGCCTCGCTCGGTGAGGAAAAACCCTAGAAACTTTCATGCCTTAATTTCGAACATGCACTTCTCAGGGTTGAGTATGATGTCGTACAAAATCATAAACATTATAAATATTTAAGATTTAAAAAATGTTGCAAATATCAGGTAATATTTAATGTTTAATTAGAGATAATAATAAATGTAAAAAATTAAGAAGAGACAACTTTTGTTTTATTGAAGATTTAGATTAAAGGTAATTTCTTGTGGAATATAGTAGCGTAGAATATAGTAGCGTAGCTCCATTGACTGTGAAAAATATTTGAATCTTGTGTAACAAATTTATCTTTAAAGAAATTCACCCCAAAATATACTTTATTATTATAGCTAAGATCTTCACTTCAAATGGTACACACTTAACTTTCTCACTCAACATTACATTATACACAATCTAATTTAAAAATCAAACTAAACAATTTCCTATATGTATAATTTTAATTTCCCTAACACACTAATTTTTCAAGAGTATAATCTAGAAGAACAAACACACCAAACCTAAAACTATCATTGACACGTCAAAACTAACAACATTTGAGGAAATAAAATATTTGAATATAATAATACGTGTCTACCAGAAATCAGATACACTTTTAATTTGAAGTGTCAGTCTTAGTTAAATTTAACAAGAACTTTCTTTGCTAGAAGTGATTCCACCACTTGATTCTTTCCCTCTTTGAAGACAATCAACAGGAGGAACAATTTCAGTTTTCAACTCACCAAATGCTTTCCAACAAAAAGGAACATTAGAGCTTTGACTTGATTCTAGCTTTATTGTATCAAGTGTTATACCTTTACAAGGTAAACTATCACTACATGCAAAATACATAGGCTCTTTAGTGTATGTTCCTTTTACATTTGTATAATGTATGCTTGATACTGCCACTGCTGATGTTTCATTATGACATCTTCCACCATCACAATAGTATTGATCAATTGTTATTGGAGTTTCAACTTCTGAAACTTGAATGTTTGAGAACATTATGTTTTGGACTGAGCCAGAGCCTCCCTAAGGAATATACAAACACAATATAGGAACATTATGACTTAATGATTATTATGAAAACAATTTAACCTAAAAAAATCTCATACGTGTTGGATAAAAATGATTATCTAAGTTAATTTTACTCAAAATTTTACCTGCCATGTTTTGATTCTCACACCGGTTAAAGTGTTTTGAAAAGTAGTATCACGTACGGTGACATTTGAAACACAAGCTCTAGTGTTCTCTTTTCCAAGACTTCCAATACTAATTCCATGACCAGGTCCACAATCGACATTGTGCACCAATATGTTGGAACATCCGGTTTGTATAGACACACAATCATCTCCTATATTATGAACAAATTTTTTTTCATGTTACAAGTACAAAATTTTCACGCATTTTAGTGATGACAAATATTTGATAGAGAATTTATGAAACATACAAGATAGATTCACTCTTTCAAGTTAAAAATTCTTCTATTAGCTTCACTTTTAACCATTTTTTCAAAAATAGAAAAACCATCCAATTTAGAAAATTAAAATTTGAGTGTTCCAAAAAATCTAAAAAAGCCGTGAATTTGAATTTTCTAAAATATAGATTTTGCTTTAGAAAACTCATTCATTTTGAAAAATTGAAATTAGTGCTTTCTGAAAATTCAAAGAAAGTGGATGAATTAAAATAATTAAAAGTGAAAAGGGATAAAATTAATTTTTTATAAAATTTGTGGGATGGAAAAACTTGATTGGGTATAAACATTAAAATAAATTCCTAGCAATTTTTTTCACCCCATATTTCTAAAAAATCATATATTTTTGGAAGTGTATTTTTGGACGGTATATTTATAGACAACCAAAAAATCACTTTTTTTTCTTTTCTTTTCTAAATGTGTCTTTCAAAGTAATATTGGGGGGTGTAGAAAGCCCCTCCCTTAACTTATCCTTTGTTCCATTCCATCACATTAATGAGTATTTAAATAATGGAACAATAACCATTTTTTTCTCATTTGTTTTTCCATATTCTATTCAAATCCATCTTATCATATTTATTTTTTTGACAAACCCATCTTATCATATTTAGATATACATAGTTTAATAATTTTGTGGATTATTCTTACCACAAGCAAGTGTGCTACTATAGATAACAACATTTTCAGAATTTTGTAGGTGAATTCCATCGGTGTTAGGACTATCACCAGGTGATGAAATTGTTATATCAAAGACTTGAACATTTGTACTTGAATCAAATTTGAGATGGGTCTGTTGACTATTTTGAATGGTTATACCAGTCACTGTTACACCATCACTTCCATAGAACCTTAGTGCCTACATAAACCAAAAATATCAAAATCACATGTATGAGATAATTAATCCCAAGAATAATTTTAAATTAAAGATGGGAGAATTGACGCTGTTATGTTTAAACTCTTATTTTTTTTAGCAGATGAAACACACGATTAGAGTCAAATGTGTATAATAATTCAACAAATATGATTAATTAACTGTAAAAAAAAATTACATTGTGAGTATGTATCAATTAAATCCATAATTTCAATGACAAGAATTCTTACCGTGGGTTTGGTTTTTGGCAGTCCCCCATTACCATTCCACCAAACAGAGCCTTGACCATCAATAACACCTTTACCTTTAATTGTAATCTTATTTAGCTTAGTGAATTCAAGCCATTGCAAGGTACCTGAGCCCCAAGCTGAAGAGCTTGTAGGAGCAATGATTTTTCCATCTAGCTGCATGTGTTTTTATCAACACAATAATAGGTTAAATATTGAGTTTAATTTTGATGCACTTTTATGGAACAAAAAAAATATATAAGCTTATAAGCTAACTATCAACCATAAATATTTTTTATGTAATTTTTAAGTGGTTATAAATAAAATCAAATATTTAATAATCTAACGGTTATAATTAGTAATACAGACTCAAAATATATTGAAGACTTAATATAGACTTTTTTAATATTCTTCATGCTGAATTATTGGCAGTGTACCATGATCTAGTTTTGGCGTGGGAATTGGATATTAAGGATATGTGGTGCTATTATGATTCCAAAACCGTGATCAAATTGCTATCAGATCATGTAAATGAGTGACATTACTGTGCAGCGATTATTTATAACATAAAGGATCTTCTCTCTAGAAATTGGAGGGTTAGACCGGTGCATACTCTTCGGGAGGGGAACACTTGTGCAGACTTTTTAGCCAAGATTGGAGCTCGGAACCCCAAAGCTTACTCTCATATAACTGTTCCACCGGATAAAATGAGTCTCCTCCTGCTAGCTGATGCTAGTGGGACCTTTTATTTTAGATAATTTCCTTCTTGCTTTTTTTCCTTTCTTTTTCATCTTATACCAAAACATATATATATTGAAGACTAAGGTGAACCACTACTTCATGTCTTTTATGCTAATAATATTTTTTTAATATTTTTTTGTTTTTTGACATAGTAAAATATTTTATGTTAAACACAAATAGTTTAAAGAGACCCGGGTTTTCTTTTGACAAAAACAAAGTCCTATCGAGTATAAACTATGAGACTTAAATACATTGTATAATATATTTCGAATTTTTTTCATTCCATGATTCTTAAAAATCACACTCATCTAGATTTATATCTTATATATGGACGAAGAGAAAATACTATTTTGTCCAAATATACTCGTCCGAAAGTGAGAAAAAACAATAATATTTCTACCTTAATTGGCAAAACCATTTGTCTTACTTGTTTGGCATTGGGCCGGCCATCATGATTAGTTTATAAAATGTGTTAAAGAGTTTATGAACTATATGCTAAAAACATTTAAATATTCTAGTGCTTCTATAGTGTTTACAAAATCACATATATTGCATGAAAATGTAGGAAAAGTGAATAGACTATTATAGTACTGATTAATTCACCTGAAAAACAATGTTTGGCTCACAATTAGGACCTGAGAATGAAATTGGTTTTACTAGAAAAACAGAACCAGATGGAACAATCATTGTTGATGCTTCAATCTTACAAGCAGCTGCCCATGCATCTTCAAAAGCCTATCATTTTGTAAACAAATAATATTACTAAGTAGATAGTTAAAGTTAGAACATAAATAAATTATATTCATTAACGGAAATGTTCTATGAACACAGTTTTATGAACACACACTCGACAAACATATTGTTCGGGTACCATTTTCATTTTTAAAATAATATACCTACTCTTTTATTTGACATGGTGTCAAATATTTATCGGCCGATTTCTGTTCAAATATTAGGCCTCATGATAGAAATCATATAACCATACATAAAAATATAAGTAATGTGACAAAAGTTAATTTTCCATGCTCTTACATGTTTCAAAAGATTTTACTTTTATGAAAAATTTGGGAAAAAATAAAATTACTTTTAATTAAAATGTTACTATTTGTCTTTTTCACAACCATGCACCTACGAGAAAACTTGAACTATACATTCCTTTAAATTATAAAGTCAAACTCTTATCAGTGAACTGACGGTAAAACTTTTAATTAGATGGACGGACAAAAAGAGTGAATGAACAATTTAAAATCACCTTTGTGTCGTCAGCACGTCCATCACCTTTAGCTCCAAAATCTAATACATTAAAAGTACTGGAGGAAGCTTTGAGTTTCCTCCATCGGTTGCCTCTTAAGGCAGTACAGTTTTCAAAACATGAAAACATGACCAAAAAAGCAATGGTAATGATCAATGTAATAGTATTTATGCTAATAGTCTTCATTTTAAAAGAGAGGGAGATATATAAAAAGTGAAAGGTGGAAGAATTTCAATAAGAGAAGTGATTTTATTCAGTTGACATATATAAAAATGGAAATTGAAGCTCTATTTATAGGAAGACAAAAAATACTATGCACACATGAGCCAAATAGTATCAAATGGTTGCATTTTTTTACAAGTAACTAAAGATGCATGCATTTGATGTTATTCACATGAGCATATTTATTTTTATATTTTGATTTGACTCACCTGATGATCACATGAGTGGTTCATTTCATATCATTAGCATGAGTTGTGAATATTTTTTATCCTATAGTCGTAAATTTCACATTTGCAAAATGATAAAATATTGTCTTAAAAGGAATGTAAGTTATTTTCAATATAATTTTAATCAATTTTTTCAAATTAATTAATCTAATTAATATTATGTATAACATTCACACATTATTATTTTTCACTTTACATTTATTTATAATAATAAGAACATACAAATAGTTAATAACCATAATTAGTAATCAAATCATAATTTTTTATATACATCAATTTTCTAATGAATTTTAAAAATAAATTTTTGCTTATAATAATTATCTTTTTTCTTACGCAACTTTTTTTTTACACAAATTCATTTTTTTTAGGAAACTTATAATAGTTACAAGGGTAGGTCTATATTTTTCTATATGAAAGGATCAAATGCAACAACTATTCTTTTTTTTTTTGACAGGAAATGCAACAACTGTTACTATGAAAACAAACAAATTCTTAAGTATTAATTAGGTCTTCTTGTCTTAGAGTTTGAGAGTTTTGTGTGTGAAAGTATAAGGTCTACTTGTCTTAGAGTATGAGATTTTTGTGTGTGAAAATCATAGACACATGAGAACTTTGTTTCCTTATATTGATTTGGTTTCAACATATTCCTTGGCTCATATTAGAGCTGTCAAATGGGTCGGTCCGGTGCAGCCTGGTCCGGTCCGCTCGGTCCGACAAAATAAATGGGTCAGCCTAGCCCAATTATTATTGGGCTACCATTTATTAATCCTGGGCCCGGCCCTCTTGGGCCTTGTGAGCTAATGGATAATTCTGGCCCATTTTATTTTATTTTTTCCCTTTTTTTATAATATTTTTTATATCATTTTGATGTATTAGTTCTTTATAATTATTGATTTTATAGAGATATTATTTGATGTAAGTCTAAATAATTTTTACATCGACACTAAATATCAATTAAACTCTAGTTTTAGGTAAATGTACCGTTTTTATTAAGCTTACACATTTAAATATATTTCTTATAATAATTTATCAATTAAATGATAATTTTTTATTAATAATATTTTTACAAAAATGACATAAATGTGTTTTTATCAATTAAATAATGGGCTAATGGGTCAACCCAAAGCCCGATGGGCTAGCCTAGTCCGGCCCGATTTCTATATGGGCTAAATGGGTTTGGCTCGAAAAGGCCCGATAGCATTTTGGACTACGTTTTTTAGGCCCGGCCCATTAGCCCGACCCATTTTAACAGCTCTAGCTCAGATACCGTTTGAAGATCTTCAAAGAAAATCTATATCATACCTTTAGGATTTAATTGGTATTACCAAGTCACCATTGTTTTTTAATGAGGTAGTTTGTACTATATCATCTTTATTTTATTTTTTTGACCCTCCCAAACTATTTATTTTTCATTGTTGGGATATAGGTTTACCATGTGATACATTTGCACTGTCTTTGCCTTAAAAAAAATAATAAATTAGGTAAATTATTAAGAATACTCATCTTTAATCATAATATCTTAAAAGATACCCATAAAATCATTGAATAACTGATAAACTATTATCATCTCTTCAATTTAATAATGTTTAAACCATGTAAATATGACAAGAAAGTTCCTATAAACCATATAAAGTTTATTAGTTTAGTCTCTGCTTTGAGGCTAAATAAACAAATTTCATACTTTTTTTAATGCAAATATATAAACAAATTTCATATATTTTATGGATTATTTATTATATTTATAAGGTCAAGGTCACAAACAATAGACTTGTTCTGGACTGGGCCTAAATGCCCAACGCGTTGGGGACATCCACTTTTGGGTCGTCGAGCAAGGCCCAAAGCGCAAGGCCCAGGTCCACTTGACCGTTGGACAACGATCATCTCCCCTGCGTTCTGTGACGCTCGACATCGGAATGATGAGCATTAAATGCTCATCACGGCTCCTCGGCCGTTTTCCGACAGCCATTGATGGGCATTAACTGCCCATCAACGGCCTTGGCCAAGCGCTGGGGCTATATATAGAGAGCACCTCTCACTTGTCAAAGGTACGTAACATTCTCTATTGAAAACCTTCATTTCACCTCAACTGACTTGAGCGTCGGAGTGTCTGCAGGTACACAACCTCACTCCGGGTTTGCTTGGACAAAACACAACGACAACCGCCGTGCACCGTCGTCTGGTCGACTCTGATCAAGGTAAAGATCAAGACTATAGTTTATGAACTAAATTAATAGTTTATTTTAAAATAATTTATAATTTGTCGACGCAATGTAAAGAATTTTACTTCCGAAAATACACTGGAGTTAGTTAAACTCGTATAGACTTAAATTTTTTAATCATATTATAAATGCAAAGTGCTTCAAACTGGACCACAGTCCACTTTGCCAGTCCAATTAATCAACCAGGAGACGTCGAGTGCGCCCCACCACACAAAAGCTCGTCTCCTTCACTATTGACCGTACATTGGAGTATCCCCAACTATCTACCATATGTCACAGCAAATTTGCCAAGGACAATTATAGCGACCATGCCTATATAAGTGTGACCTTGAGTCACGTCCAAGCCAGGTATGATACACATATTCATATTTTACACAATTTTCATCTTACTAATTAAATAGTAAGATTTGAGTGGGTAAGATGAAAAGTTCAACTGATTAAATTAGTTGAATTAAATGTTAAAAAAGTTAGAAATTCATAATTCAAGTCTTTTTTTGTAAGTATCTTCCCAATCAACTGAAAACAACCTCGTCATAAGTTAGATTGTTTCTGCCATGAATCCTTGCATCCCAAATATCACCACTAGGCCATCGTAGTTTTGTCTTTGAGTTTGGTTGACCATATCTTTAATGGAGCCCCTCATTACAATCAAAAAATTTCAACCACAAAACTTAAACTCAAACATTATTTAAAAACATCTGATTTTTGTTTCATTGTGATCAACTTAATGTTTGGTACTCATATCATTGTCCTTGTGTATGCATGATTGAGCTATATTATATATCATTTAATTTATATTTGAAAAATTGCACATCCTTAAGAAAGATACTTATGGGTGCTACATGGTATGTAGCTAGGATACCATCGAACCCGGCAACCATAACGGCAATGATTTTGACAAATATATAATTTTTATTTTTATTTTGAAAATGACTTGTATATAATTTTTTTTTTAAATTAATTAACAACATGATTTACTATGCTTTGCGTGAAATATACAGTAATGGTTGAAATTTCATTAGCCAAAATGCCAAATTAAAGGAAACTAATTTAACGTTGAAAGTGACACACATGTGAATGTTGAACATATTAAGCTATATATGTTGCACGTGCTGCGGCTGTAACATACAGAAAATACTTTTAATTGCATTTATTTAATTAATTTTTATTTAGCTAATTCAATTTTTATTTTACAGTTTATTTTTAAAAATGGAAATAATTGCTCTTTTTTCTATAACATATAGTTGTTTGTTTATTTTTTTTATTAACCATCTGATTTGCAAAAGAAAACCGTTCTGATAATCTAGAGTTCGGTATTACGAGGTAAGTAAAATGTGGCCAATAATTGTTTCCACCAAGTCTGATTCTCCTAAACAATTCGTCTGAGATAAGTTATTAACCATTTGAGCTCAATGTCTTGATAACATAGTTATTTTTTATGTGTATGAGCGCAATTGCAAAGATGAGAGACCAATATTCCCCTGAGTCTTGTGGAACCTAAATGGACGTCAAACTCTTCCTAAACATTTTAACGCTACTGCATGCCCAAGATAAAGATTGAACTCAAGACCCTAGTTCAGCTAGAACACACATAGTTGCTTGTAAGTAGAGGTGGAAATAGGTCAGGCCGACCTACATAAGCCTACGGCCTAGCCTACATACATAAACTCAGGTCAGGTCAGCCTATTTCTTTAAATAGAGTATGTCAAGACTTTTTTATAGGCCTATTTAGCCAAAAACGTCAAGCTTCGGACCAATAAAAAAGCCTATGAAGCCTACTAAGTCGGCCTATTTAAGTAAATACGAATAATATTTTTATATCTATTGTTATTATATATTAAAATTTGTACTTTCTTTAAATTATAAAACTATTAACTTTTTCCAGTAATTCAAGTTTATTAATCCACATTAATTTTTCACATATATAAATGTATTATTATAAACTAAAAATCGAAACATGATGTCCTATATATATATAGTCAAATTCTCTCCAAAATAATACGTTAAATTCTCTCATTGATTTATTTGTTCATTAGTATATTTAAAAATAAATATAATTATTTATTTAAATATGATTATGTGAAATAGACTTTTAAACAGACTAATAGGTCTTGTCAGAATTTCAAAAGGCCAGACTCAGACCTAAAAAATGAATTTATGATAGATCATAGGTCAGACTTAGACTTTTAATTTTTTATAGACCAAACTCAGATTTAGCAAAGCCTAATTCAGCCTAGCCTATTTCCATCACTACTTGTAAGCTTGTTTAGTTACAAATATTTTCTCAAATGTTCTACGACCATTAAAATAAATTAAATAGATCACATGCAGAAAGTCAAGATTGTACATATTAGGAATATTGATGAATATTCGTTGGTGATCATTTGAACTCATAAATATAATGTGATTATATGTATTCAATTCAATTATTTAGCTTTGAACATGGATGATGTATATGTTCAACCTGTAATCTGTGAAGCTCTAGACATCTAAAGAAATTTTATATCAATTCTAGCTGAAATTCTCTACATTTTATAATTTCATATTTAGTTTATGTTATAATTAGCTATATAATCTCTATTTCTTACAACAGATATTCAATATCTGAAAGTCACATTTGACTGCTCCAATCACATGTAATTAAGGGGATCACATGTATTTGAGTTTAAGCATGCACCAATTAAGCATTAGGGTATGTTTGTTTCAACAAAAATGTTTGACATAAATGTATTGAGAATATAATTTTTATAGCTTGAACCAAATACACCTATTTTTTTTAGATTAACTTATCCAATAAGCTTAACTCAATGTTGTGTCTCCTAGGTCTGTAGATGTAGTATTTAAGAGAATTGGTTTTGCCATTTAAAAAGGGTTAACGCACAACTTGTTGTTTGTTTGTCTTCTATCAAAGTGTAATTATCTTATATATTTTATATATATAAATATGCAAGGGTCCAAATTTGAATTACAGACACTTCACTATGCACGTTAAGGGTGAAATTTCTAACTACTAAACTATTTAAAGAAGAAAAATGTTAGATTAACTTACACGTTAGACATGAGCTTACAAAATCAATGGTGATTTATTTTGAGATCGTACCCTTCAAAAAATAATTGTTAGCTTTGAGTATTATTATTCAATTGTCTAAAATAAGTACAATCTTGAGTAAAAAAATAAGTACAATCTTTTGGCCACATCTTAATATGATATTATTGTGATCATGAAAGCAACTTTCTTTTAAGCTTTTATTTGTTGTCTTATCCTTCTAGTACATAGTGGTAATATTATTACATTAATTAAAGGGCTTCATACACCGTACCAAAGGCAACAAGTGAATAAAATTTTATATTTTTATAATCCTCTTGCAGAATAAAACCAGGTAAAGATATGATTGATTGCTTCTAATTCCAAATCTTGGTAAAGTATCCTGTGGAACATGTGAGTTTGAAATTTGTCATTTACTTATTTTGAGGCTTCTAATTGTTATTACTTGTCCTCTAAGTTACATTTTGGTGCTAAAAAATATTTGTTTAATAAGATTTTTTTTTCTTGGTATAGAATAAGATTATTGTTTTGAGTTTGAGATATATGAATAATTGGGAAAACAAAATTAATTTATGGCTTAACTTTGTTTTTCGACCAAATTGATAGCTTAACTTAATCTCCTTTGTCAAACAAACAAAGTTTTGACAAAAATAAATAATAATCAATAATTGAATTTGATATTCTTTTTATAAGAAAACTGAATTGAAATGAGTATAAAAATGAATTAAAGAAAGTACAAGAGGTACTCAAAACTCATTACAAAAGATGTTTCTTATATTCTTCAAAGATATACTAATGAACGTACTATTACACCAGTCCGAAAAACCAATTTTATCTTTCCGTTATTCTACATATAAATCAAGACCAAAACATTATTTTAATATTATTTGTTGTTGTTACCGGAGTTAAAAATTCATTAAAAATAATTTTTAGCCACTGAAGAGATTACTGGGTTGAGTCGCGGACTAGGTCGCTCTCTTTAAGACGTTTCGCGGCACTGCCCATAATTGTGCAAGCAGACTATATCAACCACGAAGTCCCCAGGATAAAACAGCTCAGTTACAACTGTATACCGATTTGCTACTGCACGGTAGAAATCGGTCAAAGAATACACCTTCTTGAATGGTACTACGATACCACTCGAATTGATACTACGATATCAATCTATGAATCAGTGGTACTACTATACCACCATATTGATACTACAATATCAATTTATGATTCATTGGTACTACGATACCATCGTATTGATACTACAATATCAATCAATATAATGACACTGAGGTCATTCTAATATGGTACTAAGACCAATCTCAATTCAAAGGGATTATGGTACTATGACCATTCTTAATTTGAAGGAACTAGTGATATTGAAATCACTCTTAAAGCAAAAATTAGTAATACTAGCTACTACTAGTATTATTAAGACACTTAACGATACAAATAAAATAAAAACAATCATATGGTTTGATACAAAAATTAACAAGAAAAACATGTTCTTATTTTGCCAAGACCGATTCAATAAGATATTTAATTTCCATCAATTTATTTATTTTCCCTAGATGAATCAAGACTTATTAAGTAATTTACGTTCAATAACAAATATACAAAAAATAGATTTAATCACAACTAGAAAAAATCAACATTCGGTGATGCAACAACATTGTACCGAACAAAATATATATCCACGTAAAAGATTATACCAAAATTATTTGACATATGGTTGAACAAGCTATTTGTAATGTTATGCTACTCATAGATCAATATATATGTATTAATCAACACACCCAATGTTAGCCTTCAAGCAAATTAATTAGAGAAATAAAAGAAAGGTATCACATACCAAAACATATCAAAAGCTTAAAGAGTTGGAATAACATATTCAAGCCTCTCATGCTTCAAACTGTGATGTGTGTTGACCGCAAGAATCAATGTGGCAACATATTTTATTGATAAAGTGAGAACTGGAATTCATAAGAGAATGTCATAAGAGGATGTTCCACAATCCACATTGATGAGAATTCTAATTCATATGTGAGAATACATTATCAATCCAACAGGATCCACCTTTTGTTCTTGTTCTATGATTATATTACTAAAGGAGGCGGCTACCTATGAGTGGTGTGTAGTTCTCTGTTTTTTGGTTAGAGTTTTAAGCACCATTATAGCCTAAAATAATGAATAATAAATAAATAAAGTTTGTAACCGACGTAAAACTTAATTTATTAATTTTCTCAAATTACACACTAGTATGCTACAACACACTGGTATACTCTATTATCCGACACGGGACTCAAAATTTTATTTTCAATTCACACACTAATGTGAACTTTGTTCCAACATTTGTTACCTCCATCAAATTCGCTACTATCTAATTAAAATGAATTTGATATTGATTAAGATGTAATTTGTTTTTAGGGTTAATAGGTGTTTTGTCTCTTGTTGGGCGAGTTTAGACTTTACCTTTTGCAATATATATATATTTCTTGCTTTAACCCGCTATAAAGATTCCATATTTTTAATCCCTAGCCATACATGTTAACATATGACTCTACATTTTTTTTATGACGTGACATGTCTAATTGTCATTTTTTATATTTACTTTGAATCTACTTGGGCATTTCATCACTAAAGAATGTTTAATAAAAATAAAAAAATGAAAAATTGCATGACACCGCCACAATCATCAGTGGCACATAAATCTTCTCTTCTCTCTAGTTCTCGCTCGCATTCTCGTTTTGTCGTTCGTCTTCTCAATTTCTTTCTAATTTAGGGCACTCAAACAAAAAAGATCCCAATTTTTCTTCCTTTTATTTTATTTTAATTTTTTTAAATAATACAAGTTAAAAATTAAGTGTACATGTGTGAATATCCAAGTAGAATTAAAAATAAATAAAAATGACAAATAGACATTTCACGCTATAAAAAATGTACAATCATATGCCAACATATATGGTAAGAGGTTAAAAATATGGAATCTTTGAATTACATGGGATAAAGCAAAAAATATATATATTATAGGGAGATAAAGCAAAACTCGTCCAAAAAACAGTGGAAAAACACCTATTAACATTTTTTTAATATTAAATTTTTGAATGAGCGAATAGAATCTGTCCAATATAGAAAAAGAAAAAAAAAATCTCTAACAGATGTAAGAATTCTAGTAGGCCTCGAACTCCAAACTTATGAGTCCAAGACCTGTATTATTAGTATACTTTTCAAGAGCAAATTAAATTTAGGTGAATTCTTCGGTATACATATTATTAATTTTTCTATATTAGATACTATTTATGGACCAATTACAATTATCGATTTAAGCTATATGCCGATACATATCCACATAATATATATGTTTATCGGAGTGTACACCTTAAATTTAAATTTAAAGAACAAACATAGTGTATTTGTTGTTTAGTTGGTAAGATATATATATATAACTTCTAACAACTATTTGTAGACGTTATCAGATTGTGAAACAAAATCTAGAATTTTGTTTTTATCAAAATAAAAATCTAAAAATTTGTTTTGTTCAAATTGACTGCACCAATAATGTGATCTTAAACGTTCTGGGACTGCTAGAAAATAAAAAGGCTTACTAGAAAAGTGTAGCCAATGTCACAATCAGAAATTAAACCACTTACAATTTTTGTTTCTATGTATAATTATTGTACATTTTTTATTTTTAGGTTTCTATTGTGAAAATTGAGTGATCAACTTTAGTCTCCGTGATCAATTTTATGTTTTGAGTTAATATTGACATAAATCAGCTTGACAAGTTGATTAGATCGAAGAAGAATCGAAGATATATACTTCCTTTGCTCTTATCAACTTGCAAAGATTGGTTAAATCGACGTCAATATATATTCATATTGTTCATGTAGGCCTTACCATTAATATTTGCAGTTAATGAACTAAGAAACTAAATTGTAATAATTGGATAATGTGGTTCCGTTGAGATCCACAAAATACGTTTGTGAAGAGTGCACCATTGAATTAAAAAAATGAGTGAGTTTATTCAACGTAATATGGCTCTAATGAGACCTACAAAATATGTTTGTAAAAAATGCAGGTGCACCATTAAAGTGTTACTCTTGAAAATTTTGAGGAACCATCTTCTAACAAATGATAAATGTGTACATTACATAATGAGCCATTTATGGAAGGTTACCTTTTGTGGTGACTCTTGACTATTTTTTTTATGGCTATGAATGACAAGGTTTTCATAAACTTGATATTCATATTTTTTTTGATTGACCATGAATAACTCTTCTTGACTATCTATTGTGGTGGTTTTTTCATGAAGAGTTTTTTTTCCTTACTATTAGTCCTTATGAGTCCCTTTGTTGGATCTAAGGGAAGTGGAAAGGTTTAAACTAAAAGATATAAATTGAGAATTAAAATATATACATATAAATCTAAGTTTAGGAAGTTATTTCTTAAAAAAAGTTTTAAAACAAGATATGATAGTATTTTTTACCTTTATTTATCCATCTACTATCGAAAAAGCTAAAAATATTTTAATCAAAATGTAATATTTTCAATTCCTCTTTGATTAATAATGTTGTTTCGACACATCTTTAACTCTTGTAGATATGTCTGATATAAGGAGAGTATAAGCAAAGAAAAACAATTTTTTGGGGACTTTTGTCCGACACTTGTCGGACACCGATCAAAAGAGTGTCAACTAAAGGAAAAATTGAATTTTTTTGACACTGATATGAGTTATCCAACACGTGTGTCGGACGAGTGTCGACACTGACATGTGTGCGACACGCCTAATCATATAGGCGTTCATGCTTCATAGGTAAGTTTTATAGAACATTCATTGTCTCATTCTAGTCTGATTTTCTTTGAGTTATGCACCTCTTTGTATTGAAACCATTATTTTTAACGAAATGAGTTGATTGTGTAGCACACAACAAAATTTGAGGTATTGTCATTTTTTTTTGTCTTGTACGAAGCTTGACAAACAAAAAGATATTTTTGTATATTAGACAACTTGCGTAGATGTTAAAAAGTTGTTTCGTAATTTAGTGGGATAAAAATTTCAATTTTTGTTTTACACCTTAGCTCTAGTATTTTTTGTTCTAGGAACAATTTTGATATCAAATACAATACAACCAAAAATGTCACATATACCTCAAATTACTTTTTATGTTCACTGAACAACTAATGTATATAGTCTATATTATATGTCACATATATTAATTGTTCAATGAATTTAAAAAATAATTTAGTTCTTATATTTTGAATCAGAGAAAATATTATTTTTGTTTAACAAATAAATTCTTACCACAAGTCCACAACTTTTTTTGTGAAAGAAAATTCTCACTCCAAATTTAATAACATTAATTTTTTTGCAGCTGGTAATTATCACATCGCAGCTGTTAAACATTATTTTTATGTCATTTTATATTTATCATTATCATCAATCAATCAATATAATAAATAAACTAGAAATACCTTTCACCTATTCCAAACATTTAATATCATTAATATCTTTCTCTCAATCAACATCATACTACAAATTTTCAAAGGACTTTTATGTCAGTTTACATTTTCTAAAATAGAAAAAAAAAAGAAAAAGATTCTTTTCCCAATCCCACTCTCAGCAAGTATGATATCAAATTTATTTGATATCATACTCGCCGATAACATTAACAAATTATTCAACCAAAAAACTCATCACTTAATCCAACGGCTCAGATCGTTTCCATCGGATCCAAACCGTTAACCAAGTGCAGAGAGAGCGTCAAACGTTTCCCATGTCGCGTTACTGAGTTTCCACCCCGAGTCAACTCGCCACTCAGTTCGCGTTTTGTGCTTATTAGTTTCTCTTTCACTGACTCTCTCACTCACTCTCTCATTTCTTCCTCAACCTTTCTCTTCGTCAAAATCGTCAAAATCAAAGAGGTTCAGATTTTTTTCTTCTGATTTAATAATTTTTTGATTAATTGTGTTTTGTTGAAGTAATTGATAATTTGTTGAATGAATTTGAGTTTAATTATACGAATTTGTTTGTTTTTTATGCAGAGGTGGAAGAGCATTGTGATTTCAGTGGAGAGTGAGTGAGTTCATACAATCTTCCATTTTCACGAAGGTAGAAAATGAATTTCGAATTTGTTTGTTGCATGTTAATTTCTGTTTCGTAGTTTGAAAATTAATAATTCTTTAGAAGAAAGGAACAATTTTGATTTTTAATTAATTTAGGGTTTTTGGTTGTGGTTTTGTGATTTTGTTAGTTTCTCATATTGCACTGAACTCCACAATGGCAACTCCGTAACCTTTCTCTTCCTCAAAATCGTCAAAATCAAAGAGGTTCAGATTTTTTTCTTCTCATTTAATAATTTTTTGATTAATTGTGTTTTGTTGATGTAATTGATAATTTGTTGAATGAATTTGAGTTTAATTATAGAATTTTTTTTATTTTTTATGCAGAGATAGAAGAGCATTGTGGATTTCAGTGGAGAGTGAGTTCATACAAATATACAATCTTCCATTTTAGCAAAGGTAGAATGAAATTCTAATTTGTTGCATGTTAGTTTCAGTTTTTTTGTTTGAAAATTAATAGTTGTTTAGCAGAAAGGAACGATTTTGTTTTTTAATTTAGGGTTTTTGGTTGTGGTTTTGTGATTTTGTTAGTTTCTCATATTGCACTGAACTCCACAATGGCAACTCAGAAGCTTAATTCCTAATTCCAAATTCCAAAACCCTAATCCACAACTCAACTCATAAGAATCTGGAAATTAGCTTAATAGAAAATCAGAAGATTTGGACAGAATCGCAACTCAGCTCAAAAGAATCCTGACTCAGCTCTCACTTCTCAGAAGATTGTGACAGAATTACAAATCGAAATATCGGTGAGTTAGATTATTAACCTCTTGTTGTTAGATTATGGTGGGTTTAACTTCTATTATATGCAAATGTTGAATCTAATTTATTCTATCTTTATATAGTGCTCATAATTATGATTAAGGCACTGATTGTGTTTAAGGAAATAAGCATTTAATTGTATAAACTCAAATGTAGTTAGAATTGAGTATTGAAGGGGTCAATGATATAAGAACTTAATTGTATAAGGTTTTAGTATGAAGCCAATGATGAACCATTTTTTTGACACGATTACTTAGTTTTGCTATTCAATTTCTCATGTCTCATTTGCAACATTGGACTTACTTCCTTTTTGTTTTTCATTTGGGTAATTGGGTTCTTTTGATTACCATAGATATTGCTTTTTGGACAGATTTTCATTAGTGGTTCTCTGGTTGTTGGTGTTCTTTGCAGTTCAATCATTAAACAAGACATATTTTGTTGAAACTTATGGTTAAATTTAGTTAATGGTTTTCCTTTATCTTTAGACCATCAGTTTAGTTTATGGAATCTGTTAGTCATTATTAGTTCAATCATTTGCTGCTGTCTATGCGGGGGTTTAGAATTAGACTAAGCATTATTAGTTTAGTGATAGTTACATTATCAATTTAGTTTATGGTTTTCATTTATCAGTTTTGTTGTTGTATGCATTTCAACATTTGTGAAAATATCAATTAAATCTTGGTAAGTAATGAATTAGTTTTTGTGTTTTGCAGATTTTTTACTATATCTAAAGCTTGACAATATTTGATTCTACTATGTCTTCCACCATTGCCTTGCCTGCCTTGATATTGCTAGAGTTGAACATTTATAGGTTTCTGTAATTTGAAAACAATTCAATGAAAGAACTGTTTTTAAAATTATTTTTGAAAAACTGGTTTGAGTAAAAAAAACAATTTTAAAACTGGTTTGACTAAAAAACCAGTTTAAAATTGGCTCAAGTGACTAATCCAGTTTTTATTACAAACCGGTTATGAACTAGATCCAAATTGGTTTTACAAAATAACCGGTTTTTATTGAAATGGGTTTTGGAACTGAACCAAACCATAACTCAGGCTTGGTTTGGTTTTTAAATCATGACAAATGTGGATCGTTGGAATATTTGTTTGGGGTAAATTGTATAGATGTTAAACCTTAAGCGAAGCTTTATTATGGTTATGAGTCTGATTTGATTGAATTTAGATTGCTGGACAGCTATAACGGTTTAGCTAGAAGCTTGTTTTGATTTCCTTAAATCTTAAATATCAAACCGTAAACTTAATATAATCATAGTATTTAATCAAGTTGAATTGAAGGTTGCTTTTATTTTTTTTTATTAATTTTAATCTATGAAGCCCTGTTGAATAGATTGGCTTGACTAACTTCTTGCTTATGTGCTTGAGCAGCCCACTTTGCATGATTGAGCAGCGGCGGCTCCTCCCTCTCTGCTGTGCGACCATAACCGTTTTACACCAGGAGGAGTTGAATTGCATCAACCAACTCTGATCTTCTCTCTTCCCAAAGTTTTCTTTTCAATTACGGTAACCAATCAAATCCCTAATTTCTCTCTCCTTTTTTATTTCTTCTTCACTCTCCTTCACCCCAAGCTCTAGTCTGTACGGATAGGATTTTCTTCATGTTGTGTGATGTTTATTGTTATTCGAGATGAACATCAACTTTTTCTTCTGTTCTAATTGGGGCTTTATTGTGCTTTTTGGTTTCTACCTAATTTTGTTGTTTTGAGTTTCTTTGTTATCATGCTTTTGTTTAAGCATAGATATATACTTGAAGTGGAAGTTTTTTTTTTTTTTTTTTGCTGTTTATTGCGTTGATGAACTGTTTATGAATTGAATTGTTCTGCTTTTGGTGCTCTTATGTTCAGGTTCATGTGAGAGATCAAGTTTCATGTCTTTTGATTGGATGAATTTGTTTTGTTAAGCTTGTCTCGTGATTTGTTTTGGGTGAATTTCAAAGATAATATCCATTTGATAATTTGTAATTCAAGCTGTATTATTACATCAACTAGTTGTTATTCAATTATCTTTTTAGTTGAATTGGCTATGTATCATGAGCAGTAATATGCAATTCCTGCTGTTTACTTTATAGTATTACTAGTTGTTAATACTTCGCACAAGTGCTGATATATCACAACATTGATGTGCAACATGTCCATTTTACATATTACATATTGGGGTTGTGGAGCTGATTTTTATTAACCAATTGAATAAGTTATTCTTTAATAAATTTCTGCAATTAACCTTGCTGGAAAATGCTACAAATGCATATTCATTATCCTTCAAAATAAAACCTTAAGCTTTTGGGTGTATTGATTATTGGAAGATATATTTGTTTGTAATATTTGGTGATTATATTTAAAGGTATTGTGTGCTTGACCAAATGTGTTTCTTAGAAACTCTTTTTTATTTGTATTTATAGGCAAATTTCTAAAAAACTAAGGCCTCACGGAGTTATCTTCCTGATGATTGTTCCTACTTAAAAGATTTACATTGAGTTTTCTGAACGAAATTTGTTTAATGATTATTTATGTTGAGTGATCACGGCTAATGTAAAATTTTGTCGAATCTTCATGACATGTCAATATTTTAATGGTCTGCACTTGGATGTCTTATTACAGGCTCTTTTTGCACTGATGTTTGATGTGTGTAATAAGTGAAACATGTTTGATAGTTCATAGTTTCTTTCATGTATTGTTTAGCCACACCAATATATAATTTCTAGATCCGCGCTGCCTTCCTACCATTTAGAGTAGTCTAGTTTATTTAGTAAAAGAGGCTTTTGGTACAAGTGAAAGCTTTGCACTGGAATGCTGCACATTGTATGGATGTTAAACCTTAACCCAAACTTTATTATGGTTATGAGTCTGATATGATTGAATTTAGACCACTTGACAGCTATAACGCTTTAGCTAGAAGCTTGTTTTGATTTGATTTTCTTAAATCTTAAATATCAAACCGTAAGCTTAATATAATAATCAGTGTATAAGAATAGTAACAAATAGTAATGTTTTAAGTTTTAACTGTCATTTCAGTAAGATATTTTTCTCTCTTTACTATTCTAGATTATTCCCTGCCAGATGTCATCTTATAATTTGAGACTCTCTGCCAAATGGCAGCTTATGATTTGAGACCGAAAGTTTTCACAGTTCACGGAGTTTGTTACATAAGTGTAGGATATCACCATCTTGGTGTAGGATAACAATAATTATACATATTCATGTACCTTGTAATCATTCTCAATAAAGAAATACGATTACAGAATTTACCAAGAGATGAATTCTCTCTTCTTGTTTTCAATAGCTACCAAGTTGAATTGAAGGTTGATTTTATTTTGTTATTAATTTTAATCTATGAAGCCCTGTTGAATAGATTGGCTTGACTACCAATAACCTCTAACTTCAGTTAGCTGTATCTGATGCTAATCTTCTTGCTTATTTGCTTGAGCAGCCTGAAGATCTGTACTTTGTAAGATTGAGAGATAAAAAATGGTATGTTTTTTCCTCTCTTTCTTTTCATAGTTGTTTCGTATATTTCTGTGATAATCATATAACTTATTATTGCAGGGTGATGATTCTGGTGTGGGGAGTGACAATGTGGACTGGAATACTGATGACGAGCTTGAAATCGAGGGCTTTCATTCCTCGTGTTCAGCCGTTGGGTCTGTAGAGGTAAGCTTTCGTGTACTCATTTCACATCTCATATATTTTTGTCTTGCACTGAACATGTTTGTTTAATTGCTTCAGAGTATTTATTTTATCACAATTTAAATAAATAATCTTTTTAATGTTTTTATGTGTTAGTTACACTATGGGCTGATTTGAAAGAGAGAAATATGAGAGGTTGTGTGTGTCAAGGCTTTGTTAATTTGTTGATCAATTTTGATGATGTTAACACAATGGGTTGGACCATATTAGTAAAAAGTTTTGAGCTTTTGCCAAATGGGTATGCAAAGTTTTTGAATTCAAGGTTTTCAACCATTAGGAATTGGTAAAAGATAGTAGAAGTTATCAACTGGGTTTGATCTGTAGTAATAAATTGGAGACGAGTTACTTGGATTTTGAAGATTTAATTGATTGAATTGTATTGTTAATCAGTGACTGCGTTTATAATTTCCAAGTTATATTTTTGGTAATTCTTGGTTTTGTTTGCAATCTTCATTCTGATGCCTAGTTTCTTAGTTACCTTAATATTTAATAATTTGTAATGGAGTTTTGGAGACCCTAAT
The DNA here is from genome assembly GCA_951799995.1 of Trifolium subterraneum. Classification (NCBI taxonomy): domain Eukaryota; kingdom Viridiplantae; phylum Streptophyta; class Magnoliopsida; order Fabales; family Fabaceae; genus Trifolium; species Trifolium subterraneum. The sequence continues at coordinate 832,986 of OX637465.1, read as the reverse complement.
TATAATAAATTTCCTTGCGATGAACAATTTTCAATCCCAATACTACTGACTTAAGTAATGTCATGATATGGGTAACACTACGTCTACAGTTTTATACATAATCAAAGACCCTAATTACGGCGAATTAGAAGAAAAATAATATAGTTTATTGTGATCTAGTATTGATTGAAATTAGAAAATGTTTGACATGGAACATATTTGTGGTTGTGTGATATGATTTCTCATTGTTATTATATAGTTTGGTTGTGTATGGCTGGTTTTATATTGTGAATGTGACTACTATGAAAGTGGTTCACTGCAATGAAGAGAGAACGCAATTAATACGCCAAGTGTTCATACTATTTTGAGATGGATATTGTTTGCAGTATGTGAAGTCTTTTTGTCATAACAAAGAGTAAATACAACCTATTTGTCCAAATAAAACACACACAATGTTTATGAACAAATTCGGCCAATTGAACTATGTGTCCTACTGCAGCGTGATTACAATTCTTTTCTATTATCAATGAAAGATTAGTTAACAGTGTAACTCACTCTCTCATTCAACTCTATCGACCCTACCCACTTATCAGTCATTACGCAACGGAAATTCACGCTGAACATAATACTGATACTGTATTACCACATTCTGATGCTTACGTATTTGATGTTCCTGTCACAGAAAAAGAGGTGCTTAAACGCTTTTATGAAAACATGAAGCTTTTATGCACCTTTCTCAATGGACACCCAGTTTTTTAAATCCAAATACTAGTGACTTAAGTGATGGTATGGGTAACACTACCCTGTGTTTGATTCTGTTGTAGTCTCTTTTTTCCCCTCATTAAAATCAAAACAAACAAAAAAGTGATAGGCAACCAACTAAAAGTGATAAACCAAAAGATTGACCAATTTTGATTATATAATAGGTATTTCAATTTTGATTTTGTGGATTATTTACATTTCCTATTTCGTTGTAGCTAGTTCCTCTTGAATGGTTTATCCAATCCAATTACCTATACCTGAAAGTATTTTAAACCCAATGCACAATCACATGCATCATTGAGAAAAATGCATATAGAAATATGATTCTTCACAGAAAATTGGGTCTTTTAGATGCTAACATTTATTTCTCTCTCCCTGAAGGCAAGCTCGTTTGCTGGTCCATCTAATACCAAGATGTTTGACCATTTTATTAGTATGGGATTTCCTGCAGAAGTGGTGTCTAAAGTAATTCAGGAATACGGTAAAACCACTGCTTTACTCTATATAAGTAAGTGTAGATTACTAGATTTTGATTCATAAAGTTTGTAACTACTGCTCTGATGGAATGCAGGTGAGGAAAATGAAGACAAGCTTCTTCAAGAGATCCTCTCATACTCAGTAAGTTTATATTTTCTTAAACCTTTTACTGTTAGCATTTTGCTGTTGTCCCTAGGAACTATTATCAAATTATACTCAATATGTATCCCCCAATTTGAGTGAGCCTTGGCGCAACGAATGGTTGCTGCCTTGTGACCTGGAGGAAGTCACATGTTCATTCTTCAAACTTAGAAGGAATTAGAAAAATATATATTATTTTTTGAAAGTTATGTATCTTAACATATTTTCATCTTAACATATTTCCTTTAATCGTTATGATTTTTCCCTCATGAAGAAATATCAATCAATTTTGTATTTTAATATTTTGATGTTTTCATTGAACATTTTTTAAGAAATGACATCCACTTGAAGAAAGAAACTTATATTAAATCTCTAGTTATTAAGAATTGAAGTTAATTCTTATTGTAAGTTAGTATTTTTGTTGTCTTGGGATTGGGCATTTACATGACCTTTAGTGTTCATACCAATGGGTCTTGTGATAGAAATAGGCCTGCTAAGCCATAATAGATGACCACACTTAAGGATAACAAAGCTATGCCCAATATATGGAAAGTATATCACAGAAAACATGAGAAGGTTAGGAGTGCTGAGCTGGAACCTAATGAGGTAAGGAAGTTAGGTATATAAGGAAAAGGAGTTCTAGGAAGACTCTCTTTCCAACACCCACTCTCTTATTGGGTGAATACAACATGGGTTACACTGCTGATTTAGAGGATTAAAGCAGTTAATAGTGCATAATCAATATGGGTCATTGCAGAAAAAGAAGCTTTGAGAATTGGGACCTTACTAAAGTAGTTTTACATATATAATATGTATTTCAATTTTAATTTTGTGGATTATTTACATTTCTTATTTCATTGTAGTTAGTTCCTTTCGAATCAAGTTCCTTATTTATATAGCAACTGATTTGATGGTTTATCCAATCCAATTACCTATACTTGAAAGTATTTTAAACCCAATGCACAAACACATGCATCATTGAGAAAACTGCATATAGAAATATGATTCTTCACTGGAAATGGAGTCTTTAAGATACTAACATATGTTTCTCTCTTCCTGAAGGCAAGCTCGTTTGGTGGTCCATCTAATACCAAGGTGTTTGACCATTTCATCAATATGGGGTTTCCTGCAGAGGTTGTTTCGAAAGTAATTCAGGAATATGGTAAAAGCACTGCTTTACTCTATTTAAGTGTAGATTACTAGATTTTGGCTCATAAAGTTTGTAACTAACACTGCTCTGATGGAATGCAGGTGAGGAAGACAAAGATAAACTTCTTGAGGAGATTCTCACATATTCAGTAAGTTTATATTTTCTTAAGCCTTTTACTGTTAGCATTTTGCTGTTGTCCCTAGGAACTATTATCAAATTATACCCAATATGTGGTATCGCCCACTTTAAGAGCAAGCCTTGGTGCAACGAATGGTTGCTGCCTTGCCACAAGTTCAAATCTTGGAAATCACCTCTCAATTTGTGGGCTCTCTCATTTTGTGGTAGTAAAGTTAGCTAGGCACTAATTGAACAGAGTGTTGGCCTGTTATAGATTTCCTTACCTTACATTTGCAAGAGGCTTATTCCTTGACTTGAATCCTTGGCCAGTCACACAACAACAACTTCAATTGTTGCACCAAGACTGCTTTCAAAATAAGAAATAATAATAAATTTACTCTTCAAACTTAGAATGAATTAGAAAAATATATATTATTTTTTGAAAGTTATGTATCTTAACATATTTCCTTTAATTGTTATGATTTTTCCCTCTCATGAAGAGGATATCGATCAATTTTGTATTATAATATTTTGATGTTTTCATTGAACATTTTTGAAGAAATGACATCCACTTGAAGAAAGAAACTTATATTAAATCTCTAGTTATTGAGAATTGAAGTTAAGGACCGGGGCTGTTTACACGACCTTTAGTGTTCATACCATTGGGTCTTGTGATAGAAATGGACCTGCTGACCCATAACAGATAACCACACTTAAGGGGAATATGGAAAGTATATCACAGAAAACATTAGAAGGTTTGGAGTGCTGGTATGGAACCTAACGAGTAAGATGGTTCGTGAGGTACATGGAGACTGAGGTAAGGAAAAGGAGTTCTAGGAATACTCTCTTTCCCTCGCCCACTCTCTTATTGGGTGATATCAACGTGGGTTCTACTACTTTATTTGGGACCCTTTTCCAAAGTGTGGAACACATTGATTTCACCCATTAAAGGAGTGAGTGTTGGAAAATAGTGTTCTTAGCCCTCCTCATATAAGGAATAATGGAGAGAAGGGAAATGATCATAGAATTCTGGTATTGGTGAGAGAGTTGATCAGAGAATGTTTCTCTTCTGTGGGAGCCATTTGGGCATTTGGCTAGGCTGTTAGTGACCCTTTCAAAATTTATTTCTTTTATGTTTCATACTGTAATCACTTTTCCCCAATTGAATATTACAGAAGTGATTCAGTTTCTATTTCCGTTGTTTCTACTAACTTATACGGTTTAAATAATATTTTACCAATCTCTTTGATATCCATAGGACTGTGACTGTGCTTGCTTTAATCTTTTTCTTTAAGAACTTATTTGCAAGATTGCCATAATAAAATTTGTAGGTCTGTGGAAATTCAAAACAAGCAGTTAGCCAATATTACATGTCTACTACGTGTGCAAATAACATACATGCATTCTTTTTCGGCATTATTCATTAGCTCCTTTCTTCCCCCATTTCACGTGTTTGGTTCTTTTTGACCTTTTAGACTCCTTTTTGACAGTTTTAATGCATTATTTACATGTTTTTTCAATTTTGGTTGTCAATGTCATAGTTGTATTTATAATATCTGTTTTTCCTCATATTTACAGGCTCTACAAAGTTCTTCTCAGCAGCAACAGCAGCAAGTTGAACCAGATCCTACCTCTTCAGAGTATGCAGGGAGCTCATGGGATGATTTATCAGACTATGACTCTTTTTCTGATGATGTAAACACTGCTCATTGTGCTTTGATATTTTGTTTTTTCAGAGTTTGCTATTTGATTCATCTTATCAATTATCATCATGCTATTTTGTGTCTTTAGTGTCATCTACTTTGATTGTTTCTAGTTTGCTATAGGGTATGCAGTAATGGACTTGATACATTTTTTTAAACATGACTACTTGAGATAAATTTGTATGGTTTGTGTTTCGTGCTTGGGTAGATTCTGAGTAACTTAGATTTCTCTTTTGCCTACAAAGAAAAATGAAGATATCTTTGCTGTGTTTCCACTTGCTTTTAAATGCACTTATGGGAGTTTTGGAATTGATTATGCTAGGAATAATTAAGTTGCAGGACATGTATTTTAAGTTGAAGGTTGATTGTTGTTTTGTGCAGGAACTGCCAAAACCTATTTCTGGAGATGATGATACAGTATTGGCTCTGGTAAAAATGGGATTCAAGGAGCAGGAGGCTTTAGTGGCCATAGAAAGATTAGGTCCAGACGCCTCACTTGATGACCTGGTCGATTTCATCGGTGTTGCTCAACTGGTGAAAGCTGAAGATGCCCTTCTGCCTCCGGAAGACAAGGTAGTAAAGTTATGCATATGTTTTTTCTGAATCTATTTTCCTTGCAATCATTTTATCTACTATCATCTGTTACATTTTGAATTTAATTTTTGACAGCCACAAAGCAGCGGACATTCAAAGTTAAAAAAGCGAAGTCTATACGAATATGAAGTGTTGGGCAAAAAGAGACCAAAGGTGATTGAGAAGAGAGCATGTGAAGAGGATGATGAGGCTCAGGCGCTTAATTTGCCTAATCCGATGATGGGATTTGGAATTCCCACTGAGCCGAGCTCTGTAGTCACACATAGGAGACTGCCTGAAAACGCTGTCGGGCCGCCTTACTTCTACTACGAGAATGTGGCGTTAGCACCGAAAGGTGTTTGGCAGACGATCTCCAGATTCTTATATGACGTGGAGCCGGAGTATGTGGACTCCAAGTACTTTTGTGCTGCGGCTAGGAAACGGGGATATATTCATAATCTCCCCATTGCAAATAGGTTTCCACTTCTACCCCTTCCGCCGCGTACGATACATGATGCGTTCCCTTTGTTAAGGAGGTGGTGGCCGTCTTGGGACCCTAGGACCAAGCTGAATTGTCTACAAACAGTACATGGAAGTGCAAGACTGACTGATAGGATTAGGAAAGCAGTTGAAAGTTGCGAACACTTGGAAGAACCAACTGATGTGGTTAAGAAGTTTGTTCTGGATCAGTGTCGCAAGTGGAATTTAGTATGGGTTGGCAAGAATAAAGTTGCCCCTCTAGAGCCCGACGAAGTGGAAATGTTGTTGGGATTCCCCAGGAACCACACAAGAGGGGGCGGTATTAGTCGGACGGACAGATTCAAATCACTTGGAAATTCTTTTCAGGTATGAAAAATACTCTCTCTCTCTCTCTCTATAGGAATGCAAACAGTAGATTGAGGAATTAATGGATAAAATACCGATGTAAAGGGAAATAATTTTTACGATTATGATATTTCTGGAAATGGAAAATACAAATCAGTGGAATAAAATTAACACTGCCCAGACTGTATGATCCTGTCGAGAAGAATACTCTCTACCCTCAACTAACTCAACAACTTTCCGAGATACTTCATTATTCTATCCTCCATGCTATATAACAAACTCTCTCCCTTAACCAACTTTCCCCCTTCTCTAATTTTCCTCATTGGGTGACTCCAAGTGGGCCTTAGACAATTTGGCCTACAAGTACATATAAGATACCTATTAGAATTTGTGTTCTTTTTGTTGATAGGTAACAATACATTCATTATATTCATAATCTAAATCAGTTTTTAATTTCTGTCATCTAATATCTGTGTCAGGTTGTGTTTACTTTCTCTCTCCCACCATAATAATAATGCCTCTGTAAATATATGCAGGGACGGTATGTGTATACCATCATATAGAAATGTACTATTGGCTGGAACTATCTAAGAATGTTTTAAGTAAACTTAATTCAATTCAGATTCAGAATATAAGGGTATAGGAATTCAGAAGACCAAAAATCTGACTAAAACATTAAAATAGATTGATGCAATGAATCTCTACAAAGAAATTGATTTTAGATACAACACATCAGTAGCATTTGGGAGTTTTATATTGTATTCAAATAAATTTGTCAAAGTGTCAAATAATATGTCTGATACTATTTAGTTTCTGCTTTTCCCTGTGAAACTTTCAGGTTGACACGGTGGCATATCACCTATCTGTTCTGAAGGAAATGTATCCTGATGGTGTTAATCTTCTCTCTCTCTTTTCTGGAATTGGTGGTGCGGAGGTAGCACTCCACCGACTTGGCGTCCCTCTGAAGAATGTGGTGTCAGTTGAAAAATCGGAAGTCAACAGGAACATCGTCAGAAGTTGGTGGGAGCAGACAAATCAAAAGGGGAATTTGATTGATATGGATGATGTGCAGCAACTTGATTCTGATCGTTTGGAGCAGCTGATGAGCGCATTTGGTGGTTTTGATCTGATTGTTGGTGGCAGTCCGTGTAATAATCTGGCAGGAAGCAATAGGGTTAGTCGGAATGGACTCGAGGGCTCTGAGTCGTCCCTCTTTTATGATTACTTTAGGATTTTAGACTTGGTGAAAGCCATGGCACCAAGATTTAGATGAATTGTTTATAGGAATTTCATTTTCAGGATTATTATCCAAACATTTAGGATCTTCTACATTTCACTTATCACCTCATTTTTGTTGTCAAACAAGGAAAGGCAACAACAAGTGTCAAATAATTATTTTTCCTTGACATTTCTTATTTCATTTTATATCTTTGTGTGGTGAAAATCAGATACCCCTCTTTAAGTACAGTTGCAAAGAGCAAATATATTTCTAGGATATCTAAGAAAAAACTTGGATTATTCAAGAATAACATGTTTAACTTTTTGGTATCTATTTTGCAAATCATTATATATAACATGCAATATACTAAACTAAGCTTCACATGTCACAAATAAGTACAACACGACCAATTAGTAGATGACACAAAAATCATACTACTTATTACATATGCTGCAATCAGTGATCTTGTGATAAAACCAGCATGACACTAGATGCTCCAAACCAGCAAATCTTGGACTAATCTTGAATAACAATAAGTTCATGTATCTGTCGTAGAACACCCAAAACTGAGTTATTATGAGAAGGATATTTTTTATTTCTGACAACTCACAATACTTATATAAGTGTGGATAATTGTAGTGTGTACTGAAAGTCTCAGTAAATGAAATAGAAAAAAAATATTTTAAAAAAGATGAAGGAGATAGTATAGTGCATGTTTGATTTTGCAGTGACCACAAAGTTTATTTTGACTTAATTGATTTTAGTTGAAAATGAGTTTAACATGAGCCATATTTGGATATATGAGGCATACTTCTCCCCTTTGTCTTGGCTTATATTTGGATATCATCATACTTTTTTTTTATTATAATAAATCATCATACTTTACTTTTTTTAATAAAAAAATCATCCTACTTTATTTGCAAGGATCTAGACTTTATCTCTGCTCAATTTCTTTGCAAATCTCTCTCTCTCTCTCTCTCTCTCTCTCTCTCTCTCTCTCTCTCTCTCACACACACACACACACACACACAGTTGCATGATAAAATATTCCCTTAAAATAAAAACTTTTTTGACACTTCTTAGGAATGAGAATGGACGATCAAAATGGCAAAATTACACCCAAACATGAAATTTGGAAACAGAACAACTTTCAGCAAGTGATTCAACATAGGATAGGTGAGTTAATATAAAAAATGAAACAAATTAAGAGAATTCATACCACAAGTAGCTCATGGAGTCCAAGGGTGTTGCTTTGCTGCCTCTGCACTCAAGGAAGGAATGTCCTGCATGATTTTGTGACCTTATTAGGATTAAGTTTTAGCTTTTTGAGACATTCTCAATGAGTTTGGTTTATATTGTCAACAAATCACAATCACAATCAACCATATGTGTGACTTTTGAAGTAGTTATCATTAAAGTCAAATGTTTGTAATAATCTAAGAAGGATACAAAAAATGACTTAATTTTTGTAAATAGTTAAAGTTAAGAAAGTAAGTAATTATATATATATATATATATATATATATATATATGTTAATCTATATATTAGCTACTTACTCCCTCCGTCCCAAAATATAAGCAAAAGTGAGTCAAAGAAACTTGATGTATTTGGTTCAAAATTTGGAAGTAAAAGAAGGATAAGATGGACTGAGGAATAGCATGAATCATTCATGATGATCGTCGATCACCTGCCGGTCCAGAAAGTAAGTAATTATAACTAAGTAAGAATATTAGTTACACAAAAAGCAAAAGTAAGTTCAATTAATTCACTTATTAATAGGCTATATGTAACGGTCTCAATAATCTATTACAGAGAACTAAGCAACATGTTATAGAGTATGTAATTTCTCAAGTAATGAAGAACCCAATTAAAGACAATAATCCATTACTAATACAAGATAACAATCAAATTGAAAGTACAAGAAGAACAAGAAATAGAAATAGCTATATTGAAGAAGAAGAAGAAGGAAAGGAGCAGAAGAATGTCAGAGAGAGAGAGACTAGATTCATCACATATTTTCCTGCCCTATTCACTTGCTTTCCTTTAGTTATATATGTCTTACTCATGCCTTGATGTTTCATTTGGGCCTAACTCTTATTTGGGCCTATCCAATTTGGTAGATTCATTACAATATATACTAGATATGATCAAATCGAATTTGCTATCACTTTCTCGTGTTAAAAGTCATTTACAGGTAAAATTATTTCCATTTGATTTGAACAATTTCAACAAGGTTTGTAAACGTTTGTTGTGGTTGGCCTCAATATATTTCTAATGTATTTGCCTCGCAGAAATGTAGATCTTCAGAACGCGTGTATAAAGCTTTGCGAGGTAAATTAATTTTGTCATTGCATACTTCATGAAATTCAAAATTTGGACACATTGTTAATTACTAATTACTATCCTTCTTTATTTACTTGTACAATGTCACAGAGATTGCAGCTAGAAGAAATAATATAAGCTATAACCTATAGTGAGCTTCGCGAGATTCCTATGGGACATGGTGTTATTAGGGGTCCTAGTGTTTCTGTTGAAGGGAATAAGCGGGTTTATCATGATGATATCTCTGTGATTGCTGTATTCTTCGACAAAAAGCCGGAACTGAATCCGACTGTGATGCCAGCAATCAATTCCTTCAATGCAGAAAAGATAAATTGAAAATAGTTTCTTTCAAAACAATATCATGTTGTTGTGGCTTGAAAATATCATGTTTTTGGCCCAAAAGATAATAGAAAAACAATTTCCATGTCTTAGCATCAGAACCAGATGGCAAAGCTTTGGTTAGTGTTTCTGTCAAAACCAAGCCTTATAATGTGGGATGATCAAAGCTTTGCCTGATGACAGTTTTGATATGTTCCGGATGCCCTATTGGCTTATACGGTATTCTTGCGTCTATTGCATATGATACAGTTAGCGGCTAACAAAATTAAGAAGAAAAGACATTCCATGCTGCTAGAAAACTTACAGTACTGTATACAATTTTTTGGTTAAAAAAGGACTTGATTTTTTCTCATTACAAAAACAAAGGTGGGCATCCGTAGGGTTACTCCAATTTTTAAGGCAAAAATGGAAACTTTAAGTAAGATTTAACTTTGGCGCAGTGGCAAATTTTTTGTTAGAAAAATGGTCGAATCAGGCCCAACTCATGCCTGCTAGGAGCAGCTGTGCGATATTTTTGACTTCTCCGTTGAGAATGCTCCTAAACTGCCTGCGCATTTTGACAGTAAAAACAAAAGTGAAAATCATCTTTCATCAGTATCTCACATTGAGGACAAGTCGCCAGACAGTTCACCCCTTGCTGCACTAATTTCTCGCATGCTGGTAAATATCCTCTCACCAGTCTCCACACGAAAACTTTAATCTTATGAGGCACTTTCCGCCACCACAGATCAATCCAGTTCCATTGCACTCTCATATGAGTTGAGTCTATAACAGCAGATGTACGAAGGAAATTAGACAAGTTTAATAGCTCACTAAACTATGCACAAAATACAACGAAAGGCTGCACTTGTAATGCCTTTTGGGAGAATTCAAGTTCAATCAATGAGGACCAGCGGTATTTGTACTCGGTTCTCTGAAGGGCATTGGTCAACTTAAAAGATTGGCTGTTAAACAAATAGTTAAAGATCACAATCTTAATCGTCGAGATGTTCAAGTAGCACTCAGGCGCTTGCAGCCAGATATTTATGATATAGATTACTATATTAATTTCCGTACCTTTGTATTTATTGCAGACAAAGGTTTAATCGACACAACTAGATGTATACAGTTTGCAGCGAACAAAATTTAGAGACATAAAAAAGGCATTCCATGCAGCTAGAAAATTTACAGTACTTTTTGTTAAGACCAAATAGGGTAGGAAATGATAAACTAACCCCAGTACTTCCTGACATACAATCAAGAGTTTAGTTTCCGCCGATAACTGACTCTTCACAGATTGTACAAAATCAGGATTTGGCTTAGTGAATGGTATCCGAAAATTATTGTGGACTGTCCTTAATAAGATTGTACCTAAGAAAACATAAATGCGACGAAATATTAAAAAATGACTGAATCAATATTTTAGTCCTTGAAATTGTAGGAGTCGGACAATTTTGTATCTAAAATTAACAAAATTCCAAAATGTCCACTAAGATAGAAAATCCTTCATCAGTCATCACATCACATTACTCCATTTGCAACTTTCATAAGATCAACTATTGTTACCAGCACAATATCACCTAAGATCTTGTAAAATTTTCTTCATTTGGAACACGGTAGCTCCATTATCCACCACGACGGATGCTTTGTCAATCTCTTTTATCCTTCGACCGAGTTGTTAGGTACTTTATCTAAGGTGCACGCACTTAATGTCATAGATCGGAACATATTACAGACAAGTGTCATAAGTTACACAGACATCCTCTTGTATTCATCTAGAGTGCACAACAATGAAACTTTGTCAATGCAGCCCTCTATCGTAGCATTCTATCACTCTTGTCTCGTCAGCACTGAATCGCTTCTTGTCCAAGGTAGAGAGCATCACAATAGTTGTCCTCATCCACAATATTGCCTACATTCTTCTGGTAATCATGCTATATATTTTACCTGATTTGAATGTGAAATCTATACATACATGCAGACAGGGGGCGTCCCCAAGTTTTTAGAGGCCATATGCAAATTTAAAAAGTGGCCCCTCAATTATTAACATAAAAAATATTCATATCTTAATCAATAACAATAAAATACCTTTTAGCTAGTTAACAAATCATGTCGATGTTTGTGTGTTTAACGTTAGATCTCTCTTCATATAGTTACGATTCTTTTTCTTTTGCTTCTTTGTAGATAAACTAGACCTGACTGTTGAGTCTTACATTTTGTTGCAATGTATTAAATGTTACACCTCTATTTTACTAATACTACTATCCCATGTATATTTTTTTTTTGAGGCCCTCATTTTCAGGAGACCTTATGTCATAGCACATGTTGCACATACATTCGAGCCTCCCAGCATGCAGAATATTAAGCAACCAAAATTGAAAAGTTAAAAACAACAACTTACTTCAACTAAAATCGATTTGAACAACCAAAATAATTTTCTCAACCAAGACGGAAACATCTACCAAATCTAATCAAATCATATATTTAAACATCATAACACACATTTTACACTCTGAACGCCAATCAAACATTTTTCACAAAATTTATAGTATAGAACACAAATTTAGTAAAAAAAAGAATAAAAAGATTAATGTGATTTCAATAAAAAAAAATAAAAAGATTATATGAAAAAGTTTAGTAAAAAAAAAAGAAACAATAAAAAAATTATATAAAATTTAGTCAATAAAAAAAATGAAGAAGGGTACAATAAATAAAATATAACCTTAAACTATTAAAACGACAAATAATTTGAAACAAATATTCTGTTTTTAAAACGACAAATAAAAAAAAACGGAGGGAGAGAGTATAATAATACAGAATCATTAATGTGATTTCATTTAACTTACATAAAATTTATAGTATAGGTATATGAATGATGGCGATTTCCAATATACACAAAAGATCTTTCTAAACTCTTTAACAACAAAATACATCAATTATACAAGTGGTCCTTAGACATTAGCCTTTTCATTTCATTACAAAAAATACTCATTTTTGGCAAAATAAATTGGGCTTTAGGACAAATAAATTAACCATAGTCGAAATTCAAAAGTAGCAAAAACTAACCATAGTATAAGAAGAATAATAATATTGGCTTGTTAAAAAAAATAATAAAAAAATAATAAAAAAAATAATAATATCTCAATTTTTTTGATTACTATAAATAAATAACATTCATTCATTCACAACTTCTTCTTGTTGCTCCTCTCTTTTCTCTCTCTCTCTTCCACCCACCCATTTTCTAGAGAGATAAACAAACTCAGCTTTTAGAGAGAGAAAAACAGAAGCTCTGAAACCGCGTTATTCACTTCTACTTCTCGCTCTTCAATCGGTATACAACATCGAGATTCGATCGCGATTTCACTTTTTCGTTAATTGATTTCTCTGCTTATTTTGTTGATTTCGTGCATTGTTTGATTTTTTACGGAATCAACTTTTAGGGTTTCGTTTTGGTTTCATTCTTAGGGCTTTGATTTTGAAATTAGGTTTGTGTTGCATGTGTTGATTATTACTTGTGTGCTGGATTTAGGTTTTCTTAATGCGATTTTTTGTATGCTTGGAAATGGCTTTTGATATTTTTGTTGAAGTTATGTGTATACGTTTGAACTCGTTGTTTGCTCAGATTTGCGAGGATTTTGTTTTAGGTTAGGTTAGGTTTGTAGAGGAGTGTTTGATTTGGGTGATAGTGGATTTGAAGTTGCTGTTATTATGAACCGATGAATTTGAAAATTGAATTTGTTATATAGTATTGATATGCTAGTGTTTCTTTTTTTTTGGTTTTCACCACCAGTTTAATCTGGTTTGGGGGTCAGTTATGTCATCCAGCCCCCTCCCGAACGCAGTTGCGGGGGGTCGAACCGTGTATATGTTAGTGTTTCTTAATTGTGGAATATGAAACTGTGAATTATTAGTTCATCATTAGAATTTAATTTTAATTTTTAGTTGTTTTAGGTGGTGGTGTTAGGGTTGTATTGTTGCTGTTATTATTAGGTTTTAACTGTGAATCATTTTTAATTTTTAACCGTCAATAATAACTTACCGTTATTTTTTTATGTAGCTATTTTGTGGTGGTGTTAGGGTTGTATTGTTGGTGTTATTATTAAATGATTAAGTTTAATGTGTTATCTTGAGGATGTAGATTTTGATAAGCGTAGTTGTTTTGGTATGCCAGTGTATTGTTGCTGTTTCTTCGTAGATTGCTAGCTTTTTAATTATGTTTGAAGTGGGTTATTACTGATTTGTTATATTGTTATTTTTTGTGGTGTTAGGATTGTGTTTTTGGTTCCCTTGCTTTCTATGGCTGCTACAGCAACTGCCTCAGTGGGTCCCCGGTATGCGCCACCTGATCCTACACTTCCTAAACCATGGAAGGGTCTTGTGGATGGCAAGACTGGCTATCTTTACTTTTGGAATCCTGAGACTAATGTCACTCAGTATGAGAGGCCTTCGAGCTCAGCTGCCCCACCAAAGTCCTCTTCAGTCCCTAACTCTTCTGTCCAGGTTCAGCAATCATCTCAAGGACGTGGTCGTAGTCGTAGTCCTGATTTCAGTGATAGGTATGATAGGAATGGAAATGGTGGGTCAAATGAAGGTGGATCCCGTAACCATCAGGTTTGTGCTTGACTTTTGTGTTATATTTTTATGTATTGTTATATTACACCTGACATAGTGTAAGACACATGAAGGATTTTTAAACTAGTAACGCTATGAAGTATTCTACTAACTGGTGATGGTCTGTGTAGTTTCAATTTATTGATTATTTTAACCTAACAATTACGAAGAATGAGACAAACTTTGTCTCTATCGAACTAAAAAAATTAAAGAGATGAAGAATGAGAGTAACTTCGTCTCTATGTTTAAAAATCAGCTGTACATTTCCCTTAATTCTAGTTTGTCTGGTGGACTTATTTTTTTTGTTTTTTTTTTTTTTGTATTAGAGTTCCAAAGGTGGCAGTTTTAGCTCTAATGATAATGTTGCAAATGGAATACATGTTGCTGGGAATGTGAGTTCTATCAAAGCTCATGTGGCACCAGATACAGGACCTGCACTATCTCCAGATGCTTATAGACGTCGTCATGAGATCACTGTTACTGTGAGTACATATTATACATGATATATATATATATATATATATATATATATATATATATATATATATATATATATATATATATATATATTTGCATTGAGTACTATTGTTAGTAGGGACTTGAATAACATCAAAAGTATTTCATTACATGTTCTAAGAACATATTGAAGAATGTGTCAAGATTATTACCTTCTATCCCTGCATTTGTGCTGTGCTCCAATCACATGACTGACTTAGTTGAGTGTTTTTTGTAATTTTTCCAGGGAGATAATGTTCCTGCACCTGTTACATCATTTGCGTCCTCTGGCTTCCCATCTGAGATTCTCAGAGAGGTATCAGCTTCTATTATTTTTTTTGTCCTTTTCATCTATTTGTAGTAGTGGCAGTTAGGAGGTTACACAAGTTTCTGTAGGTATCTGATCCAAATGTTTCTTTTGCAAAACTGATTCCTGAAGCTCTAATCTCAAGTTTTGGGCTCATGATAATTTTTTGCCATCTTACTTTTTGGTCGTAGGTGCGATGTTTGCTCCTGGGGTGGAGCTAATGTCGTACGGTGTGGTGCCCTCTTTCGTGGGGCTAGCATTTAGTTTGGACTTTGGAGCGCCCTTTATGGTGGACCAATTTTTTGGAAGGGCTTTCCGAATCATCCAAGTTCGTGGCTGGGACTGCTGTTGGTCATGATTCAGTCTGCCACTTGGTCCGTACGGAAGAAGAGGCCTCCTTATGTGCTAGCTTGCATCAGCAAGCATTGGTGGCTTGCATATGGGGGATAACACTTCTTCCACGATTAAACCTCTAATCTATAAGTCCCAAAGAAAACCAATCTCCTGGATTTTCCTTTTTTAGGTACAAAATGCTGGGTTCTCAGCCCCAACTCCAATTCAGGCACAATCATGGCCCATTGCCCTTCAAAGTAAAGATATAGTTGCCATTGCTAAAACAGGTTCAGGAAAAACCTTGGGGTATTTGCTTCCAGCATTTATTCATCTCAAGCGTACTAATAATAACGCCAAAATGGGCCCCACTGTATTGGTACTTTCACCAACAAGGGAGTTGGCAACACAGATTCAAGATGAAGCAGTGAAGTTTAGTAAAACATCAAGAATTGCCTGCACCGTAAGTACTATTCTGTTTATTCTTTTGCATTGCTTTCATGCATTAATATGGACATCATGGTTAATTAATGTTGCACTCATAAGTTGGATATTTAAAAGAAAATATTGCTGGAAGCTTCATTCTTCATTGGATTTCATGTTTATAATTATTTTTTCACCAGTGCTTGTATGGAGGAGCACCAAAGGGTCCTCAATTGAGAGATATTGACCGTGGAGCAGATATTGTGGTAGCCACACCTGGTCGCCTGAATGATATTCTTGAGATGAGGAGAATCACTCTTCACCAGGTCTCTTACCTAGTGCTAGATGAGGCAGACCGGATGCTGGACATGGGTTTTGAACCTCAAATTAGGAAGATTGTGAATGAGGTGCCTGCTCGCCGGCAAACTCTCATGTTTACTGCAACATGGCCTAAGGAGGTTAGGAGAATTGCAGCTGATCTGCTGGTCAATCCTGTCCAAGTGAACATTGGCAATGTAGACGAGCTTGTTGCTAACAAGTCCATCACTCAGGTTTGATATTTACTACTGAATATTGATATATTTGGGTGGAATGCCACTTAAGCTTTTATGGTTGAATGCCCTCTTTGATAAATGCCATTTTTTCTTTAGTGCACTGATGTCGGGGGATTTTATTAACAGTAAGTTTAATTTGTGTTTTAATGTTACTATTAACAGCATATTGAAGTTTTGGCACATATGGAGAAACAGAGACGACTGGAAAGTATTTTGCGGTCACAGGATCAAGGATCAAAGATAATTATTTTTTGTTCTACCAAGAAAATGTGTGATCAACTTGCTCGTAATCTTACACGCCAGTTTGGAGCTGCTGCTATACATGGGGATAAATCCCAGGCTGATAGGGATCATGTGTTGAACCAGTTTCGAAGTGGAAGGACTCCTGTACTTGTAGCCACAGATGTTGCAGCTCGTGGTCTGGATGTGAAAGACATTAGGTTGTTAACCATTTCTGTTGTATAAAATCTTTTTTTTTTATTTATTTATTTATTCTTTTGATGTCAATATGTTAATGACGGAGTTAGTGTACGGTACACATCAAACTAGTTTTCTCATAATTCTGTTAAATTGATGGAACTTTTATCTTGGAATAGTGACCATAACATTTGAAATATGACCATAAATTTTGCAGAGTGGTTGTCAACTATGACTTCCCTACAGGAGTGGAGGATTATGTTCATAGGATTGGAAGGACTGGGAGGGCTGGAGCCACTGGTATAGCTTACACTTTCTTTGGGGACCAGGATGCTAAACATGCTTCAGATCTCATCAAAATCTTAGAGGGTGCAAACCAGAAAGTCCCTGCAGAACTTCGTGAGTTGTCATCCAGGGGTGGGGGTGGGTTTAGCAGATCCAAATATCGTTCTGGTGGTCGTGGTGATTCTGGATTCGGTGCAAAGAGTTATGACTCTGGGTATGGTGGAAGGGGTAATGATTCAAATTATGGAGGAAGGGGTGGATATGGGTCTTCTGCTGCTTTTGGAAGAGGTGGAGGCCGTGGATTTGACTACGACTCACAGAGGTTAGCTTAAATTTTTATTAGTTATATTTTGATTTCTTCAATGAAAGGTAATGTCACGTTTTTACATACCTGAGGATTTGAGTTTTTTATACATATTTTAAGTGATAATCACATGAATGTATTTGTCCTGTGGCATAGGAATGAAAGAGATCGAAGCCCTGACAGAGGATCTAGCTGGAGTGATCGCTTCAAAACTGTCAATCGCGAACGCAGCCGCAGTCCTGCCAAGGCTGCACCATCTCAAAACGCCCCGGTCAGCTTTCACCAAGCAATGATGCAACGTAGTGGAGGAGGTGGTGATCGCAACAAGAGCTTTAACCGGGAGCGAAGCCGCAGTCCTAGTCCTTATAGACAGGACAGGGCTCCAGCAGGCCGTGAACGATCCCCTTCATCCCCTGGTGGCGGTAGGTCTAACAACAGTCCAAAGAAAGGGTGGGGTGGGTCATCAGGTGATGGAAGAAACGGTGGTTCTCATTCATACAATGGAGAATTGGAGGAAGGGATGATTCCTGATGAAGAAGGAATGATTGGTCATGATGATTCTATATATCAAAGTGCAAATTAGAATTTTGGCTATTCCTACTTTGACCGTATATGTTAAGGTAATTTTGGTCCACTTTCAGTTGTTGAAGTGCATTGCTACATGGACACATGCAATATAGGATCTGGTAGTGGAATTAATGGCAAGTGTATATTTTGAGAGGCTGAGTAAAAGCCTGATAGGTGAAGAACCTAGTAACAAATATGTTAATGGTTTTATGATATTTTGGTAAAAGTTTAGTTTATATCCAGGTTCATTATTCTACTTAGCCAAACTAGAAATTATTTAAGCCACTAAGGAATGTTGCACCCATTGTTTATCGATTGAGCTGCAGCATAGTTTTTGGTTAAAAAGTGGTGAAAAAATGACGTTTTATTTATTTTGATTTACAACATACTAATGTTGTTTGTGTTTGTAATATGCATGAACTGGTGTTGGACATTTTTATTACAGAAATCCTTCATTATTTTGACTGGATGGAGAAACTTGAATGAATCCTCTCCATTTGTAGTATTATTTTCGCTTTTTTTTTGTCTATTAGTCTGGTGATTAAACTTACACACTTAAGTGTGAATTGGTGGCAACTCCCTGGTACAAGTCGCTGCTCTTGTAAATCAATATTTCTCAGTGACCAATTAAGCTTCACTGATGCGACAATACTTTTTTATTTCTATGATGACCTCAATTTTTTGGTATCGATAATTGTAGTGGGCAAAGTTTATGTTGTCTCACAGCTCATTAAGCAAAATATAATAAGATCTTGGTGATGATTTGTTGTTGTTTACCCAAATAAAATGAGTTTGATGACAAGTGTATAAATAAGCAAAGTTGGGTGAAATGGAATGCTTGAAGCTCATACTTGGCTTGGCAGAAAAGTGAGGATTCTTAAGCTGCTTAAATTGGTTAATTCTGAAGTCCAAAATTGACTATCGAAAATTTTGTTCACCTCATTTGTTTTGTGACAAGTGATAACTATAGATTTGTGCAGAACTAAGTGATAACTATAGCTATAGTTGATGCAGAAAAATGTTATATAACTATTGTTATTTTCTTATGTTAAATATAAGCACTTGTGATATTGTTTCAGAAATACATAAGAGAAACTATGCATATAGATAGTACACAAATTGTGTTTCTGGGATGTGTATTTTAAATGTTAACACTAGAGCTTATAGTAAAAAAAATGTTTACACTGAAATATTTATTACATTTTGCAGACAAATTATACAAATTAATGAGAAAATAAAATATGCACAGATCATATTTTTATGGTATAATGTAGAGAAATAATTAATTTCTCTATTTTTTTTGGGGGAGAGAAATAATTAATTTCTATTGGATGTTCTTGTAAAAAATATTTTACATTGATGCAGCATATTCATTAAACTCAAGAGTTTAATTGATATGCACCAACGGTGTAAAATAGTTTTACACCATTGTTCAATGAATAACCATATTTTTTCATGTCAAGAAAGTGGGGTGATGTGGCGGAAAACATGATTGGGATTAATTAACAGTATAAAATTATTTTACACCGTCGGTGCATATCAATTAAATCTTAAACTCAATTAATAAAAGATATTTGAAAATCTAAAAAGAGTCTTATATAAAAGAGATAAATAGTATATGCACAGATAGTATAAACTAATTTTACATTATCATGTAATATCAATCATGTATTTCGCTAAATCATCTCACTACACCCACTTCATTGTGTGACATGTTCATTGTGTGACATGTAGAAATACTTGTTCTCATTTGATGTTATCCATTGACCCCTTTATATGATGGAGTTTCTTTTTAATAAAATATATATGGAATGAATAACTATGTTAAAAAAAAAAATTAGATATATGTATAAAAATGTTAGACTAGTAAAATATATTTTTTCAACAATTAGATTTGTTTTTTAATTTCTGAATGTAACAATACAAAATCATAAGAGAAATTATAAACCCTATTATCATCACTTGAATTAGAACACAACTATGGAATCGTGAACAACACTGATCCTTCCATCTACCTCACAACACAAAGCGTTACAACAAAAACCCTTTGATTTATTGCTTCGGTTTCAAACTAAACCATAATACATATATACACGAATAACAAAAACTATAGTACATAGAAAAGAATGGCGGGAATAGCTATACTTGTAGATCTATGGAGGAAAAATCATAATTCTGCATCACATGCTTTTCAATCTTCTTCATCTTTTTCAGCTTCATCTGCTGTTGCTGCAGCTGCTTCTTTTGCTGCAGGCACTACTTTTGCTTCAAGGGCTTTCTTTGGGTATGTTTATATATTTTTTATCCTTTTTGTTTTTATGTCAAGATTGAATTTTTATATTGTTTTTGAGATGGGTTTTGGTTTTTTTTTAATGGGTGATGGAAAAAAAATGTTTTATAGTTCAGTTGATTTAGGGGGATTTGGATATGGATGTGGGTTACTATTCATTAAGATTTTGACTTTTCTGATGATGGGGTGTTGTAAACTATGAAGCACGGACACCGGAAAGGATAATAATTTGAGGAAATGACATAATTTAATGTAACTTACAATCACAAGTGTTTGACACTGGGACATGCCTAATCCCCGAGAAGTGTCTGTGCTTAATAGTAGGTTGTAAATTGTTAATGGGAGGTTGTAAATTGTTAATGGGCAATGTTATCATTCGCGGGTTGCGCAAAGGAGCTGTTTGTTGAAATTCTGCATAGTAATTAGTACTGTTATATAGCTGCTTTTGACGGTAGTTAGTAATGAGTAGTGTATAGGAGAACAGTAGCGATTTGTTCAAATTCCACTGCGCTATAACACGAGAACTGCTATAGTAGCTTTGTCTGCTTCTTTTATATTGATGTGGAGTGTCATTAGTTAGGAGGTCTTGGAGTGCAAAGTTAAAGTCACTATATCAGGTGTTAGTGGTTCTCATGGTGCTTTTAGTCAAAATTATGTCTGGAAGATATTCAGGTGCTGAATAGTGGTCATGAAACCAATTGTTTTGCCTCAGTTTCAATTCTAATCTGGTGGGCGTGTGGTGCTTTAGCTAGTATAGGTGTGGCCCTTTATGATATTTCGGCTACTTCTTTTATTGGTACATGGAGGGGCTAGCTTGAGTCATTTCTTTTTGGGGCCTCGTGTGTGCCTCCCTGCTAGCATCTTGTTGGGAGTAGGGTAGCTTTCAGTCTCAGAATTTATTGTGTAGCCTGTATCTATTTGAAGTATGCGATGTGCTTTGAGTTTTGTACTCTTGTTAATAAATTTTTAATTTTTTTTTAAAAAAACCTATTGATAATACTGCTGGTGGGATATGTGATTATCAGAGTATGGTTAGATTTTGAAATAGTTGAAAATACTAAGGTTTGAAGAATGATGTTATAATGTCTGTTTGCATTGCAAGCGGTATGAGAAGTTTATTTGTAGTACCTTACGATTGCATGTTAGATAGGGCGAGAAGGTATTGAATTGAAGTAGAAATTATAGCTTTGAGATATAGATTATGGTCATGGAGTAATAGGGTTTTGATTTCATGTTTGGATTCATGGTGAGTTAGGTAAAATCACGGTTGCATTGCTATTTTGTTGAAGCTCCAAGTCAGTCTTTAGAAACTGAGATTTCTGTGGTGGGAACGTGCAGTATCTTTGAAGTTACTAGTGGACGCACGTTGGAGGTCAATCAATGTGGTTCCAAATACACTCTAAAGTGTAGCTTTTGCCATACTTACTGTCAATCCAAACATACACTTGGTATTACTGAATAAGCTTTTGAAAGATTTAATATATCATGACTTAACAACTGGTACTTTTGGAGATGCTAGTTTTCTCACCTTGGTATTTTCAAACTTCGCTAACCTAGAGTTTCCCCCTTTGCTCGGTTTACATACTTACATGAATGAGTGTTGTGCTTCTAATACATGAATACTTACACGAATGACTGCTGTGCTTCTAATGCATGAATCTTACCAAGTTGCATTAAGATTTATTTTCAGATTGGATAAACAATTTTAATGGACAAGATTGTGTAACATGTGCATGATTTGCAAGGAAAAAACAGTTGAATAGACCATGATTCTTTGTGTATATAGGAGAAAACAGAGAATTGGGTTATTCTATTGGTGAATTTTTTGGTGAAGAAAATGATCTGAATATAGCATATGACATTCCTTTCACCAATTTTACTAAATTTTAACTTCTCTAGAGCTTTTAAATCTTCAAGGGGGTTAAGGTTAAATTATGTATTTCTGAAACATGAGAGGAATAAAAGATAGGGTTTTAAATTCGTTGCACTAAAGTCTAAATTATAATTTATTGTTGTATTTTGGAGATATACACCCCATTTTGGTTTAACTTCACATATACGTATACATTTATCAATCACTCCTCTTTATTTCAGGTCACCAGTTGCATATTCTGATGCCGGCGCAGCATTATCTGAAGATTTTATTTCTAATATACAAAGTGCTTCTCAAAGGATTTACAATTATGATGCTGAACAAATTAGCACAAAAACGTACAATGTCCAACCTAAACCTCTATTGTCTGCTTTCGAATGGAGGACACTTGCAATGACTTCTGTAAGGTCATTCTTAATGCATTATTTGCCTCTTTTGGAGCCGCGTGCTGATATGGAAGACTTTGACGACTTTCTGGAGGACGAACCTCCGGAACGCCATGTTGATCTCGTTGTTCCCTTCAATAAGTCAGTGAAGCAAATCGCACGCGAGGTGAGATTTTTTCTTATTATTGCTTTAACTTTTTGCACGGCTTATGTTTTGCATTATTCACAATTTATGAAATTGCTCTGTGTGACTTGTCGGTTTAATATCAGTAACAATAGTTTCAAGCTGCTACATGTAGCTTGTATCGTGCAAAACTTCTTTTCAAAGTATATAATCTTTGTAGCATGTATATAATTTAAGTATAACATGTAGCCTGTATCGTGCGTAGCTCTTTGCAATCATAGCTGTTTCCATTTCCTTGAAACTTATTTGACAGGATTGATTTCTTCTTCTCATGTCTTAGACAATGGTGTAGTAATAAAGTTAAGGTTGATAGTGGCCCAGAAACTTTTGAGAAGGCTTGAGGCTCAAAAGTAATGGCCTTCGAGACTCAATTTTTCTTTCGTGTTCTCCCGTTTCTTTTCTGGCACCACATGACCCATTTTCTCCTCTATTCCAACGTCTTTTGTCTAAATCTTCCCTTGTTACCAAGATGATCTTCACGACTATGTCTGTTCCTTGTCATAAGCCCATAACTTATGCTTCTTCCTCCACTTTCCTTCCTTCTTCTTTGCTTTATTTTTCATCTTTACATCATGTTTGCGTCTGCTTCTTGATTCTCCTTCTTGCTTCAAGATTCATAATTTTGGCTAGAACTGCTTGAACAAATCCTAAGAATTAATGTAATCATCTGTGGAAGTAAAGTAATCCCTCCATCTTTAATTATAAGACCATTTTCCACTTCTTCCTTGTCTCTTTATATAAGATCCTTTTCAAAATTCAACACGCATTAATGATTTTTTTACAAAATCTCCCTTATTTAAAGTATCATTGGAAAAGGTAAATTATGTCTCGCTCTCTTACGATATTAATAATTGTAGGGATAAATATGTAATAGTAACACAACTTTTTGACAAATTTATTACTACAACTACTTTTCTTAATATCTGTGAATTTTGTATGGAGGGTTTTATAAGAAGGGACGGAGGGAGTGATTTTGAATTACAATAGCATGTGTAGTGCTTCACTGTAATAGTTCAACCACATTTCTTCATTTATCTTCAATTAATCCCTATTCATAATATGGTTTTGACTGTATTTAAAACTTCGTGAGTTAAATGTGTCTTGGATGTTATGACAGACAAGTGTTGTGACCACCAGAAGGCTCTTAGAAAGAATTGCTGTCCATTATGTTTCACAGCGAATGGCATGCAAACTTCTTAAAGGTACGTTCTCCAAATCTGTTAACAATTTCATCTATATTTTAAAGATTAGATTCCCTTGCATTTGCATACACTTAAAGCAGGTTAATATTTACTATGTTAATATTTTATGGGCGCGGAACTTACGATCGATAGTGTGTGTGGTCTTGTCCATGTGTTAGTGTTTTACACCATTACGACACTGATACACGTGGTTACACTAAACCACTTTTATTTTCCTAAACTATCATCAGTGTCTGGTGTTTGTGTATGTATTTCATAGGTTTTGTGTGGTACTAGAGCTTATACAAGCACTTACTGTTTTCAAATTTTTTGAACAGATGTTCCTCGATCAGCTACTCGCAAGGCCTTAAGGAAATTGCCTGTTCACGTTTACTTCTTCTCTGTGAGCAGAACAACATTCAGAGGTCAAAGATTTGCACGAATCATCTATGCATTTTTTAGATTAATTAGCTAAGACTTTAACATCAACTATATTGTGCCAACTATTTATTCATTATGTACAGGACACATGCTAGGAGTTGCAGCATCATGGGTTGTCCAAGTAAGCATTGAATTCTATCGATTCTTTAAATCCATTTTCAAGTCCAATGATGAAGATAAGGAAGTTGATACACCCGAGCAAGTTCGACTTCTTGGACAGAAGATTGCCCTTACATCAATAAGGTGCAGTTCATCTTTAGTTTTTGCCTCTATAGGCGCAGGGATCGGTGCTACCCTTATTCGTCCGTCACTTGGCCAATGGATTGGTAAGATTATATAACAACACATGCCCAAAATTATTGCTCCAATCTTTGTGCTTGAATTGTGTTAGGTTGATTCTTATTCATTCCACTTACTGAAGCAAAACCTTGTTTTTTTCCTTCAGGATGTGCTGCTGGTGATTTGGCTGGTCCAATTATTGTAGCATTTTGCGCCGACAAAGCATTTCAAGTGACACTTTAGTGCCAGTTATTGTTCTGACTAATTATTCTTTACAAACCTCAAAATGAATGGTGTATCTTCAAAATTTTGCTGTTTTTATGTCATATGTTTAAGAGCTACTAATTAACATTTACTTTACCTCTTTTGAGCTGAAAAAATTGTAACATTCTTCTTATGATGGTGGTTACTTTGTTTACTGTTTCAATAAATACTCCTAATGATTTAGTGTCTAAGCTGTTATGTTGTGTTGATTTTCATAATTTCTTAGTAGTTTATTACATTGTTGTTTGGTCCTTCTAGTTCTTCCTTTTCTCCAAATAAGCAAAACTCATTGGTCATTTTTCAAGATTATGACTTACTCCCTCCGAAATGAAACACTTTGTTTAGATTCAAAAGCCAAGTCTGTTATGGTTCACCAGCTTTCGACAACTTGATTGTTGTTGACTCTATTTTCTTGCTTTCATGTGTATAATCCCAACTCCAACAAGTTCTGAAACTTATGTTATTAGTGATTTATTTCCATTAGTATTCCAACTTAAATTAACCAATATACTAAACTTGTGAACTGGGATTTTGATTGAGCTTTTGTTGGAGTGTCACTATAGCTAACATGATTGAAGTCCTAATATATGATTTGGTGCCAACTAAAATGTCTCCTAACTTTCCATGGAACACTATGCTTTTTCTTTGTAACATATTATCGAAAGATCATTACATTGAACTTTGAATACAGTTGAAATTAGACATCTAGTTTTTTTTCCATCCAACATATGAGTTCTAACTCGCACTTGACGCACAAAAAACATTACCAGAATTATTCAAATTTATGCTGATTCTCAAAGTTCCATCTAGTTATTTAATGAAGGTTTCTCAAAAAACATATATACTTTTAGTAAAACTAAAACATACCATACCACTGTTATTAGTTTATTTCATGTCAACCATATATTGAACCTCTAACCACATGCAATGCTTAAAAAACTAAGTTAACTGTCCGCTATATATTGTTAGTGCATAGTAATCAAACAAATCAAATATTACCAAACAAATTAATAACTAACCAATAACATCAAATACATAAAAAAAAAAAATTGAGACTTTGCATGGAGAATCATATAGAAACTCTATACAAGAAAAAACCAAACTTAAAATGACATTCCTTCATATCTTTTGATATCTTATAACTCTAGCAATATTCTAAGTAACTAGTTACCAACATTTGATCATGCAGTAACCTCAAAAAGGACACACTCCTAATATTGAGATCCAACCGAAAAAGATTCCCTGCAATTACAGCAGCACGATGTAACACGCAGTAATTAATATCTGCTATCATATCATGCATCGACGGATTTTAATTGAAAAGACACAGGTTTTAATTTAACCGCCCAATCTCAGATTGACATCCGAGATTGAAAACAGCATGTATTTTACTACAACAGCGTGAAAATGGATGGCTGAGTTGGTTATTTTTTTTCTGTAATATTTACTTTACCCTCTCACTTTTACTTTCTCCTTTGAAAGAGTTAATTATGCTGTATTTGTTTTTGGCATTGGCTTAATCCTCTTTGCTCTTGAATACAAGAAAACACCAACAAGTGCAAAAGCAGTTCCTGTAGCCAAAAAGAAATGAAGAACTTAGGTCGTGTTTGGTTACGAAAAAGCATTTTCGGTTTTCATTTTCTGAAGTTCATATTTATTTCAAACTTCTAACAAGATAGAAGACTTATGTAGTGAATAATTGTGACAGAGAGAACATATATAGAAGGATAGCTATTCGTGTTTTCATAAATAATGAAAAAATGTTTCGGCATTTGGCATTTTCAAAATATTATAAAAGAAAATGGTGAGGGAAGTATCGAATCTATAATCTATCATGTTTATTAGTTGAAGTGAAAATGAAAACAGACAATTTGGACGGTAAACGGGACCTTATGTTGTAGCAATTTTTGTGACTTCAATGACATCAAAGATTTGTATGCACTTGGGAACATGTGGACCATGAAATAGACTTACCAAGTGCATTAATAGGCGAGACAGGAGTTTGGAAGAAGATAACAGAAGAGACGATAACAACCACACGCTTCACGCAATTTCCTACCGAGTGTGTCACAGGTGACACCTTCTCCAATATTCCATATGAAACCTGCCACCAAATTCATTTAGCCACAATACCAATTATTGATGTCACAATGCTAAGGAAGAAGTTCTAGCATATTGTAGAGAATTACAGTCAAAAGCAGATGAAGTGCAACCTAAATTGTGATTGCGTTGCACCCTTAGACATCAAACACTTTGATGTCGCAGCCCAGATAGCGATTAAGGACCTTTTCTAAAAACTTCCAGCAAGTACTTAGGAAAATATATTTTTATTTTCAAGTTAACAGTCAAAATGGAATTTTGATATCTTGTGAGGCTATTAACTGTCAATTAGCGAGTTTCTGTCTTAAATTTTAAGGTTAAATATAATTTTGTAAGACATCGTCACAAATGTCCTAATATAAGTATCTTTTGTTTAAGAACAGCTTGCATTTTCCATGCAGATTATAATTAATATGAATATCTTCTAAATAGAAAAACACCTTATTCTTCACAAAATCAAAGCAAAACAATATTCGAAAAGTCTCACCTGCTGGTATGCATGGAAGCAGAATGCAGCCAAAACTGATCTTATGCATAGCTCTCTAACATTCAATCCTTGACTTGCCTATATCGGAAAGGAACATACTATATCTTAGCCACATTTTTCTCTTCCTCAGTTAACTTATATAAGGAAATATAGTTTAGTCCCTAAATATATTCTTTATCCCTATAAAATGTTAGTCTATTTAAGTTTAGTCCCTAAGCACTCATTTTTAGTAGTGACTTTTCAACACAGGGACAAAAATTGAGTTACATTTATGTAGGGACTAAACTTAGAAACATGTGATTTTATAGGGACTAACACTATTTATAATCGAATAAAAAAAACGTTAAGGTCATTTACATACAGCAGATTGCAGGTATGAAGGAGTAAACTTGACACCCTCCAAAAATATAGCAAACGGTAACAACAGGAAAAAGGAAACGATGGTTATAACTGAATAGAGATTGATATTGTCCAAAGCATCCTGTTAAAAACATGGTTAACACGATAAGTCGTATATTTAACAGAATATATTGTAAGAGTTCTAATAACTAATGTTGTTACCTCTTCATTAGCCATTACTTTTTTGCTCAAAACATTCCGTGATTGATTTGTAAGGTTAGATGCCATTGCAGTGCTGAATCCAATCCTGTTTCGACACAGAACATGTTATACCCTAGAATCAATCATCCCTTACACTTTATTTTAACTTTTATTATAGAAATAACTTATATATAAAACACTTATACGATAAGAGTTTATGCTATAAGCTCTTAATTAAGTTGTTTATCCAAACATGGTCTTATTCCTTATTGTCCGTAAAGTTACTCTTGATGAATTACCAATTGAAAGATACTTCAGTCATTGATGCTAGTGCCACTCCCCCAACAATAGGTAAAAGAGAAGAAAGCACCCATAAATTTGGCATCTGTTCATTTAAGGATTAAAATTGAAGGTCAGAAAACCAAAACAATTACATATCCGTCCTACATGTATCAAATGACACTATTTTTTAGGGTTAAATATGTTTCTAGTCCTGTAATTATCTTGGCTTTTAGCCCCTACGCACAATTTCCAGTTCCTACTAATTACAAAACTGCATTTTTTAGTCGAGTAAATCGTCACTTTGGTCCCTAAATATACAGGGCAGTGTCATTATAGTTCCTAAATGAATTGAAATTACAAAAACAACCCAACCAACTAACTAACTAACAAAATACATATTTAAGGACCAGCGTAACTAAAGAAATACGCATTCGGAATATGTTTTTGCAATTTCTATCATTCAATGACTATAACGCTTGATACATTCAAGGACCAAAATGGATGTTTTTCAATGGATATAGGGACTAAAAACAGAAAAATGGTAATTTTATCCGAACTAAAAGCATATTTAACCATTTTTTTTAAAAAAAAATTGAAGACTTCAATTCATTATTACCTCACCAAGGAGAAGGGATGAAAGAATAACAGTGAAGAAAGGTTCCATAGCTTTGATGGTGTGAGTGAAAGAAACAGAAACCTTGCCAAGACTAATGTTGGTCAACATGTTCCCTAATGTATGAGCTAGCGCCAGTGGAAGTATTGCTACAAGCTGTGAAACACAAACAAATCAATCTATCTGTAAGCAAACACAGTTTCAACATCATTGTAACCGCAGTTTCAACACATAGGCCTCATTCTCCTCTTGCAATATAAAGGTTCGCAATGTAACTGTGACCGCAATTTAAAATCATGAATTGGACTACTCAATCGGACAGTTACAATCGACTGATTTTGTAAAAAGCTGCATATATGAATTAAATCCGATTCAAATTACCTTTGACTTACTGATGTTTGGTCTTGGATGAAGATTCAAAGTCCAGATCACATTAATCACCAACGAAGCAAAGCCGAATTGAAATGCTGTAACTGTTGCTGGAAATGGATAGACTTTTAGAACCTAATAATGAACAACCAATGCATTGCAATTGAGAACAACAAAAAGTGGATAATAAATAACGAAAACGAAATGCAAAGACACTCAGAACATGGTTATCAAATTGAGTTTCAAATCGTGAATCATAAGACCTATTTCCGAATCATGGATTAAATCTTTACTATGAATCGTACTTCGTAAGATACATTACCGATTAAAATATGTCATTATAATGTAAAAATAAGTGACATATCAAAATTATAATCTGACATCATATACAAATCTTGAAATAATTCACAATTCAAATCATAAATCAAACAACAAAAGATACACTAAGTTTAGATAGTGTGTTAGGAACGCAAGAATTCGATTCCAAAGAAAGAACAATTTAATTAAGAAATAGGATAAAATGGGACTCTCCTCCGAGGGTTTCCCCTTCGCGATAGAGAATACCCTATTCAATGGTACTCTCTAACAGGTGTGTTCTCCTATTTATACACAAACTCTCTAACTAATCCAAACAACTAAATTATTATACTAACTATAACAACTCTTAACTACATTAACTAACTCTTAAGTATTAACTACTCTAATTAGCCATCATTCTATATCCTAACATAGTGATTCATTAGAATGAACCAAACCTTATCATCATAATGTATGATAATTGAAAATGAGATTCATGTCCAAAATATATACACAATTACACATTAGGGATTCAATCAATTTGGTATCGAATCGAGATACCACTAGCATATATCGTAAGATACTAATAACCATGACCAAAATTCTTTTCATGCACTAATGCAAAACCTACGTTTGAAATTTTCAAAATTTTACCATTAAAAAAAGTCCCTTTAACTTTAACCCTATCCCTTTTCACCCTATAACCTAAATCTCTATAGTACCGACACTTTTGTTACACTTCTGATGGAAGGTGTGTCTGGTGTCCAACAAGACAAATATAAGTACTTTCAATTCATTCATTTTTTACAAATTTTGTTTGTGTCGGTGTCGTGTCATGTGTCAGTGTTGTCTTTGGTGTCTGTTTTATAGCTAAAATTAAAGGATTAAAACAAAACCTGTTTGTTGTAAATGTTGAAGTAAATATTCAAGAGATACCAAGTTGCAAACATGAAACCAAGCTGCAAAGACTGAACCAACCCAGAAGATTGAGTTGGTTCATCACTTTGTGCCTCTGGAACAGAAGCAGCAAAGACTCTAAAAGATGAAATTTTTGGATTTGAAATGAGAAAAGGTGAAGACTTTCTAACAGTTTGGAACAAAGAAAAAGATGGGCATGAAAATCCATCAATGGTGAGTCTAAGTGGTGAAGAAGAAAAAGAATGATAATGAGAATTTTGAAAAGGGTGAAATCTTGGTTTTGAAGTAGAAGATGAAACAATGAGAGTTTGCATTTTGAGGTTTGAAGAGAGAAAACAAGAAGACAATGACATAGTTGTTGTTGTTTGCATGAAGTGAAAAACACAAAAATGTTGTTTTTTAATTTATTTGTAATTTTTATTTTTGATAGTACTAAGTTGTTTCCTAAATTCTGATTCTGATATTTGATACTCAAAATGATAATAAATTTTGGTTTTTTTTATAGTGATTCACAAATTTTAGAAGTAGGTTAATTTTGTTTTCAAATTTGGTTTAGAAATTGAGTATCTTCCTAATTTTGGGTTTTTGTGTGATCATTTTGCTAATTTAGTTTTATTCTAAAAAACTTAACCGTGAAAATTACACATACAAAGCAATAAGGAGTGGATAATTACAAGTAAATTTTTTGTCATACGTTAAATGTATATGTAGCTTTTTTTTTTTTTTTTTGTGATTAAAGAGGGCTAACGTCCAAAAAGAACAAGACCTACAAAGTTATATAAATATTTCTAGGCATGCAAGCCTCGAAAAAGTCATAAAAAAGGAGACTTGAGATTTCACTCGGAGGGGTCTCCATAACAAGAGTATTAAAAGAATCCAAAGATAAACTAAAATTAGCTAGCCAATCAGCACTTCTATTTCCTTCCCGCCAAGTGTGATTGAAATGCACCTGCCAGTTCAATTTTAAAAGCTCATGTATACGACGTATCAAGGTGGGCGGATTTCCACTGATTTTTACTTTCCCAGTGATCATGTCAATTAGAGTTTTTGAGTCGCTCTCCACTTGAAGATGGTGGAAATTTCCCCACATTTCAGCGCACAAAGCGTCACAAGTTCCAATTTTGTGAGAGTATCCTTTAAGCCATCTTCCATCTAAGTTCCGAAAGAGACCACCACAACCAGCTAGACCCAAAGAATCCTTGTATGCTCCATCACAGTTAAGTTTAACCCACCCCTCGTGAGGTCTTTTCCAGCCAATAAAAATAGTTTCACGTTGGCGAGGATTCAAAGGATGATGAGTGTAGCTGTCTATGTCTTTAGCCATCTTGAGAATAATATAAGTTGCATCTGTCGGACGCTTGAAATCCTCCTCAAAAATTGTTTTGTTCCTCCACATCCACATATGTCAACATACCACCAGAAAAATTGTACTCCACTTTTTACTCTGAGTGTCACCTAGTTGATGATTGATGTTTTTGAAGATCCACTCCCTGCAATTAAGAGGAGAAAAAAAATTAGTTATTTGATTTGAAGGGACAAGCCTTATCCATGTTTGTGTTGCTATGGGGCAATCTCGCAAAACATGAATAATAGTTTCAATGTCTCTATCGCATCCAGAGCAGGTGGGAGAAGCTCCAACACCCCATTTACTCCTACGATAATTAGTGAGCAGCCTCCCATGAGCCGCCATCCACATAAAGGTTTGAATTCTATGAGGGCATTTCCAACTCCACAAGGCCTTCCAATCTCCCTCGATGAGTTGAGCTCTATTATTTTGAGATTCATAGGCACTTTGAACTGTGAAGTTTCTAGTGTTGGTTCCTCCCCAACCAATATTGTCCTTTCCATCAGTATTCTTAGGTGCAGGAAGAGCTAGAACCTGAAAAGCAAAGGTAAGTGGTAAGTTAGAAGTAAGAAAATTATGATCCCAATCTCCCGAGGGGGTTACCACATCCCTCACAGAGATAGTCGTGTCGATATAAGTTTGATTAGTGATGGAGATAAGAGAACTCCCGCTCGGGGTCCATTTATCCAACCAAAAATTGATATTATTCCCATTGCCCAACTGACACACAATGTTCTGCTGAAATTGCACACAATGTATATGTAGCTTTTTATCATGATTTAAACGTGTTATCTTTTTAAATAGTTCAATTTTATCACAAAAATGTATTTATTGAATTTTTTTTATTTAGTTTTACATCATGATTAGGCAATTAGACCGCTATTTGGCTAAACCATTAGATTTGGTCTAGTGGTGACAAGTTTGGATAGCATGCATGATGTCTTAGGTTCGATTTTTATTGACAATATTTGTAATTTGTAAACCAAAAAAAATCGCTATTTGGCTGGTTTGTTGTTGGTACTTGGTTCACTTGAAAGGAAAAGAATAGTAAGTATTGCATGAACTTTTACTTGACAAAGTTAAAATACAAATTTGATGGTGGCTAATTAAAGACAAATTTGCTTAGGTTTCAGTTTTCAGTTGAGAGTTTTCTTCCTAATATTGCTCGATTTCTAGTCGGAGAATTTGTTTGCTAAATTTTAATTATTTCGCGATCGAACTCTTAATTATTGAGATCTCCTAAAAATCAGAGAGTTAATAATAAAAATTGTATCATTTTTTTTTTTATTACAAAAAGAGTTTTTAGGCGAATCTTATGCCTAATGGAGTTTTTAATATGTTATTTGGCATCTTAAAAATGAAATAAAATGATATAGTATTAGCATTATAATGAGTTCTCCTAATGGAAATAGATACATGTCAATTTACAAGCCAAAAAGAGCATGCTAACTTCTTTTTTTTAATCAAAAATATAAATTTAATGGAAAAAATAAATTCTCACAAACAAACTAACTTGTTAAAAAAAAGAGAAACAAAACACATGAAAGACACTAATAACTTGATAATATAAGTGCACGTGGTTCTCAATTGATACTAGAAGAAATTTTGGGCCGTGGTCACAATGATTTGGTCACTTAATTTAGTCACACATACATGTTTGGTAAAGGATAGAAAGAAAAAATAATTAAATAATATATATTTTTAAAATAATTAATTAATATGTATTTTTACGTGAAGATGACCAAATAGAGACCAAATATTTATAATCATTTAAGTATTTTTCATTAATCTAATAGTAAAAACAAGTTTGTATATTAAAAAGATTTACCTCCTTAGACAAAGTCATAATTAATATATATATATATATATATATATATATATATATATATATATATACACATCAAAAATTTGAATTAAATGGTAGTATTATAAAATTGACCACGTTGCCCTCGTTCTGTCTGAACTTAGAAACATGCTTTAATTTTGAGGTTGATATATATTGTCTTGCCACCATGGGACCACGACAAATAAACTTGGCTAGCTTTCATTTAAATTTGTTGTAGCTATATATTTGTGGTTTGTATGTATTTATCCAATAATGTTGTAGAGGTGTTTGGTTCAAAATCATTTTGGAAAATGTCGTTATATGATTTGTATGAGTTTAATGTTGACCTACTAATAGAAGGAGAGGTGAATATTTCCTGGCTTCGTTTTGATTTGGTAGGTAAGAAGGTTCATGCAGTCTCATTGTGACATACTCCCTCCGTTCCATATTATAAGGGAAAAAAAAACACACTTATTAAGAAAACCAAAACTTGAGAATTTGAAATATGGTTTTGTGAGTAGGGGTGCTCGCGGTTCGGTTTGGATCGGTTTTGAGGCAAAAATCCATCCGATCCAAAGTTAAAATTAGTTGCGGTTTGGTTCGATTTTGGATGGCTAATTAAAAAAAATCCGATCCAATCCGATCCAATTTTATGCGGTTTAATTTGGATCGATTTTTTGATATCTAAATTACAAATTAAATAATAATATTATTAAGGCACGATAAAATAATATATTTATGTAAAATATAACATTATAATACGTTAAAAATTAATATTTTGCAATGAAAATATTCAATTATATGTGAAACCTATGAAATAGTAAAAAGAAATAGATTAATTTGAACTCATAAGCATTATCGAGAAAATTAAAAATCAATAATTAATATGTTAATGCAACATATCATACTAATAAAAAGTTAAAAAAATATGTATGCGGTTTAGTTCGGTTTGAATCGGTTTTGAAAAATCAATCCAAAATCCGATCCGATCCAGCGGTTTTCACAAAAAGGACATCCAAACACATCCAAAAATATTCGGTTTTTTGCGGTTTTCGGTTTTTTTGGATCGGTTTGCGGTTTTTATTTGGATTGGTTTGGATTTGAGCACCCCTATTTGTGAGGTTTTCTTGAAATAAGTTGCATGAGAAGATGTAAAAACAAATTTGATTGGTTGTTGTTTATTGAGAAAAGGAGAGAGAGAAAAAATTAAATGCAATTTGCATTTAATTTTATAAGAATAAGTAAAAAACATTCTTGAAAGTTGTTTTTTCCTTATAATCTGGGACAAAAAAAAGGGTCATTTTCCCCTTATAATATGGGACGGAGGGAGTAGTAGTTAATTTCGTCCATTTAGTTAATGCAAAATGTATTTTAGAGTTCTTTAAATTTTACGTTTGTAATTGTAACAATTAAGCATTTAAGGTTTATAAGTAACATATAAGTCTTTTAAATTTTTAATTCATTGCATTATTATCCTTCAAGTCATCTTCAATTACAAAAATTAGTTGCATCATTATACTTCCGGTTAATTCCCTATGACAATATGTGTATTTTTCATCATTTTTGGTTAAGAAGGTTCATTCAGTCTGAATGTGATATAATAGTTAATTTCGGCCATTTATTTAAGGCCAGATGCATATAAGAGTTTTAAAGTTTTACATTTATAATTATAACAAGGTGAAGAACGTTAACTAGAAGGATAACAGTACAACAAGTTAAAAACACAAAGGATAATATGTGTATTTTTCATCATTTTTGGTTAAGAAGGTTCATTCAGTCTGAATGTGATATAGTAGTTAATTTCGGCCATTTATTTAAGGCCAGATGCATATAAGAGTTTTAAAGTTTTACATTTATAATTATAACAAGGTGAAGAACGTTAACTAGAAGGATAACAGTACAACAAGTTAAAAACACAAAGGATAATATGTGTATTTTTCATCATTTTTGGTTAAGAAGGTTCATTCAGTCTGAATGTGATATAGTAGTTAATTTCGGCCATTTATTTAAGGCCAGATGCATATAAGAGTTTTAAAGTTTTACATTTATAATTATAACAAGGTGAAGAACATTAACTAGAAGGATAACAGTACAACAAGTTAAAAACACAAAGGACCTATTTGTTACCTAAAAAACTTAAAAGGATTTAAGTGTTACTTACAAAACTTAAAAAACCTTGACGGTTATAAACACAAAACTTAAAAGACCACTAAATGTATTTAACTTTTATTTAATATTGAATGGTCCAAATCACACGACCAGTTTCATATGATAAAACTATGGCAATCATTGATCTAAATAGACAATTCCATCTTCCTTATAGGAGTAATGAAGGAATCAATAATGGAAAATGAACTTCATTTAACTTGATATTTATTGTTTACAGAAAAAAGGGGTAGAATAATTAAGAATAATTTGGTAAAAAAATAACTCACTAATATTAAAGAGAATCCAATATAAAGAGGAGAACGATATTTCTTCAAGCGTTTCCGAGTTAGAAATGGTTCCTTACACCATTCTAATACTTCCAATTTGAAAAAACAGATGGAGCTATCTAAAGTTTCTGATTTAAATCTCTGCAGACGCTGCACCATGCAACAGCTATAAAGGTCCACATCAATTATATAAATATCATCAGATCAAAATCGACAATAGGTTCATGCGCAAAGCTTGAAAGCCATTATAAATCTACACAATCATATTCCCTCATCTGCAATTCGTTCACGTAAAAGTAACTGTTTAGCTATTACAGTTGTGTTTCTGTCAACAACAAAAACCTGTACTACAGTAGTGTTAGCCTATGTTTGGATAAACTTCTGCACAGGGTCCCAAAATTTGTTGGCTTCGATGCGTCCTACCGCAAAAACATACAGCACTAAGAATTGGGAAGGCGGTAGTAGGACAAAGTCCCAAATAAAGATTTTACAATTTATCAATATAGGCCCATATGTTCAATGTTTTCCTAACATTCTAGGGCCTAGGATTTCAACCTATGTCAATGCAAGCTTAGTTAGACCGTTGCAGGCTCTCGGAGCTTGCTATCAAGATTAAAAGCTACAGCATCTATAAATTCCTCAGTGTTCAAGTAAAATTCCCTCGATACCCTGCACACAATCCAATGTCAAAACAATTAGATATACAATTTACCTAGAAATGTTTTAACTGCAAGATTTACAGAAGCAAACCCTCTTCCCAAGCCTAATAATAGGCTAAACATGTTTAAGGACATGCATTCCACAAACCAGTTTAACTTACAGTATTAACACATCATATAGAATTCATGTGTTAATATGAAGGAAAATAATACTGGAATCAAATATTAAGTAAAAAGGTTTTGGTAAGAGTAACATAAATGATGTTTAATTAGAATTTCTGGACAAAAATGGATGGAAGATTGTAATTACTATCTTTGTTTCAGGATCCAAAGATTTCTTGAATTACTAAAATCTTGCAACAAACAATTGCTTTGAAGTAGGACACAAGAATTAGGAAGTCAAATTAAAATTTGAAATACAAAGTTCAGAAGATGTTTGCAATACCAAAATATTTCAAACGAGTAAACATGACGGGGAAGAAGATTCACTTACTTAGGTCCGTGAATCAAAAGGGCAAGATCTTTGGTCATCTTTCCTGACTCCACTGTCTCAACACATGCAGCCTCCAACTTATTAGCAAAATCCAATAATTTTTCATTTTTATCCAGCTTGGCTCTGGTACATAATAACAAACTCATGTCAATAACAGATTCAGAAAAAGGAAGGTAGAAAAGTTTTTAAGATAAAATGTGCATGTATAAAAGATTAGTTCTTAATCTATGGACATCAAAAGATGGTACCCACTTTCATGAATATTCACACACACTATATATACTAGTATATTAAATTTCATTTCATCCAATTACATTCATCTACATTAACCTTGACAAAGTTTGGAAGCAAAATTGTTTGTAATTGACAAAGGAAAAGTTCAAAAGGACATCCAAATGCACAATAATTTGCAATTTGGAATATGCAACAAAGTACCTATGTGCCAGTCCTCGTGTCCATGCAAATATGGAAGCAATACTGTTTGTACTGGTTTCTTGGCCTTTTTGATGAAACCGAAAATGCCGAGTTACAGTTCCATGAGCTGCCTCAGCTTCTAGTGTCTTGCCATCAGAAGATAACTGCAGGTTTTTGTTGCATTGCATGTGTTACGTATTACATCTAATAACAAAAAATAGAGATGACAACAATGTTGATGAAAAAGTACTGTAGTAATAAGAATAATAATCTATTACATACCAGCACAGAGGTCATGAGACCCAATGAGCCGAATCCTGCACATATTCAGAATTTTTCGTTACACAAATTTCAAATGCTTTCTTTTGCATTTCGCAAATACATTCAACTAACGAAAATGAAATTAACAACCACACCAGAACAGACACATTCACGAGCTAATCAACTACATGAGTTCACAATACAAAACATAAAAACTTCATGATTTAAGTAACAACTAATAAGAAACAAGGCCAAATGTTCCCCTTGCCATGCTACTTTCTGCTACACATCATATTGTTGTTCATTTCACATTGAAGAGAAAGCAATACCATTCTTTATGATTAAACGTAATGCAAAAGGAAGTAGTGTCACTTGTTTGTAAAATATGGCACTTAAAGCTATAAGACTTCGTACACGTCCTCTTATTCCTTCTTTCAGACCATGTAGAAAGTAACCAAAAAATTGCTCATCAGATATACGAGGTACCTGAGAAAGCAAACACTCGAAGTCTTCAATAAATTCTTCAACGTTACCCTCTTGTTGAAGAGATGAAAGTTGTTCAAAAACGTTCCCATTACTCACTCCTCCGTAGCGTTCAAGTAACGCTTGCTTCAGCCCCTCCCAAGTCAGTGCTTCATCTTCTTCAATGAGAGCCTTGAAAAAGTGAATGGTTGCCCCTTCCATACAGAGTTGGGCCAAGTCGACCTTGATTTCCGGACGAGTGTTTTGGACACGAAAGTACACTTCAGCTCTTGCTATCCACCCGGCTGGGTCTTCTCCGGAGAACATAGGCAGTTCCACCTTCTTCACTGACAAGCGAAATTCGTCCAACGCATCCCCTTGTAACCGTGAAGTTTCAGACGGCTTCGATTTTACCTTAGGGGTGCCGTCATCGACGCTGGCATCGAAAAACTTCTCATTCTCCGCTGGTGTGATTTTCTGCGACAAGCGGGTTATCACAGTGAACAACTTGTCGAAATTTTCGCTTTGTTTCATCTGAATGTCGATCAATGCGACCTCCGTAGTTGCATGATTGCGCTCGAGGGCATGCAACCTTGCTTCCATGGTGAGCTCGAGGTTCTCTAACCTAGCTTCCATGGCGGGCGGTGTGGTGTTCTTCTTAGGGGGCATTCGAATTTGTGAAAAACGGCGGTGATCCGGCAGGTCGGACCAATTTGATAGGAAACCCCGAAATCAAACAAAGAAATAATAATAACAATAAGATATAATAGATAAATAATAACATTTATTGATAATAGTAGTAGAGACTTTCTCTAACTACTCCCAGAGCAAAGCTCCGACACACTCAGAGAGGAATCCTACTCTGGCCCTTACACAAAAGTTATTCTCATTCCATGACTCTAAACCCTAAAACTTATTCTTAAATACTAAAGAAACATTACTGAAGAATATCATTACTAAAAGATATTATTTATTAATAATAAATATAATTATTTCTAAGGAGATATTATTGAATAATATCTTTACCAAGATATTATTCAAGAATATGTTTATTATATAGTACTAATTACTAATATAATATTTATTACTAATACACCCTATAATTGCTTAAACACCTCCTATGAGGTCCTAACAATAATGCAAAAGGAAGTAGTGTCACTTGTTTGTAAAACTTGGCACTTAAAACACTTGGGTAATTGCTTATTTTTCTAACAATTTTTTTTCTTACAGACATTTCTCATGTATTTTTACAAATTGATAAACAAACCCGTAATAACAAAAACAAATCATACTAATGCCTTTGTCAAGGTTAAATTATTTGATAATCAGATGTCAATAACGTAGATCCAAACAAAGCCAATTACGATGTTATGGTCTCTATATACAGTTTTATTTTTATTGTCGTCAATAATAAACAGAGCTCCCTCAGCTGGTATGATCTCAATAACCAATTTCAATTATCCTAATTTACACAAAAGCTGAGCCAAATCGCTTGGACCATGATATAATATATTTCTCTGTAGTTGAATTCTTTTTACCATTTTCTATGGTTTGGGTCCAAGAATTGATATAATCAGAAACATTGGGCAGGGTTACTGCTGACTGACATCAAACATACAATCTGTTAGGGTATAGAATAAAGGGAAATTGGAGTAGTTATGAGTTGTTGAGAAGTTAGTTAGTTAGTTGGATTAGTTAGAGCGTGTGTGTATAAATAGGAGAACACAAAGGTTAGAGAATATCTTTTGAAAATTGTAATTGTGAATAGAGTATTCTCTATTGTGAAGGGGAAACCCTTGAGGAAAGATTCTCTCCTATTATCTTTTCTCTTTTACTCTTTCTCAATCTTTCAATAAAATCATCCCTCTGTTTATTCAAATCTGCCCAGTTTTGGGAATTCTTTCATATATCAAGAAAAAGGTCCTAACAGAATCATCCTGCTTCAATAAAATGGGGTCTCTATATTACCTTGAGCAAGTAAATCACTTTGAACATCGCCATCATAATTCTTGCAAGCCCAAACATATCCACCCTCGCTCTTGAGTGCATATGCCACCATGTCATCAATTAGCCGATGCTCGTACCTAAAGTCAATCAAGTGTCAACCATCAATGTGTATATGTAATGCACCAAAAGATTCAAAAAGTTTTGGCTCATAAACCTAAAAACAGACCATATTGAGTGTTCTTCAAACTTTTGCTGCCACCTTTCTTCATAAACCTCCTGAAATATGTCTTTAAATCTGCAACAATCTCAAACTGTAAATCATCTCCAATAGCAAAAAATAAAAAGAAGATTAGCATATGAAGGCGAAATTGAAAATATTAACTAGCACAAAGATATAGCAATAATCACCTGCCATCATATTTCTTGAGAATTGTGTTTTTGGTGCTCAAGTAAAGTGGCCACTTCTTTGTAAATGCCAGTGACATGGATGATTCAGCAAATGCTCGAATAGACTGGCATATTAGGAAAACAAGTGTTTTAACCCAATAAAAAAGCAACAAAAGCAAGTTTTTGAACATTAAGTTAGCATAGACATTGAAAATATACAATGAAATAACCTCGTCAACATTATACATAGCAAGAGCTACACCAGGGCCTTTGAAATTATGAACATCAAGCTCTACTGGAGTGTCACCATCTTCTGGAACTGAATTAGAGATAGACAAAGTTTGTAAACTACATATGTGATGTTTAAAATGATAATTTGACAAAGAAAAGTTTCAACTCCATCAGAAACGCATACCAAATACCAGCTTAAGCTTCCCCGGTCCGTTGATTATTGCATCAGTGGCACGATACTGATCACCAAAAGCATGCCTACCAATACAAATGGGTTTTTTCCATCCTGTAAACTGAAAAATAAGTTCCAAATGGTGCTCTGAAGTATTTCAACTTCATTAAGAATCAAACTACAGTTAAGACATTACCAGGAATAATTCTTGGTATATTGCGGCATATTATGGGCTCACGAAATACAGTACCTAAAAGGAAAGAAAAAATATTATAAGCAAAAATTTTAAGTTGTCACTCGATTTTTTTTCAGATATACCCTATCACAGGATCAGTAATAGACAAAACTACGCACAGCAGTGTCTCTAACCTCTATGCAGACTAATATCTCTTCCAATATATATAGGAAAATGCTAACTACTGCCCCCAGGGCACTAGTTAAGTAAACCCAATATAGTAAAACTACATTGGAACTTGTGTAGTCAATGTTTGTAAAATATGAAAAGTGTTGTTTTCAATGCAAAAATTACCTTTTTTTTTTGTAAAATATGACCCACACACACATGAATGCACCCAAAATAAAACATGTGGGGGAACTAACATTGGCACGCAGTAGAGAAAATGGCTAAAACAACACTAACATTGATGCCTGCATTCAATAATATGTGCATATTACATACCATTTAAAATATTCCTTATTGTGCCATTGGGGCTTCTCCACATAGACTTCAATCCAAATTCTTTGACTCGGGTCTCATCTGAAAATTCAGAACAGAGTTCAGATAATATTATTTTGTAAAAATATTATAAACAAAACAAGATCATGAACTAAGGTCCACTTGCTATGACTATGTAGGATGTTTTATAAGATGACTAAATTTGTGAGCATAATGCAAGGTCAAAGACTCGTGATACAGAACATTACATCTATTTAAAGCCCAGTACTACTTACCAGGAGTTATAGTTGCACATTTCACAGCAACATTGTACCTGAAGCAAATAGAAGTTTCAATTAATAATGGGAAAATTATGCAAATTTGTTTATAAAAACAGAAAGAGGGAATGGAGGCAGGGGGGAGGGGGCAGGATAAGAAACCTCCGAAGTAAAAGAGAAAAAATATGTATACATGAAAACACGTTAAAATTACAGTTAGGTTGCACAGCCCCAATACAAGCATGTAACTAATGGCAAACCCTTGAAACATACATTGGCAGAGCATCACGGGTAGGTAGAGAGGACAAAAACATAATCTATTTCTATACAAAAGTGACTTACGAGCTGGGAAAAGACATGAAATATGCAAATTCTCCACTATAACTAAATGTACCGGCAGATTACACGAAACAAACACCGCCACAATTTTTTAAGTTCCTCACCTCTTTTCATAAATGGTAAAACAAAATCATTCAACCTAACCAGCAAAACGCGGCTAAAGTAGGAGGACAAGCACAAAGCTTATCAAGGACCCTAAACAAATCATCCAAAAAGATATACAACATCAATCACCCTATAATGGAAAATCCAATAAGCTTGTCAACCCCCAGCAAAACAGTTACTTTATGTCTCAAACAACTTTAGTGAAGCTAAATAAGTAGCATTACTTGGCTATCAATTCTCGCCATATCCAGAAACTCTATTTACTTGCAGCATTATTTATACTTTCCTAATTAACAGATCTAGCTACACCTTCCAATCAAACATTCTATTTCTCAGCAACAACACGAATCACTAATAGTTAAATAAAAATAACTAAAACGCCAATGTGTTATTTTATGCATGCTTTGATGTTTCCTTTAATTGAAAAAATATTCACTCACTTGAGAGTAGCTTCGGCACTTTCAACAGTCACTCTGTCTTCAGTAGCATCACGATTTTCAATCCCCAAGTCAAAATACTTTATGTTCAAATCCAAGTAAGGAAATATAAGCTACACTCACATAACAAACAAACAAACAAAAAAAAAACAGTTAACGTCATAAGCAAATTGCAAACAGTCTATGGGCTTATTAAAGCTTATCTACTAGTATAAGCACATGTAAGACTATTTGGAAGAACTTACTAAAACAACTTATGCCATGTTCATAAGCTGTTTTCAGCTCATTTTCATAAGTCCTCCAAGATAGCTTATACAAATACAATTTAACTTTATTTTATCTTTTGTTACAGAAATAGCTTGTACATGAGGAGTGCAACTCACTTTTCAACACTCACTCTCTAATTGGATGAAACTCATGTGGGTCTCACCACTTTATGTGGGACCTATTTCCAAAGTGAGAGACTCGTGATGATCTCAACCAATTAGAAAGTGAGTATTAGAGAGTGTTGAAAAGAGAATGTTCCTAACACTCCTCACTTACGTTTACTATAAGCTACAAATTAATTTGTTTATCCAAACAAAGCCTATGTAATAGCACCAACATTTCGGATT
Source organism: Trifolium subterraneum (assembly GCA_951799995.1). Lineage (NCBI taxonomy): Eukaryota > Viridiplantae > Streptophyta > Magnoliopsida > Fabales > Fabaceae > Trifolium > Trifolium subterraneum. The sequence continues at coordinate 789,543 of OX637465.1, read as the reverse complement.
AAAAAGGCATATCCAGTGTTCGACACAGGCGCGACACTGACATATCTAATTACATTCATCACTTTCATTTTCTCAAATCTCTCAAATTAGTACGGTATCTAAATGTCTACGTGTCAGTGTCATGTCTGGTGTATGTCTGAGTTGTTCATAATCATAATCATAATCATATCAAATAGGAAATAATTGAATAAAATTAATAAATAAACAATGAGATAAGCAGCTAAGAATGCATGCATGAATTCATACTTTATCCTTGATCATCTTCCATATAATCCTGGTCATTTCATCACCTAACAAATAAAACAACAATAATAAATAAATAAATAAATAAAAATCAACAAAAAATAACCGGTGAAGTAGTGAATTGCGATGAGAGGGAAATGAATAATACCGTCCATTTCGACGATGGGATTGATGACATGAATAGGAGAAGAAGCGAAGCATCGAAGAGAGATGCGATTGATGTTGGAGTTGGAGAATGAAAGAGAGTGAGGAGGAAGGAATAGTGATGATGATGGAGTTGAACGGAAGAGGAAGTTAGGGTTTGTGAGAGTAGAAGAAGATAACATGGTGGTTGTGCTTAATCGGAACAGTGATGATGAAGATGCTCTCAGCATAACTTTCTTCTTTATTTTTCTCTTTGGTTAAGTTTTTTGAACTTGTTGCAGCTTAGGTTATACCACCGTCTTCGTGTCACGGTCCAATTTGACGAAAATTTGATTTGGTTTAAACACCATTTTTATGTAAACAAAGTCTGAACTTCTTATATTTTTAAGCACCGGTTCTTACTGATATACATTTGAGTTCTTAATAGACGTCAATTCTTAAATAAACACTAGTTCTTATATGATTTTTGTGGGATCCATCTAAAATGATGTAGAGTTACTAGTGAGATATGTTGGGTTGGAGAAATCGATTGCTTATTATTAAAAAATAATAAATGAATGATGTGTGGTTTTGGAAACATAAATATGCAAAAATGTGAGAAAACATAAATGCAAAAGTGTGACATTAAATGAATTTATACACCGTTTAAAAAAAATGAGTTTATACACCATCAACAGGTTTCTTAAAATGCAACATTGATGCAGTCATTTTTGAATCAAGCAAGCAAGTTAGTATGGGAGCTTGCATTAGAGATGAACAAGGACACTTTGTAGCAGCAAAATCAATGCATATTGATGCTGTGATGTTACCAGCCGAGGGAGAAGCATGGGGACTCCAACGAGGAATTCTTTGGATGGAGATGCTAGGTTATCACAAAGTGATCTTTGAGTTAGATTGCAAAATGGTGGTTGATGATACAACAAACCAAATGCTTCCGAGTATGGTCTTCTTATTGATGAATGTAAAACCTTACTCTCAAATTATAGCGATTATATAGTTGCTTTTACTAGGCGTCAAGCAAACGGTAGCGCTCATGCTCTTGCACGAGTAGCTTTAACTCTTGCGTTACTTTTGATGTTATTCCGAGTTGTATTTAAATTGTTATCATGAATGAAATGTCTTGAGTTTGTTTGCGTAAAAAAAAAATGGAGAGGATACTCACTCTATTTAAAAGTCTATCAAAACTTTGCATAAAGGAAAAAAGGAAAAACTATCAAAATTATAGTAACGGAGAGAAAGAAAATTGAAAGAATAAATAACAAGGGTGTGTAGAATAACATTTTCTTCCGATTCAACAAACTGGTGTGTAGAAATTAGAGTATACAACTTTAAAAATTTGATGGAGATGACGACTAATTGTCTCGACCGAATGATATGCATAAAAAACAATTATAAATGACATACTTAAACTAATAAATATTTGTATATTTGTGATTAAAATTGTGCTCAGGCTTAATATTATTCCTGGCTTTAAACATGTCTATTTTGCGGCCAACAATTTTGCAGGTGTTTTTTTGGCTAAGTTTGAGTTTAATGAGTCTCACAACTTTAAAATTTCTTCTTGGTTCGTAACTTTGTTGTGTTAGGTTAGTTGATAAGAACTTTGTCACCTATTATGGAGGTTTCTAGTTTTATCTGTTCTCTTTTTTTTTTTTGTCTTGTTGGGAGTAACTTATTTTTTTTCACTAGTAAAAAATCAATACTATGAATTTTTAACATACATATATAAAAATCAAAAGATTAAGCTTGAGTAGTTAATAAACTCTGTTAAAGACAAATCATTGAAAAAAAATTGAAGAAAAAAATCTTAATAAAACTTTATTTATTCGCTAAATTTTTTATTAACTAAATTTTAGATTTCCACATCTTCACCTATGAACCCAAAAGATTAGAAAAATAAAGAAAAGAAAAGACTAACACAAAAATAAGTAAATTTTAAACTTAAATTATAATGAAGCTTTTTCATTTTTCTATTCGAGAGTTTTAGTCTAAGTGGTAGATAGAATAAGATTCGGTTTGTCCCATAAGTCTAGCTCAACCGGTAAAAATTCCGAAATTATTAGGTTGGACGTCGTGACCCGGGTTAAAACCCGGTATCTTACAATTATATGTGAGTTTAATTTCAGTGGATTACCACTTCATCTAAGACAAAAAAAAAGAATAAGAGCCGGTTTATGCAAATAAATAATTTTTTATATATTATCTATAAGCTTGTTTATTACTCCCTCCGTCCCAAAATATAAAAATCATCTTTAATTCTTTATTAGTAAAAATTATAAAAACATGATATTTTGAAAATTCTCATCAAAACAAATAAAATAAGACCACATATATTAATATTTATATTTATATAATATTAAAAAAATATGGTTAAAGAAAAATAAATAAATGAATAATGTCATTTAGTCAAGTAACTTTTATAAAATGAGACGGAGGGAGTAGTTTATAAAAAAATTAGCATATAAAGATACAATTTTTTTACAAATAAAAGCAAGCCTAAGTCCACAAATTCTAACTCAAATGGTAGAAATACCGAAATTACTAGTGTCGGATGCCATGACCGGGGTTCAATCCCTAGTCACTCGAATTTGTGTGTGTGAATTTTCAATGGTTTTGTCATTTCGTCTACCAACCAAAAGAAGCCTAAACACTTGAGTTAGTTGGTGATAAAAGTTTAATTTAATTTTATAACTTGAAAATGTCAACTTCAAATCTCATTGTAAATTTTTATTTTTTTACTCAAATCTCGGGTGCGCCGATCCTTTCGGCAACTCATCTGGCTCATCTGCGCTTGGGTTATGTGGACGGAAAGAAATTATCGATTATTCAGGGGCTCAACAAATAGTACTCATCAGTTGTTTGACAAGATCAAGCTTCTCTCTTTTAGGTGGTTGAATGCGACGAATGATACTTTAGTCTCAAACCCCCATGCTTTGTTTGGGCCTTGCTTGATTTGTTTATGATATTCTTACTGTGACACTTTGTAAATCTTGGTAGTCTCCCTCGGTACATCTTGTACTAAGGAGACGATGTTACTTAATATATATATTTCATTTTGGCTTGTTAAAAAAAAAAATTGATTAGTATAGTATTGTCAATTTAATTAATAAATTTTTTTATACCTTCCCTAATTTCTGTTTTTTAAAACCCCCTATATTTTTCTGGTAAAAAACACAGAAGAAAAGATAAACCCTGTATTAAATTAAATTATTAAAAATAAGAAATGAAAAAAAAGCTAAACCCTAAACCCTGGTGAAGAATCATAACACGCTATTCAGTTGCAGAAAGGTTTTTCCGCTGAGCCATTTTCCATTTTCCGGCGAGCGTTAAATCCTTCCGATGTCCATTGCATTACGGCGGCTGAGAAGTGCAAAGTCACTTCTCACCACTTTACACCGTCACACCACCTTCCGCCGCACCATTTCCTCCGCCAACGGTGCTCCGGCAACAAAATTTCTAGAAACTTTCAATGAAGAATTCGAAATCGGTAACCGTATCATCAATCTCGAAACCGGTAAAATCGCTCGATTGACTAATGGCTCTGTTGTTTTGACAATGGAAGATACCAAAATTCTTTCCACTGTTTCTTGCTCTAAAGATGATACTGCTCGTGCTGATTTCTTACCTCTTACTGTAATTTTCATCATTCTCTTCATTTTTTGTTCAATTAGCTTTTGTTTTCGCATATGCCGTTATTAATAGCTTAAGCTTTCGTAATGAAATTGCAATCATTTATAGTTGAATTAGGTTTCACACACACATATACACATAGACTCTGTTTGTCGATGAATTTATGGCGAATACTAGCTTATAGCCTATAAGCTAGCTGATTGAATTCAGTGTTTGGTAAAATTAGTGGTAGCTTATAAGCTCTGTTTGGCATTAACTTATTAACTAGCTTATAGCGGATAAGGCGATAAACTAGCTGATTGGATTTGTTGTGTTAGGTAAAATTAGTGGTTGAAATAGCTTATAAATATTTAATTTTTTGTTTTTCAAATAAGATGACAAGGGTAAAATTGAGAGAGAGAAAATGATTAGCTATAAGCTAATGCAATCAGGCTATCAAAATAAGCTATACGTGAGAAAAAATGTTGCCAAACAGAGCCATAATTATAGTTATATTTAAATGGCTGTTATTACTAGTATGAAGCTTTCTCAACATGTAATTTCAAATGTTTTTTGATTGATCTAAGTTGAATTAGGTTTCACACACATACACACAATTACTTTTATATTTAAAAGGCTGTTATTAGTAGCTTGGAGCTTTCTCAACAAGCAATTGCAATTATTTATGGTTAGGTTGATTATCAAGAGAAGCAATTTGCGCAAGGCTTGATTCCAAATACGTACATGAAGAGGGAAGGTGCTCCTAAGGAACGTGAACTTTTGTGTGGTCGAATCATTGACCGTCCTATTCGACCTCTGTTTCCAACTGGATTTTATCATGAAGTTCAGGTACTACACCACTTTTATTTATTTGTTTATTTTGTTTTGTTGATTTGTGATTCATTTGTTGTTGATTTACTAGGTGACAGCTAGTGTTCTTTCCTCTGATGGACAACAAGATCCGGTTGTGTTGGCGGCTAATGCAACATCCACTGCGCTTATGTTATCTGATATTCCTTGGAGCGGCCCAATAGGAATGATTCGAGTTGGTAGAATTTGTGGGCAGTTTGTGGTGAATCCTACCATGGACGAGGTGATTTTTGCTTGGAACTTGGGGAATGTCTTTTGTTGTATCACACAGTTTCACTGTTTCTTCCATATTAAAATATCCTATAGATGCTTAGGCGATGTCTGGAAGAACTTTTGGAGCTTACATGACATAAACACTTAAGTAGTTATTTGGTTAAGCTTATAAAAAACTTATGATGTATCTATAAGCTCTTTTGAGTTTATTCCAGGATGTTTATCAGATAAGCTTCAGAAAATCAGCTTAGGTGACTTAGGTGATTATGACACAAGCTCTCATGGGATACGTGCTTGATTAAATTGAGCTGTTCACCTAAATGTAAAGATCTTACATTTAGTTTATTATGACTTTAATGTTTTGGTTTTTTAGTCCGTGGGTTTGAAGATAAAATTTATCAGTGGTTTGGTAGTTTCTGAATATAGATGTTTTATACTTGATAGTTTATTTCAAAGCACATCTTTCTTCAATTTTCTTTATTTCCTTTGTCTTGTTCTTTTAACTATAAAGTTTGATTGTTGAAATTTTATTGAAATTGATTATTTTTGGAAGTTTGAGTTTTTGTTTGTCAGAAGTTGGTTTCTACCATAGTTTGATACTTTAATCTTGAGTTTGATTCGACCATGCTTTGTTGATAAATATCTTGGTTGGTTGAATACCATTCTTCCCCATTCTCTTATTTCTTTGCATTGTGGCATTGCAGCTCAGCTTAAGTGATCTTAACTTGGTATACGCCTGTATAAAGGATAAAACTTTGATGATTGATGTAGAAGCTCGTGAGATATCTGATAAAGATTTGCAAGCTGGGTTAAGATTTGCTCATACAGAGGTGACTTTTATTGTTATTTCTCGTTTGACACTTTTCATGATTGAATGTTATTGAGATGTTACTATGATTGTTCAGGCAGTGAAGTATATTGAACCTCAAATTAGACTTGCTGCTAAAGCAGGTAAGTCTAAGAAAGAATACAAATTGTCTTTGCTCTCTGACAAAACACTGGAGAAAGTCAGAAATTTGGCAGAAGCACCTATTAAAGATGTTTTTACCGATCCTTCCTATGGAAAGGTGTTCTTATTCTCTTTCTCTTGTTCCATCACTTTTAACGAATAAAAATGTTAGATAATTTACTCTCATTATAATTATTTCTAGTTTGAACGTGGAAAAGCATTAGACAATATCACAAAAGATGTAAGGAAAGTGCTTGAAGAAGAAGGTGATGAAGAAAGCATAAAGGTTCTGTCAAAGACAATAGACACAGTGCGGAAGAAGGTGTGGAGCATTCTTATTTATAATTAGAAATTTATAGATTATTGCTCTCTTTTTTCATAAAAAATTATAATCCTAAATTATTCACCTCATAAGTTTTGCCATTTTATGTGAAACCTCAGCTGGTTGTAGAATCACTTTGTGTCCGTAGGTACTAAAGTATTTCACAGTAAAGAGTGATGATACTTGAGAGAATTTGAGAGTGAGAAAGAGAGATAAGGAGATAATTGAGAGAATTTGAGAGAAATTGATACCTTGTATATCTCAATATACATGATACACTGTAATCACGAGATTATTAATAAATTGTACACTGTAATCAAGGGATTAAGAATTAATTGAGTCAAATAAGTGATTATGTATAATATAACACGTTGAAGGATATAGCAGTATTCTCTTTTAGTATTTGTTATAATGGAATTTTGGTCTAATTCAACATCTTTTAAAGATTACAAGGAAATAATAAACAAAACTGTTTTGCCATTAAGTTTTAAATGCTAAACTTGAAATATTATAATGAATGCATAGAGGAAACTTATTTTATGTTAGTAAAATACCCTCCTCCTCCTCCTCCTCATCATCATCATCATTCTACCTAGTAGAGCTAGTAGCTATATTATTTTAGTTGAATGATAAATCATTCTGATGTTACCCTACAAACTTATATCAGTGCATAATTATCCGCTATTCACTGTAATATTTAAAGAAATTGATGATCAAGCTGTATGTTATTAAGAATATTATCGGTGCTTTATCTCCAACTTCACATTATTCTGATATACTTATATGTATATTTGTGTATCCTAACCAAATAGAATTGTTCTGTTCTGATTTTTTACTACATTCTTGCGGCTGTAACAAAATGTATCAGATTTTTGCCTTGTAATTTGCATGTCTCCTCAGTCAAAATAAAACTTGCATATCTCCTTTTCATGTTGATTTTGGGTGCACTTATTGAACATTTGTGTTTATTTATATTTTCAAATAATGCAGGTGGTCCGTAGAAGAATTATTTCAGAAGAATCCAGAGTTGATGGAAGACAGTTAGATGAAGTAAGACCCTTATATTGTGAAGCTGGATATGTTTCCAAACTACACGGATCTGCACTTTTTTCCCGTGGAGAAACACAGGTCAAATATGCTCTCTGTTTTTCTGTTATGGGTTGCTAAGAGTTAAATAATCGCAATGACATGAAACAATTATTATCGTAAAGTGATTTTAGTTTTATCTGTGGTGATATGTTTTAATGTCAAACACAGGTTCTATGTACAGTAACACTCGGAGCACCTACAGACGCTCAACGCTTGGACTCTTTAGTTGGTCCTCCGTTAAAGCGGTTTATGCTTCACTATAGTTTTCCTCCCTTCTGCATAGATGAAGTTGGTAAACGCGGTGGTCTAAATAGGCGTGAAGTTGGTCATGGTAAATGAGTACCTTGCGAAGACTATGCATAATATTTATTTGAATATTGTCTTTATCTTTTGGTTCATGGATAGAGTACATAAAGATTAAAGAGTTATAGTAGGCCAAACCATCAAGAGAAATTTAGAATTAAAATGGTCTCCCTTTAGAGTAGTGCCAACACTCTTTTTTTCGAGAGTAACTTGAACAGGATTACCTCCCGTGGGTTCAAAAATATCATATGTAATCAAAGTTTGGCTTCATACAACGTCATTAGCTAAAGAGTTTGGCTTTTTGTTGTTTTACTTTTGTAGGAGCACTTGCTGAAAAAGCTCTTCTTGCTGTTTTGCCTCCTGAAGATGTTTTTCCATATACTGTTCGTGTCAACTCCGAAGTCATGGGTTCAGATGGTTCAACATCAATGGCAACTGTATGTGGAGGTATTATTTTAACCTACAGTGCTATAACATGTAATACATTTTATGATCTATATTCACAATTAAGCTTTGGTTGGATGATTGATTAATTTTCTTGCCGATGAAGTTTAAATTGATAGAAGGTGATGTGGGTTTTCTTAATAAATGTTTAAATTACAATAAAAGTAACAAAGTAAGTTGTAACCTGTACAAGCTGAAAACAAGGTTAAGCAATGCATGACATTTTATATAATCTGCCCAACAGCACAAGCCTAGTCCATGTACAAAATAGAGAGAAAATTAACCATTATTCTTTCTGTTGGTAGCGAGTCTGGCTTTGATGGATGCCGGCATTCCAGTAAGGGAACATGTTGCTGCTGTTTCTGTGGGCCTTGTTAGTGAACTTGACCCGTGCACAGGCGAAATAGTAGACTATCGTATACTGACTGATATTTTGGTATTTTTCTGAACTTATTGAGTTATATATCATGCTGTACAATGTCTGTTTGATTACTTTCCAATTATAATTGTTACATTCAAATTATCAACCCTTTACTTCCTGAGTATCTTGTGATGTTTTGTAATTATTGTTATCAATATATTTGAATTATATATAAACAACAATTGTTCAAACATCATGATTCATTTTTATTATATATTAATTGAGAACTGAGAATATAATTTTATATAGATATGTGGGGATACTCTAGTTTTTCCTACTTTTGAATATCTAATATTTGATATGTGGGGATACTCTAGTTTTTACTACTTTTGAATATCTAATATTTGTTTTAATGATTACTTAGTTGCACTTTTGATCTTTGCTTTCCCCGGTATCCTGATTCCTGATGCAATCAAGTGTTTCTATATTACCAAGCAGATAGATAGCTATCAAACAAACATGGATTATTGTTTGGGTTTTGCTAACAAGTGCCCCAGTTCCCCTGGGGCACTTGTTAAGGAACCAAAAAGGGAAATAAAAGAAGAATTTTGTCTTGAAAAAAATCAAAATTTATACTTTTAAGGTGTTGAATACACAAACTTTCAAGAAAATATTTCTACTAGATATCATGCAGAAGTATTAAATTTAATTTTTTCTAAGGGGTTGGAAGACCATTTGGGTGACATAGATTTCAAGATTGCTGGAACTCGAAAAGGAGTTACTGCCAGTCAGTTGGATATGAAACCAGCTGGAATTCCACTAGATATCATATGTGAATGTTTAGAACCTGCACATAAGGCCCGTCTACAGATTGTTGATCAGATGGAACGGGAAATTAAAGAACCACGTATCGAGGCTAGCAGTTCTTCGCCACGACTAGGTTTAGATCTTTAACTTCCTTTTCTCCATTCATTCGTTTGGTAACTTTTTCAGTTAGGTTCCTTGATATTTTAGGATACCCTAATGTTTAAAGTTTATTGTTGATGATGCAGTCACATTGAAGTACAGCAATGATGCTCTTCGTCGCTTAATTGGGCCAATGGGCGTTCTATTGAAAAAGTTGGAAGTGGAAACAGGTCATTTTAACTTTGAATTTCTTAAAATGTGTTTCAGAATTTGTTTTTGGTGTATGAGGGTCACTTTTTTCTTTTTATTTTTACTGTCATAGTCTTCCTTTTTTTGCTCTCCTATTTTGGCTGATCTTTCCCAGGTTTATAAAGGGAGTAAAAGTGAAATGTGATTTGTAAAAGTGATATGTGGTCTGTAAAGGAGATTAGTTCAACAGGTTTAGGATCAAAATACTATGCTTGAAAGTCAAAATGATTATGTTTTATTCTTATTTCCAATAAGTCTCTTGATAAAAGATTTGTAAATATCATACCGAGCTCTTACTGAGACTTGTGGCATGCCTTGGCCTTGGAATAGAGAAAGGTTTCTTTAGTATTGTTAAATGGGCTTGGATCTCAATCTCAAAAGCTAACTCATAAAATGAGGGTCCCCATGCCCATGTACATCCATACATCTCACGGTCCAGGAACCTTGGCAATGTGAGAATCAAATACAACATCAATATCCGCTATCACACCTTGTGCGGGTTGGAGTCCAATTCCCAGATGCCCTACAAAATCCGGCTCTGATACCATGTGTTTGGGCTATCATCATGAGCTGATATTTTAGTCATGTGAAAGTCATGTTCTCACACCCCAAACATCTTAATATGGCCCCATTTGCTGTTTATAGAACGTACAAGATGGATGTAAGTTATAATCATTAGTGATGAAGTCAAATGTCTTTGTAGTAGGAAGAGTGTGACAGCTTAGATTCTTTTTGCAGTCATTTGTTGACCACAAAAAGTATCCAAATTGTCACACTCTTCATACTACAACGATATTTTACTTCACCAATGATTATATCCGTCTCATGCATTCTATAAACGTCAAATAATGCCCTGATAATAACTCACACACGGAGGATATCTTTGTCAGATTTTGTAGGGCAAGTCCGAATCGGACCCAGGCCCACGCTAGGTGTGAGGGTGGGGATTTGAATCCCACATTCCCGATGTATATATATGTGCTTGGACACCCTCAAGCTTGGCAATGTGTGACTCAAATACAACTCCAATATGTATTCCCTCGCACTTCACTAATAAATGATTTTTTTTTTAGTATTCTTAAATAATTATGAACCTATTTGATTCCATCTTCCCCTTCTTTGTAAATTGTATTCTGAAGATATGAAGTTCCGTACTGTTTCCTGATGCAATTTTTGAGGAAGAAGGGTGATTTGTACACGTTTTTTTAAGCTGCTAGTTCTGTGATCCTGCTTGATCTTATTTTGAAAGTTTTACAATTTATTGTCGTGTTTATATCTAAATCCTGTTAACGATATTTAAATATTGTCCTTTTTTGGCTTCTTAAACATGAACAATGTTTTTGCTTGCTGTATTATATTATATATTTTGCTGATCCGAAGAAATTTTAGTTTACCTGCTAAACATGTTATTTTCTACAATCAGGTGCACGTTTGTCTGTAGATGTTGGAACACTAACAATAGTTGCCAAAAATCAATCTGTAATGGATAAAATACTAGAAAAGGTAGTTCTCACACAATAAACTATCATTTTAATCTAATCATGTTATATCTTTTCATTATTTAAATTTCATTCTTGCAGTCCTAAGTGAGACAAATGTGTTAGTCGTATGTCAGGAATCAATGTGATGATAATATCATGCAGTAACGTTTTCCTTGCAGTTTTCTCTTATAAACTATCTTATTTTCCTATGCATAGCTTAATAACATGGAAATTCATGTATTGAAATTCTATCATATACTCTTTTTTTGTCTGTTATTCTAAGTTCAACCTTCTTTATCAGGTTGTTTCTATAGTTGGCCGTGAAATTGAAATTGGAGGTATCTACAAAGGTGTTGTCACTAGTATAAAAGAATATGGAGCTTTTGTTGAACTTAATGGTGGCAAGCAGGGCCTTCTCCACATTTCTGAGTTGTCATATGAACCAGTATGTATGACTTAACTATTGTAGTTTCTTATTATTAATATCCATATGTTGTGTATCTGTTTTGTTATCAACAACATCGATTCTTTTATATAATAATTTATTTAAAAAACTCTACATCCTTTGCTTAGGTTTCCAAAGTTACAGATGTACTCTCTATTGGCCAGCAGCTTTCTTTGAAGTGCATTGACCAAGATTTTCATGGTAACATTAAATTATCCCTTAAAGCGGTTTTGCGTGGTCCTGGAGGATCAGAGACTAATGATATAGCTGAAGGATCTTCCGCATCTGCAAAAGAAACTGCCAAAATTTGGGCACCCGTTTGGAACGCGTCTAGTATTACACAAGAAAATTCTGCTTCTGAGTTGTCTATAGAAAAAAATGAGGTGGGCGAAACGAAACCCTCAGCCTCCAAAACACCAGTAATTTTAATACGCAGTGCTGAAGAATGTGATGAGAAGGAGAAATCTAACAGCTCGAATCACAATCAGACTTCAAATGGTCCTCGTAAAGGAAATGCACCATTGAGTGCAGAAGATTTTAAAGTTGGAACAGAAGTCAATGCCAAAGTTTGTCAAATTCGCGAACAGGGGTTAGTATTGGATTTGGGTGGAATTCGAGGAATGTACCGTTTTAAGGTAGAGTCATCTTTTTGTATGTTTCCTAAGTGACAGATTCTTTCTGATATGTATGCTTTTCCTGCTCTCTTCCTCTTGATTCACTTACCATTTTCATGTATGTAACAGGAAAATGGCAAAAAAGACTTTAAGATAGGTGACGAGATGCGAGTAGTTTGCTCAAGCTTTAATAGCAAGAGAATTCCGATAATGTCCGCCGTGGATGATAAAAAGACTTTAAGATAGGTGGTGATATGTCTCTTTCATGAGACAGATCCCATGGATGTATGCTGCCAAGATGATGGTTTGGAAGAAATTCTTCCGGCAGTGTAACCAAGACCAACAATTTTATTGAAAATCTGGTTTTTAATAGAGCCAAATAACATCAATCGGTCCATATAACTACTGGGATAGATTTGCTCAATCGTTATTGAGCTGCTGGGAATGCCTCGGTAAACATTGAGTTTAACTGTATAAAGCTTGATAAAGCCATCGGAAAATGGGTCTTAGAGATGCTTGAAGTCATAACCACAATTTTGTAACAGTGGTTGAATTGTGAACCTATGTTTGGCCATTATTATTATTAATTATTCAACTGTAAACCAAAGATGCACTTTTATTGCATCAGATATATGTATATGGATGATCCTTGATTAGTTTATGTTAGGGGTGTAAAAGAAAAATAGAGAAAGTATGAAAAATATAGGGGGCAAGAGTTATGAAGTAACAATGATGACAATAATGTAGAGGCAAGGAATTAGAGAGTAAAAGATGGGGGGAAATGGAGTTAAAAATTAGGAAAGGGATGCAAAAGAAAAATAGAGAAAAGTATGATCAATGCAAAAATATTATTTTAACTACAAATACAAAATA